>QGSO01000290.1:173776-440329 GCA_011037825.1 Carya cathayensis
ACATAAATGTTGAGAGAGATAGCATTCAATGTTATTATATGATTTATTAATCACAATAATTATAATACTTAATAGTTTATATAATAATAAGTAATTAAAGATTAGTTATTATATTTTTCTCTTTCTCCTTAACATATACACGTGTATTATGTGCATAAGATGTGAATCTCTAAGTATAATATATGTGTATTATACGTTTCATTAATTCAGATTATTGAGTATTCCAAATTTAAAAATCTCATATAATATATAATACAAGTATGTTTAGTCAAAGTGTTTTTTTTTCCCATGGTAGTAGGACGTAACTTCCGTTAAGTCATATTCCATATGTGGGCTTGCTATGGTGGGCACGTGACAAAGGCCGTGATCATTGAGCTAATCAAGAAAGAGAAAATTCGGCCAACAATTTCAAAATATATTTTAGGATTTATATATATGCTATATATAAAAAATATTATATCACATATTTTATAAAAAGATTATGTTTTAACTTTATGTTGTCCCTGACGAATCAACCAACAACAAAATAAGAATTTCAATGTTGTCTCTATTGATCGTCTACAGGATGACATAAATTGATGAATTATAATACAAATATTAAGCAACACATATTTTGAACTACCGTTTGTATTGGACTTTTATTAAATTTTTCGTATACATCTTTGCTAAAATTATAGATGTTATAAACATGTATTGGATTATATGATATTTTGAACTAATTTTTTTTATTTTTTCCAATATGCCTTAAATTATTAAGTGACATCAATAATTTTTATAAAATATATATTATTTTTTACAAATAATCACTTCATAAAATTAGACAAATGTGCTTTGCACGTTACTCACACCTAGTATATATATAAACGAGTAAACTTAGTACAATCTATATGTACCACGTAATTAATTTAAAATAAATAAATAAATATAAAATTTATATAAAAAATAATAATTTTTAATAATAAATCTCATTTTTTTTTTGTAAATAATATTGTATTTACAAACTTTATAATTCTATGTAATATTACTTGTATATACATTGGTAGTGGGCAACTCCCTATGAACTCCCCACTACTACTAAAAATTTTTCTTTTTCAAAAGCTTATCATACATAACAAAGAAAAGGAAAAAAAGAAAGAAAAAAGAAAAGCGCATACTTTGGAATTTGGCTGAGACTTGGATGTGTCACATCACTAGGACATGGTGCATGCGGTACATCTAGGACGGATAGTCGAGACATCGCTATATATGAAAAATTCTAAACATTAGTCCTTACATCACATATTATTTATTTATTTTTATTTTTTTTTTATTAAATGTTTAGTATATAAATAAAAATAGAAAAATTAAAATAGTTTAAAAAGATAAAATCTAAAAAAAATTTTAAAAAATAAAAAATGTGAGGTGTGTGGTCTATGAGATTTATGAGTCGCAATGCTATATATATATATATATATATAAACGAGTAAACTTAGTACAATCTATATGTACCACGTAATTAATTTTAAAAAAATAAATAAATATGAAATTTATATAAAAAATAATAATTTTTAATAATAAATCTCATTTTTTTTTGTAAATAATATTGTATTTACACACTTTATAATTATATGTAATATTACTTGTATATATATTGGTAGTGGGCAACTCCCTATGAACTCCCCACTACTACAACAACTTCAGAAAATTATATTAACTTTCCATGCAAAAATTAACTTTTTAAATAAGATTTTATGTACATTAATTTAAGATGTAGAAAAGTCTAAGAAAAACTCACATCTCTCTTTACATTTTCTTAAAGAAATTATCTAGATCTCTTGATATTAAAGCGTAAATTTTTTTAAGAGACTCTAGTACTCTCTTAAGCAACGTAAAAGAGCAAATAATAAAATAACGTGGGCAATAAGATGAGCAAAGACCCAACCTTGTAGGAATTCTACTCTTTGAAGTAATTTGAATTAACCTTATTTAACAATATATATATATATATATACAGTACTTGAAGTAAAGTGATAGAAAAAATTAATTGAAACATGCATGCATATATAAGAAGCTTCATTTTCCCTTTGGATGTTATTTAGTATGTTACAAACATGCAGCGAAATGGAGGTCTAGAGTTCGAAACCCCCTTCTTCCAAATATATCCGAAAAAAAAAAAAAAATTTCCAGCAACAGAAAATCAAGGAAAATGATGATTTTCCCTTATTTATAAGCCTCCGTATATATTCAAGGAGAACTGAGAGGACCTGATTAAGAACAACACTGAAGGACAAAAACAACATATAGGAGAAAAAAGCCAAGGACTCGGATACAAGCACCAGCATGCATATTGCAGTTTGATTTTCATGATCACTAGCTATATATTCAATGCCGTGCATCTAGCTATTCAATGCCGTGCATTTTCTTCAGCATCAGAACAAAGTCATATATCCTTTTTGGGTCCGGGAGAACTTTGGCCACTGTCTTTCGTTGCATGCATGCACCTCATCATCCAGGCCGAGAATTTGGGACAGTATTCCTCAACCACTACAACAAATACTGCATTTTTCCGTGAAGCACTTTCGTCGAAATAACCAGATGTTATGTGGGAATAACATTTTTTGTCACCATTTTTGCTGGTGACACGTTGGTGGCATATAATTCATGGACAATACTACTTTACCACCAATACAATTAGTTGGTGGGAAAAATTCCTTTTAGCCACCGTATCAGGTGGTGTCAAAAATCTCGCCCTCCGTGGCAAACTCCATGAACAACTCAGCTAAGGTGGTGAGTGATACCTCCTTTGTCACCACACTAACAGTCCGTAATATTTATTAGCCATTAGCCATTTGGTGGCAGGGTTAGTCGTATAAAGTCATTACCCACTCTAAGTGTTGTGACTTCATAATTTTTGGGATGACCGGATCTGGTTATAATTTAATTTTATTAACCTCAATACTTGTCGTAATAAGTTATACGCCACCGGATGTCATGGTTGGAACTAAGTATTAGAGATGATCCGATGTTGTAGCAAAAATTTATTAGGCAGTTGTCGTGGACGTGACAAAAAATAGTTTTACCTTTATACCGTCTAGTGGCAATTTGTATAATATCCATGGGAACTATCTAGCAACATAAGCTAGAAGGAGATGAGTTTCATTATATCCTACCGCTGAGACAGAAAACAGAGGTTCATATACAGACTACTTGGAACCAGATGAAGCAGATTATTAATATACAATCAGTTGAAAACCAAACATAAAATTAAAAGCCATTAGACTGCATATGCACTGCAGTCCCATATTAACCCTTATCAGATAGGGAATGCAAACCCTATCATTTCAGTCTTGTACATAAAATTAAGTCTCTCTATCTATCGATCTCATTTAGGAATCCCAAACGTGACTGGAAAATCAATATGGTGGCATCAGTTAACTATATAAATGCACAAAAATAAGGACAATAATGAGTAAGGCACACTTCCCTTTTGATCAAGGAAGATGGTGTAAATATGATTCATATGCAGTCCAATAGTCTAAACCAGTTCACTACAATGACAGCAGGAGAGAACAGAAGTCAAAAATTATTTCAGAGAGTAGCATTCTCTATGAGATTTTTATAGCTAACATCGTTATTAAGCAGTCTATATGACATATGATACAGACTTAGCAAATAAAGACATGAGGAATCTTGCACCAAATTTAAGTTCTAATATAAACTTTCACATCCCATTCTGACGTAACTTGTGCTCTGATAACATCACTTTTTCTTGTATAGGAGGTAAATTATCGAATGAAAATATTAGAACTCTCAGCTTCGTGTACAGACCAATTGGTAGACTTCAAAAGAAGCTGTAAACTCCACCAAAAAAAGTTAAGCTTTCTGCCTGCTGCTCATCCAACTGCAACTACGAAATTGGCTGCTGATGCAGTGTGAATTTCCCGACCATTCCTACTGACAGCCTACAAAAAATAGAGGGCTTTATCAAATCCAGGAAAGTTAGATACATCATTAGAGCGAACTGGTTATTTAATATACTGCAATTGAAATATCCTTTCTAGAAACGGACCATGAAGGAAAGGATTATATATTTACAGGGCAGGACCAATTCAATGAGATGTATTAATATAATTGCCTAATTCATGGGAAACATTAAACTAATCGCAGCGCAAACAAGGGATTGCAAATATTCAGACCAATATCCCCGACCCAACAAGCTAAGTCATAGAAGGCAATGCTGACATAGAGCAGAATTGGTATGATAGACGTCCACTGAGTGAGAAGTAACTATATAGATTACCTAATAGATGGAAATGTATTTGTATAAAAATCTAAATAGTGGCCAATTACAATATTGATAAGCCATTTGGTTTCATAAGCCAGGATGTGGGTTAGCCTTTTGTTGTGATCTTACAACCTAAGACCAAACAATAGTGCAGTCAAACGAGGACCCTCTGTCAATGGATGAATGGTTTAAACATGACCAAAGGGATTAGCAATTGACAATACTATCTCCTATCATACACAAGTATCATGGATGCATGCTTGGATGTGCTTAAAAACATGAAACATATATGTTTCAGATTGGAATGCAATGTCAAATTTTTTTAACGGGTACACTTAAGTAGAAGAGCAACGCTAGTAAGGACAACGCCCTCACCTATATTAGGCAAAAATAGATTAACATGTTGGAACCAATCCCCACACACTAATATTTACATAAATAATATATACAAATCTGTACATACAATGCTTCACAACAATCGGGGCTACCTAATCAGTAGAAATTCCAGAGCTAAATTAGGGATCATCCGTGGCAAATTCATACTTGTGTATTTATTGACGATAACAAATAATTACATGAATCAGATTTGCCACAACCATATCATAAGAGAAGTAGAGAAATCTTACACAATATCTTCAAAGTCAGGCCCAATGGTACACAATCATACCATTAATAGAGATAGAAGATGGAGGGAGAAGAATGTGAGGCTGACTGTGTCTCGAAGCCCCGAGAGAGGGGATGCACCAGAAGAGGGCTTCCGCGTCATACTGGAGGCTAGGGCAGTTGCTGGGAAATTTCTTCTCACTCTGCAAAAATGCACGGGTTGGGGACGATTAGTATACAGCGTGGGGGAGGACGCGACTATGGTGAGAGGCGGTGAGGTTGTAGGGCGAGTGCGATGTACGGTGGCGGCCACAAGTTTGGAGAGGGGAGGGGGGGCGCGCGGCGGTTGGGAAAGAAAGGAAAGGGGTAGGGAAGATAACATCAGGTAAAAAGGATAGACCCGGTATCGCGCGGGGTATAGTGGGATTAATTGTTGTGGAGCATATTCAATAATAATTAACTGATGGTATATTTCGTGGGATAAAGATGAAATAGCTTAGTGGCAAATATTAAATTACTCACGAGGGACTATCTACTGGGGAGGTACAATTTTTGCGATGAATTACATTTCATGGGAAAAAACATTAGCTGGTGGGTTATAACTTTTAACCCACGACGATTTAAAATTTTTGTAAATTTTAATTNCAACAACTTCAGAAAATTATATTAACTTTCCATGCAAAAATTAACTTTTTAAATAAGATTTTATGTACATTAATTTAAGATGTAGAAAAGTTTAAGAAAAACTCACATCTCTCTTTACATTTTCTTAAAGAAATATCTAGATCTCTTGATATTAAAGCGTAAATTTTTTTAAGAGACTCTAGTACTCTCTTAAGCAACGTAAAAGAGCAAATAATAAAATACGTGGGCAATAAGATGAGCAAAAACCCACCTTTAGGAATTCTACTCTTTGAAGTAATTTGAATTAACCTATTTAAAATTTTTGTAAATTTTAATTCCCATTAACACAGTAGTGGGATCAAAAGTATTTTCCGTGATTAAAACCCCTATTACCACTATACCATTGTCACCGAAGGAATCTCATGGTAAAAGGCTGGTCTTTTTTCCATTCTTTGTTTTGGTGACAAATAGCCACTATAACACACGATGTTCTGTCATGGAAAAAGAACCCGTGACAAAAGCTAGTATTTGTTGTAGTGAACCTTGAAGCCCCCAAATGTCTCAAATGCCGAGAACCAACTTGTTAGAGCAATTGCTGTGATATCAAGAAACCCAAAGGAATCACCACCGAAGTAATCCTTCTCCCCAAGGGCTCCCTCTAGCTGCTTCACAACCTCTATGAACTCCGCCACCTCTTGCGCCTCTCCTTTGTTTCTCCATATTTTGCCGCCCGCATCAAATAGCTAATGATTCCCATTCCCAATATAGAATCAAATGATCACCATAATGAAGTTACATTTATATGCATATTTTCTTTAAAATAAACAAAACATTTTCAATGATAAACACAAGTTGCAGAAGTGGGGTGCGTTAATGTTCTTTGCTAGAACGGCTTCCTGGCCTCGATTGTTCAAACTAGCTAGCTAGTTAATTTAAGAGTTATTTTCTTATTCAAATAATATAATTACAACAATCATAAGCAATTGGAAACTTCAAATAGGGAGTTAATTTGGTAGGAGACAAATTACTTCAGATTAATTTTTTGTATATATGTTAGAAATTAAGAAGAAAACTCTCATGAAACGAGCTCCATGCATAAATATAAAAAGTTGCACGTTTTGTATGGCATGCAACGTTAGTGAGAAACCCAGCTACCTTTTTGTCGCTAAAGTCGGCCCAGAACCTTGCACGAGCTCTTTCATATGGACAAGTTGGGAGCAGTGCTTGTGAAGTCCAGACCTCATCGATGTAGGTGACAATGTTGGTGGACTCACATATGGGCTCTCCATCATGCAACAAAACTGGCACCTACTGGTGAGGGTTCGATTTTAGCAGCTGCTCACTCTTTCCCCCAACCACTGCTCTATAAAAGTATTAAATATATATTAATGTTACAAGTAGGAGGTGTGAAGTATGAACCAACCGTACTTAGTTTATTGAGTACGTACGTAGTTTGTGATTTGTTGATTTAACAGCAATGACATGCATTTAATGCTTATACAACGACTATGTATAAGCTGCATACATGCTGCATCTAAGACCTGATAATTAATTAGAATTAATAATGTTGGCAGGCAATAACTAAGGATGGTCGTGAAAAACAACGAAGATATATGTTTAAATTGGAAAATGGTATTCTCACCGCCGTTCGGTGTAGGGGTGTAACCGGTCCGGTTTGATCCGGTTTTTGACAAAATTTAAAACCAAACTGGTATGTACCGATTTTGCATTTTTCAAAATTGATTACGCACCGGTTAATCTCCTAAACCGGTACTCCAGTTTTACCGGTTTCCGGTCCGGTTCGGTCCGGTTTTACCGGTTTTAATGTACTATATTATATATAATATAGTATATAATATTATATATATAATATAGTATATAATACTATAGTGATAATATATTGTAGTATATTATAATATATATTATAATTGTATTATAGACTATAATGATATATTATAGTATATTATAATATATAGTAATATAGTATTAGTATAACTATTAATATGCACTATATAATATTAGTATAACTATTAATATTATAAACAAAATGATATAAGATTTTAAAATTTAATGCTATATTAATTAGTAATTTATCATATAATACAAAACTATTTTATATATAGTTATATATTATATATAAATATTATATACAATATAAAAAATTAAAAATATATATATAAATCGGTCCGGTCCGGTTTTAGAAAAAGAAAAATTGAAACCGGACCGATTTTGACCGGTTTTAAGAAAATTAAAACCGGTACCGGACCGAACCAACCTTGGGACCGGACCGATGCCACCGGTTTGGTCCGGTCCGGTTCGATTTACCGGTTTATCGGTTTTTTTTTTACACCTCGGTGTTATCTTTGAAATATTTTATTTTATTTTTTAATTTATTTTATGTAGTAATTAAAGAAGCGTTTTTTAATAATATTATAATTTTTTTATTTTTTAAAAAAATATTAAAAAGTATTAAAAAATATATATATAAACAAATACCAAAAAAAAAAAAAGAGATCAATTATAATTAACAGTAGCACCCAGCTCCTATGAAGGTACCACCGTCCATTTAAATGATGAAAAATGATATTTATAGTTGTGATTATGTAAGTACTGTGTAGTTTTTTTTTTTTTTAAAATGAATTAATATAGAATTTTTATGAAAAAAATTAACTTTTTAATTATAAACTTTATTCTTTTTCAAAATAATTATATAATATTTATATACTTTATAACTGTATATAACATTTAAGAGTAATAAACTGTTATATACAGTTGTTATATACAGTTATATAGTTATAAACTGTATATAACAAGAGTAATAATACAAAAAATTACTCTTAAATTATTACACCTGAAATTTAAAGGGTTGTAGCTGCATAGGTCTAAAGATCGGATGATACCTATTAATTAACTGTCGTACGTACCTATGGCGCCATTATATGCGTAGCTGTCGTACCTACGGAATCCTTAATTGGTACTTTATCTAGTTGAGTTTACGGTATCAATAAAATATAAAAAAATTATATTTATCATTTTTATATATTATATATTTTTATTTTTACAAATATTTGTTAGAAAGATAATGAATAAAAGAATTTAATTAATTTATTTGATAGATAGATAATAAATAGAAGAATTCAATTAATTTAAGAAAAATATACCTAAATTTTTTTTAAAAAAAAATATGATACGTGGTGTTTATGAATAATGAGTAGCAAAACTTTAAAATACATAATCGTTACCATGATAGACAAAATTTTTTAATAAAATATTATTATTATTTTAATAAACTATTATTATTTAAAAAATTATTGTTATAATCTAATTTATTATATCAAATTACGCCAATAATTGGATTTAATTTTTTAGAATTACTTTATGGCTAAAACATTTCATTTTGATGAGTTTAAATTCTAAAAGTAATAAACTGAATAAATTGTGAAATAGTTAGATTTATATTTCTAATTTTAACTGGCTAAGAAACAGATCTTAGACAAAAAAAAAAAACCGAATTGTTCATCACCCTCAATTTTTATAAGCTTGGCATATTATATATTGATGTGGAAACTTTATACGTTAACTATTGTAATAAAAAATAATTAATATATTTTTTTAAAATTATAATAATCCCACTATAATTACTGATCGATGTATGAATATGAGCTAGCTTATGTATAGCAAAACTCATGTAAATCATATATAATTATATACGTACACACACACACACACACACACATATATATATATATATATTTAGATAGGGATGAGTCTCTGCCTATTCAGCCTCCACTGCCTTTTATTAGTGCCATAAGCCGATCAAAGAATCGTTGCATGCGTTTCAAAGGTTGTGGGTTGTTGACACAATGCAAGGGCAAATAAATTAATAAACTAATCCTAATTAAAATTAGTTAGCCATAAAACGTGTGAAGCCACGTACTACACATGTACATTTACTACTACTAATCGATGCAACTACCTAATTGCGAGCATGCATTCGTTGACAATACCTTCATTATATAATTATATATAAAATCATGTGAAGGAAAAGCTTATATATATATATATATATATCAAGTACTAGTACTAGTATTAAATATTAGTAAATTATAAGGAAGTCAAGACATGACTTGAATAATAATATTAATTATGAAAGCTGTATTATGCTGATTTATTTTTGTCTATTATATATCGATCGGTAATTAAGCAAGCGGCCAGTAGTTCTATATCATGATCAAGCAATGGCATCTTGTCGATCACAACCACCATAATTTTGGACTCTTATGTATGTGAAAACGACATGATCATCATCACCAATATGTGTATGAATTAATAAATATCAAGTACTACAACAGTACGTACTACTATAGCTATAGATCATCATCATGCATGTGAGATCAACTATATATATATTATTAGGTTTGTAGAAAAATGAACTGATCATCGAGTTAATTGTAAGTCATGCTGATCATGATCGATCAATATATAACCCTTGCAGTGCCTCGTCCTAATTATAACACAACTTATGATGCAAGCCAGCCTTTTATCGTGTAATGTGAAACTGGTCGAATCGCATTCTGTATGTAATTATTGTGCAAATAGATTGCGCGCATACACATAAAATGCCATGTTTCGGCCTAGTGCGCGCATGCATGTCTTGTTCAGTACATGGAAATAGCTAGAATTAATGCATGGAAACAAACTCTAAAATATCCAAAATAGGAATTAGAAATTAATATATCGTTTGGCGTACCAAACATACGTGGATAATTATAATTATCATGCTGTTGCTGAAAGGCATCCTTCAATTATTTAGGGTTGGCAAGACTTAATATTTAGAGCTACGCAAAGGATCAGGTCAAGATCATTATTATTATTTTGTGTATATATATATTAGGGAATGCCCCGGGTGCGTTAATCCAGGGTGCGTTTGATATAATGATTTAAATAAAAAAAAATAAAAAATTTAATAGCTTATTTGTCTGAGAAAAGAAAATACAAGGTTCAAGAAAGATAAAAAATAAGATAAAAAAAATCTAAACTTCACCAAAGTATGAATATTGGTTTACATCCATATTGGATTATCTATTTATTCTCTATATAATAAAAAAATATTATTAATTTAATATTTTTATCTCATTTTACATATAGTGCTACTAAGTAAAATATTAATAATAATTATATCTAATTAAATTAATAATTAATATTATATTGAGTGTTTTTAACTATTTTATTAGTAAAATTTACTTAAAGTTAAATTTTACAATGAAAATGCCCTAAAACGTTTATGTTCTAAAGAGTAAAGTTATTTTGATTTTTTATTTAAAAAAATTGAAACAAAAAGAAAGGAAAATAAGTACATTGTTAGAACAAAAAGAAAATGAAAAAGAGACATCAATTCATGTGCATTGCGGGGCTATTAAGGGCCTTTTGGTAAAACAAGATGCTTCATTAAATTCTACAAGGGAGCTATACGTCAAATGGTCAAGGGTCTTAAGGACCTTTTGGTAAAACATGATCCTTCATTAAATTCTAAAAGGAAGCTATACGTTAAATGGTCAAAAGTCTTAAGAGCCTTTTGGTAAAACAGGACTTAACGGAAAAACAAAAAAAGTTAACGGAAAACAATAAAAGTTACTATTCACAATTAAATAGCCAATTATTATAATTGAATAGATATAGAATTTTGCTACATACAAGCGAATTCGTGTACCGATTTACATACTAATGTTGTTACATTCATATTTAAAATTTAAATTAATACTATTTTTAATAAAGTCTGACTTTCTGACCAATCATAATTGATGGTTGTGTGCGTATTAGTACACATAATCGCTTACAACCATATTTTTTCATAGATATATTGGGTTTAAAATCTTTGTCTTGACCTATCTGGCAGTATGCAGTTAATTAGTAAGTCCTGCATGTAAACGCTGGATGGAATCAGGGGCGGCCTATTTATGCTACCATGCACCCCCGCGCACTACAAGAAAAATAGACTTTTGTGATTAATTTATTGCAACGAAAAAAATTATTCGCAACTAATTTTGGTTGCTCTTAGTCTTTTCATTACAATAAATTGATTACAAAAGTCTATTTTTCTTATAGTGCGCGCAAGGTGGCTGGTTACGTCCATTGCTTGTGGTGATGAATTGAGATTTTCAAATTTTCAGCAATCTGTTAAATAATTTTTATAATTCAAACAGGGATAAATAATTTTTATAATTAAAAAAAATAGAATATGTAAATTTCAATATAATTGAGGAATTGTTGCATGACTTAGAGGAATTGTGAGATGAAATGAGAAAGTTTTAGATGAAAGTTGAAAGTTGAATAAAATATTATTTTATAATATTATTATTGTTTTGAAATTTAAAAATGTTGAATTGAGATTTTAAAAAGTTAAATTGTTTATTATATTTTGTATGAGAATTTGAGAAAATTGTAATAATAAAATGAGATGAGATGAAAGTGTTTTTCAATCCAAATGACCTCTTACTCTTGTCTACTAGGTTATGGTGGCTCAACACGATCGGTGGATCGAGTAGCCACCATGGGATTGAGAAATTGGTATTTCCATTTTCTTTTACATGTTAAGGAAGAAAAAATTTATTCATATTCTATTTTTTCATCATCTCATAATGTGACATTTAATGATAAGTTCACAAGTAAAATATAATAAATAATCTTCAATTATTTAATGTTATGTCATGATGGAATAATGAGAGAATGATAAAAATTGAGATTGTGATTAACATTACTCATTAAAGAAAATGATATTATATCGCATGAGTTTGTCATTTCAATTTGATCGTTTATATATATATTTTTATTTTTGTTATTTAATGATAAAGAAAGTGACTATTAGTCTATTGATATATATTTATTTTAAAAAGAAATTATTTGTATAAATTCTAAATAGACAAACCTCACGCATACCTTTATAAAAAAGTAGATTTCAGCTTGAAAATTTGTAAAAAAAAGTCTATTAGTAAGACCCACCTTTTTATAAAGGAGTTGCTCAAGTTCATGATTATTACATGGATCATGTCACCTTAAACATATATATTATCAGTCGTATAATCTAAATGTGCTTTAGATTATACGATCGACAAAATTTTGACAATAATTAATATTATATAAAACAAACATGCGTGCATGCTTTTGAACATTAATTTGAACATTAAATAATGAATAAATCATTAAAAAAGTAATTTTTTTTTTTTGTTCTTACTTAAGATTAATTAGATTAAACTTCCCTTGGTTACACTTGATCGAATTACGTCCCTGATTCTATATAGAAAAATGCTTGGATCTCCATTTAATTTTGATTCTGAGTATTTTTATGGAGATTTTTTTATTTAATAATTAAGTAAATATTTTTTAATAATATTTTAAATTTTTTTAACATATTCAAAGATATAAAAAAATGTATAAAGACAAATCAAAGGAAAGGAAATAAAATTTAACCGGGACCCATCCTTGTACTTCAACCTACCACGACTCTTCTGCATATATCCTTCTAGGAAAGAGATATGGTCCAAGCTGCCAGGTATTATGGAAATAAACACTGCAGCAGATCACGGCAAATCAAATATAACTACACCTTGATTCCAAGAGTCCCCAACGGCTACAAAATTATTTGCTTTCCATGTATATCTCATTAATACATTTCCTTGTTTATAGATTTCTGTAAATCCGATTCTATAGTCATTAGACAGCTGTAAACAAATCCTCAATGATCGTATGGTTACTAATATAAATAAACATCATCTCTCGTTGCATTACACATGACAGTTTTCAGCATTCTTGTTTTATTCTTTTATGGTATACATAGCCTAACATAACCTTTGTTTTTTTTTCCTCGATGCATCCATATGGCCTCCAACTCAATTACTCCCGTAAACGTCCATAACCTCATCACAGTTAAGCTCACCAAGGACAATTGCCTTGTAACAGCCCGCTAGAAATTCAATGGTGAAATTTCTATAGACTTTAGAAATCTCGTGAAAACTCCGTAAGTTTTCATGAATCGACTAATCGCATAGGTTTTAGTCAGTGAAACCCTCAATGATTGGAATCTATTTGAAACTCTAAAAACTTGGTTGAAACCGAAACCCTAAACGGTTTTCCCAAACCCTAAAGTTGGCCTTCAAGCCCTTTTGATCCAATTTCTAGCAGTGTTTAATCACTTGATTAAATCACTTCCACATGCTATTAATTTCTCAAATTCTTATTATGACATCTTTATCCAACATTTTAAACCTTGGAAATTTGATTGGGCCAAGAAAAATTGGATTTGGGCTTGGTAGCATCTCAAACCCTAACCAAATCCCATTTAAACCCTAAATTGAAGTCCACTTGGTTGAGGCCCACTAAGGCCCACGAATTTGGCCACCTTGGCAAAGCTCCTTGGAGAAGCTTCCTCCCCCACTTGTCAGACCATTCATTGCATCAAGTTGCACTCAATAATATGGAGGAACCCACCCCATCAAGTCCCATGTCTCATAGCTTTTGTAGGTTGTCCTTTGCCCCCCACTATCTTCTACCTTATCACATGTCTACACCTCCACTCAATGATTATTAAGGTCTATTTATTCCCCCTGAAGAAGTCTTGAGTCGTGCAAGACTCACTTACTTCACTTTAATCATTTCTTCACCCTGTTCTTAGAGAGAAACCCAAAAGAGCTCTCTCGGGCAGATTTCTGTGTCTTTTTGTGTGGAGATTATCGACCATTTGTAAGTATTTTTACACAATGACTCCTTCATAAAAGTTGTTCCTCTTTGAGTCTAGTTTCCGTAGATGTATTTTTCGTATCATTCCATGGTCATTTAGTCAGTCAAAAGTATTTGTAACCATGGAAAGGTCATTCTAGGCGTGAATCTGGAGAGTATGTTATGTTTTGGAGTTTTTGATCAAGCTAATGGGCATATCTTGGTCTGAAAATTTTATGAAGTGTTTTTAGAATGTGTTTAAGAGTTTTCATTGAAGTTTTGTTGCATGAATAAAGCTTTTGATGATATATTTTCTTAGATCTAGAAACTCGAAAACTGGAAGTGGAAAAACAGTTTTTATTTGGAGAAAGTTTGAATATTTCGTGGTTTGATCTTACTCTAATGGCTTTGATATTTTATATGATGATCATAAGTCTCTTATTTTCATGTTAGGATGTTATTTTGGAGATATTTAGCATTAGTTTAAAAGATATGATTTTTTTATGCAAGAGAATTTCGGTTAGGCCTAAGATTTGATGTTTTTAGGTTGGATCCATGTTTTGTTAGGTTTTATCCATGTGATTTTAATTTTGATGGTTGGATATTCTGTAAGACATGTTTTTAAACCATGTGATACTTTATTTCAAAGACCTCACCTTCTTAAGCCATTGATCAAGAGATTTATCAAAGCTAGTTAAGAAAAAGTTTCTGTTTTTGGACTAAGTGTAAAATCAAAAACTCCAAGTGTTATTTTTGTGATTTTGGTGACTTTAGTTTGATGATTTAAAGCATGGTTTATCTGAGGATGATGTTATGAATATGTTAGAAGTAAGATTTGATTTTTTTTGAATTCTTGGTGATGTTTTGATTTAAGGACAAAACTTGTGATTCAAGTGTTTTGATCTTTTTACAAAAACAAGTTTGGTGTTGATTATAAGTCTTTTCTAAATGGATGTTTTAAGTATGGTTTTAAACCTAGGATTGGAAGATGGTTGGTGCAAAATTTTGGTTTAAGCATGAGTTTTGAAGTTGGAAGGAATTGCAACAAAAATCAAGAGAAATGGCCTATGGATGTTTCGGCCATAGTGTGTTTTTCATAGTTGTGTTTTGTCTTAAATTTTTCTGAGTTAATATTTGAGTTTAAGACAAAATTTACATGAGGAATGTAAATTTTGGAAATTTTTGGAGTTAGGATGTGAAATCCTTAAGTTATGGGTAAAATGGTCGTTTTCCCACATGTAGAGGGTAAAATGATAATTTTACTCTAAGTTAGCTTGTTTTCATGTTTCTAATTGTTAGTAATTAAATTTCTAACTTTTAGAATGACCTTTTACAGTTCCTCGTGTTTCACACTTTATTCTCGTAGAACCGACGATCTGAGTAAGTTAGCTTCTAACTTACTATCAGTTTATTGTGTATGTATGATGGGTAAGGGAACTACAATTTATGTATGTATGTTATCATATATGTCATGTCATTACATGTTTATCTGTTACGCATGATTTATTCTTTTATGAATATTTATCTGTTACAAAATCTTTTATGTCATGCAATGTTGTATGTTATAAGTATGCCATGTTAAGTATGCCATATGTTACATGTATGTCATGGAATGTTTATGTTTAAATCATATTGTGCCATTTACAAGTATACGCCATGTTAGAAAAGTTCATGATATTAAATAATATCTCATGTATTAAGAAAGATAAGATATTTAAGAGTGACACGGACCTAAGCGTGTTCACCACAAGTTATGTTAAGGATGGCACGGACCTAAGCGTGTTCATCACAAGTTATGTTAAGGGTGACACGGATCTAAGCATGTTCACCACAAGTTATGTTATGCGGTGCCACGGACTCAAGCGTGGTTCACCTTATGTAAAGTTCATATAAGTTTCAGATCATGTTCAAGTTAAGTTATTCATGTCAATCACGACCCTAAATGTTAGGATGAGGTAATATCCTAGTGGAACTCCTTTGTTCGCGCCAGGCACTAACGCCGATGGTGCCATATTTTATGTTACGTGTATTCATGGGGCCACAACAACTGTGGAGCATGAAGTATGGGGCCACAACAACTGTGGAGCATACACTACGTGAGACACAGCAATTGTGACACGTAGAATACGTGGGGCCACAACAACTGTGGAGTACGTATTAACGCACTCACAGCTGGTCTAGATACCTGTGTTGTGATGCGGTAATCGGCAGGGACACACGGCTCTAGGGGACCCGTGTAGCACCCATATGGTCACGTTATTAATCAAGACAATTAAATAAGATTCCAAGTTCATGTATTTCACGTTCAAGTCATGTTTCACGTTACGTTATGTTCAAGTGTACGTTCATGTTAAACTTAAAGTTCAAGTACATGTTATGTTTCAAGTTCACATCCATGCTATGATTTAAGTTCATGTCACGTCAAGCTAAGCTTCTGTTTCAGTTCAATTATGTCAACTCATGCCATGTTATGTCATGTCACATTATGCTTATTATTTTATGCCATGTTATGTCAAGTTATGTTATGTTTACTTTTGATTTTGATGGTGCATTCATACCTTTATTTCTATGCATACATCATTAACCTGTGTGAAAGTTTTCTGTTAACTTGCTGAGATTTGTAATCAAATCTCACCGTGGTAGTCCCAACTACCATTTTTCCCGAATGGTAGGCGATGTGTCAGGTTCAGAACAAGGAGCAAATACCGATAGGCTGGAGGATGTTGACTAGACGCCGCAGATGCGATGCAGAGTTTTCAACTTCTATAGTTAGTTTCTTTTGGGACAGTATTCTAACCTTGTTAATTGAGTTACGCGAGTTACTCGATGAACTGGTTCAATAAGTGTATTTTGGTACTGTAATATAGAGTCTAGTCACCCATGTTTTGAGATTACAGTCTTCTGAGACTCGTACTGTAATCGTGGTTATTTATTTTGTTAAGTATGCATGGATTATGTTTTAATTATTTGGGATGTTATAAGTTCGGTGCATAGTATAAAAAAAAAAAGAATTATTCGCTGCGAATATTGCATAATGCTAGATACATGTTAGGAATATTGCATCCTATATGTCATGTACGGGGGCAGGTAACCTTGTGTTACATGTCCGGACGCTTCAGATGTCCGTCTGATCCCAAACGGAAATCTGAGGGCGTCACATGCCTTATCTACAAAACTCAGATCGTCCCTTACCTACATGGTCAGCGCCTATTTGGATTCATTGATGGAACCATCTCTAGTCCTAGCCCCACTATTCCCAACCTTGAAGCAGCAACCTCCCAAACTGTTCCCACTGAAATACCAAATCCCAAATACATTATCTGGTATGATCAAGATTAGGTTGTTCTAAGTGCTCTGGTTTCCTCCTTATCCGAGAATATCTTGGCACAAATGGTCGGCCTCACAACTTCAAGAGAGGTATGAGTTGCCCTTGAGAGAATGTTCGCCTCTCACTCTTCCGCTCGTGCCATACAAACTAGACAATTTTTGGCCTTCACCAAGAAAGGTAACTTGTCAATCTTCGACTACTTTCAAAAAATGAAATCATTTTCGGACAACTTAGCTGCCATCGGACGGCCCCTTCAAAACCATGAGTTTACAACTTACCTTCTTGGTGGTCTCGATACTTCTTATGATGCTATTGTCACACCCATTTCCACTCAAATTGACAAAATAACTTCTGAAGATATGTTTAACCATCTTCTTGTGTTTGAGCAACAACAAACTGCCATTGACACCACCGTAGGCTCGGTGAATGTGGCCACATGGAATGACTCCAAGTCGCGTGGTGGAAAACATCCACAACAGCAACATTCTTCTCCTAGCTAGTCCCATGGTTCCAACTCCAACAACAGAGGCAGGGGACGTGGAAATAGAGGAAGAGGTGGTCCAACTCCAAACTACTCCTCCAACACGAGACCCCAATGCCAAGTCTATGGAAAAAAGGTCACACAGCCATCTAATGTTATTACAGGTTCGATCATGCCTACCAAGGCACTCCTCCTAATATGGCGGCTTATGTTGCATCTCCCTCACCACAACATGATACCAACTGGTATCCGGATACTAGTTCAACAAACCATCTCACCAATGACTTCAGCAACTTGTTTGTGCAATCAGAACCTTATCTTGGCAATGACCAGATTCATGTCGGCGACAACATTGGTTCCACTACTCTTTCGACCCCAACAAATTCTTTTATTTTAAATAAGTTGCTGCATGTACCTCAGATTAAGAAGAATTTGATTTCTGTGGGCTAGTTTATGAGTGATAATAATGTTTATCGTGAATTTCACTCTTCTTCTTTTTTGGTGAAGGACGAGGCAATGGGGAGAGTTCTTCTGCACGGTAAACCTAAAGATGGCCTCTACATTTTTCCGACCTCCATGCCACCAACAAACCATCCTCAAACATACCTATCTCAACAGGTGCCTCTTGATGTTTGGCACTATTGGATGGGCCATCCTTCCTATCAAATTGTCCACCATCTTATTTCCAAATTCTCTTTACCTACTTCATCTAATAAAATTTCGGGTGTTTGTACGGCTTGTCAACAAGGAAAAAGCCATCGCCTTCCTTTTTTCTAGTTCTCAATCCATTTCTAATCACCCTCTTGAATTAATTTTCTCAGATGTTTGGGGTCCATCTGCTATCATGTCAACCAATGGAAATGAATATTATGTTTCATTTGTTGATCATTTTAGCAAATTTACATGGTTATTTCCAATCCCAAACAAATCTAATGTCATGCAAATTTTTTACTCATTTCAAAAACTTGTTGAACGCCAATTTAACTATAAGATAAAATCGGTGCAAACTAATTGGGGTGGGGAGTATCGCTCTCTTCACACCTATTTTGCAAATATTGGCATTCAACACCAAATCATATGCCCTCATACGTCCCAACAAAATGGGCCCGTTGAATGGAAACACCATCACGTTGTTGAAACGGGCCTCTCGCTATTATCCCATAGTCATGTTCCTCAAACCTATTGGGATGACGCTTTTCTCATGGCCACATATCTCATTAATCGCCTTCCCACCACTCCTCTTGGCATTTCACCTTTTGAAAAACTTTACAAATAGGCTCCTAATTTTTCATCTCTAAAAACTTTTGGGTGTGCCTGTTTCCCGTTTCTTCGCCGTTCAATCGCCATAATCTTGATTTTAGATCAAAATGCTGAGTCTTCATTGGCTATAGCAACTCACACCAAGGATCCAAGTGCCTTGATACTTCCAATGGCAAGGTCTTTGTTTCTCGGCATGTGATATTTGATTAAGGGTCTTTCCCTTTTGTGAGCCTAGACGCACACCCAACTCAGCCTCAAGCAAGCCCACATACAACTCTCCCATTTTCTCTCTTAAGAAACGACATCCCTCAAAACCCACCTCTACCTCCTTCTTCAACACTAAACGACCTGTCCCAAGGCACCAACTCATTAAATCCAATTACACCATTTCCTAATAATCACTCCGTATCGTCTTCTTCTTTAAACACTTCACCACCCAAAATAGCTTCATCTTCTCCACTGAACGTCTCTGCTCTCACTACACAACCACCCTAACCACCAGCTGCTACTGAAGAATTCCCTCAGCACTGTCCTCATCAAATGGTAACACGTTCTAAGAATAATATAGTGAAACCAAAGAAGCATACCGATGGAACTGTTTGGTATCCTCTGCCACAAACCTTTCTTGTTACAGGTAAGGTTCCAGAATCACCAACCTGTTATACAAAAGCTTACAAGCACAGTGAATGGCGTGCAACCATGGATGAAGAATTCATTGCACTAATGAGGAATGGAACAGTCCTTAGTTCCTCCCAAACCTGGTCTCAATGTTTTCGGGGCCATGTGGATTTTCAAATCCAAGCGCAAGTCCAATGGCTCTCTTAAATGGAGAAAGGTGAGACTCGTTGCCAAAGGGAATCACCAACAAGGAATTGACTTCGATGACACATTCAGCCCTATGGTAAAGCCCACCACCATTCAGATCATGCTAAGCTATGCTGTCTCAAATCAGTGGTCGATTCATCAAATTGATATAAAAAACGTATTCCTTCACGGCAACTTGACTGAAGAGGTTTACATGTAGCAGCCTCTTCACTATGTTCATCCCAGCTTCCCAAATCATATTTGTTGACTACACAAGGCATTATACGAATTAAAACAGACTTCACGAGCTTGGTATCATCGACTACAAGACCATCTCCTTTCTCTCAGCTTTGTGAACTCATGCTCAGATACTTCTCTTTTCATTTGCAAACAAGGGTCCACTTCATTATTTCTTTTTATATATGTCGATGATATTCTGATCACTGGGTCGAGTCCACTGGCAGTGGCGGAGCCACGTTGTGGCCCCCCCAGAAATCTGAAAAAAAAAAATTTATACATGTTAATTATTTTAGTTTAATAAAATAATATTAATTTATAGTATATTGGCCCCCCCTAAAAATTATTTTGATCCCTCTCTAAAATAAATAAAACATATCTCATATAAAATAAAATACATAATTTTTTTATAAATAAAATTTAAAAATAAAATTGTAACTATAATCGGTATAATATCTCCCATCTTTCCATTTTCTAAAATATTTCAATCTCTATATGGCAATCTGCTGGACAGCCTAGACTGTCATCTACTGATTTACAGACCCTTCACACACGGTACAACAAAGTTTTACATCTCATCCTTCACATTTTTTTTCTCCATTTTTCAACATCAAAACGATTCAAACGAAGAAGAAAAGAAGTAAACTCTACCTGTGAGGCATGCGCACGACCACGGACCACCGACTGACCACCGGTCCACCACAACGTCGCTCTGCTCAGATTGCTCTCGCTCCATCTCCAGACAAAGGTTTGCCTGATGACTCATTCGTCCCTTTTAGTTTCACTTTTGATTTTGGAAGCCAGGAAGCGGTTTGCCTGAGGCCCTGATTCGTCATCGAAAAGTTTTCACTTTTGAGTTTTGATTTTTGAAGCTTCCAGAGGAAGCCTTAGGCCCTTATGAGTTATGAGTTTCGGTCAAAGACAAAGCGTCATTGTCAAATCGATTAAAACTAAAGAAATAAAAATGAGTGAATGACATTTTGTCTTGTTACTACTTTTTGATTTTTTTTTTTTGTCTTAAATCTTTGATGATAATGGACACTAGCTATCATATATTCAACTCACAGGTCATTATTCACTATAAATTTAAAATATTATTTATTTATTTAATAGATTAATACTTTAGTATATTAACACTTTATTTATTTAGTAAATTAATGATTTTTTTTTATATAGCAAACTAACATTTTGTTTTTTAATAGATTAACAGACGTATTTGATAGCCCCTGCAGACTGCCAATTCTCATCTCACGATCCCACGGAACACATTTCTTTACACCTTACTCCTTTATCTGCACGCAGGTATGTCTTTTTTCTTTATAAAAATTTTATATTAGTATTAATCATATTATCTATATATATTACATAGATTAATTGTGTATGGTTGTATGTACTAATTTAAGTTTTTTTTATAGCATTATGTGTTTTAATAAATTGTTTGATTTTCAATTTTTAATTGTTTGATTTTGAATTTAGGTTCATGAATGATGTCTAAATTAAAAACTATCGACTCATTCTTCAAAAGAAAAGAAGTTGATCTTCCAGAAAATTCTTCTAAAATTCCAAGGATTGAACCTGAGAAAAATCATGATCTTAACTCTCCAATTTTGGAATCTGAAGGAATTCATTTTACATCGTCAACACTTAATTCTAAAGAGATTGATATATCTTCTTTACAACGAGATCCGGGATTACGTCCTCCTATATGGGATTATCCAGTCAATCAGTGTGATGAAATAAGAAGAGCTTATTTAAAAATGGGTCCATATCAAATACGTCTATCAAAATATCCATTTTCTGGTTCTGTAAAGCATCCTCGTCGCTTTCAAGCTTCATGGTTCGTACAATTTGGATCTTGGTTAGAGTATTCCCCATCAAAAGATGCTGCATATTGTTTACCTTGTTATCTTTTTACAATGAAAACATCTCAACGTTCTGGATGAGATGTATTTACTGTCTTGGGATTTAGAAATTGGAAGAAGATTAATGATGGAAAACATTGTGCCTTTTTGAATCATATTGGAGAGGATCCTTGTTCTTCTCATAATAATGCTGTGAAATCTTGTGAGGATTTATTGAAACAATCACAGCATATTGATAAAGTAATGAATGCACAAAGCTCTGAACAAATTCTCAACAATCGACTCCGAGTAAAAACATCTATTGATGTTATTCGATGGCTTGCATTTCAAGGATGTGCATTTAGAGGTCATGATGAGACCCTTGATTCAAAAAATCGAGATAATTTTCTGGAGATGCTTAAAATCTTGGCTTCGTATAATGACAAAATTGGAAAACTTGTTTTGGAAAATGCTCCTAAATCCTCAAAGTATACTTCACCCCAAATTCAAAAAGAGATTTTAGAAGTTCTTGCAAAGAAAGTAAGAAATAAAATTCGTGAAGATGTTGGAGATTCTCGATTTTGCATTATTGTTGATGAGGCACGAGATGAGTCTAAGAGGGAGCAAATGGCTATAATCTTGAGATTTTTTGATGTTGATGGTTTTATACAAAAACGATTTTTTGATCTTGTACATGTTAAAGATACATCGGCATTGACTCTAAAGAATGAAATATCTGCAGTTCTTTCTCGTCATTGTCTTGATATTCAAAATATTCGTGAACAAGGATATGATGGTGCTAGTAATATGCGTGGTAAATGGAACGGATTGCAAGCATTATTTCTTAAAGATTGCCCATATGCATACTATGTTCATTGTTTTGCTCATCGATTACAGTTAGCATTAGTTGCTGCATCTAGAAAAGTGGTTTCTGTTCATGAGTTTTTCTCAAATTTAAACTTTATTATAAATGTGGTGGGAGCTTCATGTAAACGTCATGATGAATTGCAAGCTGCTCAGGCAACACATATTGCACATATGTAGCCATTGATGAACTTGAAAGTGGAAAATGAGCTAACCAAATTGGTATTATCAAACGAGCCGGTGATTCTCGTTGGGGTTCTCATTTTTATTCTATTTGCAGTCTACTGCGAATGTTTGAAGCCACTTGCTCGGTGCTTGAAACCATAATAAAAGAAGGATCCATTTATTCTCAACTTGGGGATACAAATGCTGCTTATAAAATGATTACCTCATTCCAATTCATATTTACTTTACATTTAATAAAGGAAATCATGGGTATTAGTGATGTTCTTTGTCAAGTTTTGTAGCAAAAATCTCAAGATATTTTGAATGTTATGAATATGGTTTCTACTACAAAAGGACTTATTCAAAAGTTGAGAAATGAAGGTTGGGAAAATCTACTTGAGAATGTTGTCTCTTTTTCCAAGAAATTTGATATTGACATCTAGAATTGAGCTCTCGTTATGTACAAGGCTGTGGTTGTCATCAACGAGATCACATTACGATAGAGCATCATTATCATTTTGAAATATTTAATACTACTATAGATTTTCAAATGTAGGAGCTTGATAATATGTTTGGTGAAGGAACGACAAGACTTTTAACCCTTAGCTCAGCTTTGGATCCAAAGGATGAGTATAAATCCTTTAATATTGATGATATATGTTGTCTTGTGGAAGATTATTATCCTCTTGATTTTTCTGAAAATGAGAAAATCAATTTAAGGTTTCAATTGAAGCATTTTGAAGTTGATGTGTTTAGCAATCCGATGTTTCAAGATTTGAGATCCATTGCAGATTTATGTTGAAAATTGGTAGAGACAGAGAAATCAAAGACATACTATCTTATTGATAGATTGGTTCGTCTAATTTTGACTCTTCCAGTGTCTACAGCAATTAGTGAGCGAGCATTTTCAGTTATGAAGATTGTTAAAACAAGGTTTCGCAACAAAATTGAAGATGAATTCTTAGCAAATAATTTAGTTGTCTATATTCAAAGAGAAATAGCTAAGAATTTTGATTTAGATTCAATACTTGATGATTTTCTTTGTTTAAAAGAACGCAAATTACAATTTTAGACATTCTGTATTTCTTTTGTTTAATATATTTGTATGGATTCCTTTATATTATTTTAATGATATATTGTTATTGACATATCAAATACTTTTTTAATACATAATTTGTATTAAACGTATTTTATTTTTATTGTAATTCTTCCTATCAGATTATTATATATTGTAAAAAAATTATATAAAATTAGAATAAAAACATATTATATATATTGTTCTAACTTTGTTTGGCCCCCCTTGGAGTAAATTCCTGGCTTCGCCACTGTCCACTGGCCATCTCACAACTGATCACAAATCTGAGTTAAGAATTTGTCGTAAAGGACCTCGAGCACCTAAAATATTTTCTCGGCGTGGAAGCACATCAACTAGCTGAAGGTCTTCTCCTCTTGCAAAGTCAATACATCTACAATCTTCTCCAACGGACAAAAATGCTGGATGCCAAACCCGTTTCTTCTCCAATGTCATCTTCTCAGAAATTATCATTGTTCTCGGGTGCCACTTATTCAGATCCTTCCAATTACCGAAGTGTAGTAAGGGCGTTACAATATCTGTCACTAACTCGGCCAGATATTGTATTTGCAATTAATAAAGTTTGCCAATTCATGTACAAACACACCGAAGAACACTGGACATCAGTCAAAAAGATCCTTTGGTATCTAAAGTTTTCAATCAGTTTTGGACTCCTTATTCGACCAAGCAAGTCGACATAGCTATTTATCTACTCTGATGCCGATTGGGCAAGTTGCCTAGATGATTGAAAGTCCACCTTGGGTTTCTGCATTTATTTTGGTGACAACTTAGTCTCATGGAATTCTAAGAAACAACCAACTGTGGCACGTTCAAGCATTGAAGCCAAGTACCGTACAGTTGCACATGCCACAGCCGAGTCACTTTGGGTACAATCCTTGATGCATGAAATTGGTATTATTTTAGCCCAACGTCCAGGGCTGGCTCAATAGATTTTGAGGCCTAAGGCGAGAAGTTAAAATTGAACCTTTTTCTTGTATCAAACTAAATTAGGTTATATCTAATTATATTTTTATTTTAAAATTATTCTTCTTGCTTTTTGAGATGCAAAATTGCTAATTAAGTTTTTATATTCAAGTTCTTCTAATATCTCATTCTCAATTGATAATATGGCTAGTCCATTTAATCTTTCCTGAGATATTATTGATCTTAGATAAGATTTTATCAATTTTAATTTTAAAAAAATTCTTTCTGCAGAAGCAACAGTTATAGGTACTATCAATATGATTCTATAAGCGATACATGCATTTGGAAAAGAATCAAATCTTTTTATATAATTTAATATATCAATCGGAGTGCTTTCTGCTATTGGTAAAATTTCTTTTAAAAAGTTTAGTTCAGAAAATAAATCTAAACCATCAAAATCATATTTCAAAAAGCTTTCAAGATTAACACATTTTTTTTTTGCAAACTACCATTGTCAAGCGATTTCAATTTTTTGAAATTAAATAAAAAACCAAAAATATTTTCATATATTTGAAATTGTTTAAACCTATTTTGAATTAAAGAAATTGCTTGATCCACTATAAATAAGAAATAATTAATTTTAAAAGATTTTTTAGCAGATTGTGTTATTTCTTTATTGATATTTTCATCAAATTGTTATTTTTCTATAAATTATTCTGTTGCCCAGATGGCCAACATAAGAGGGGGGGAATTGAGTTGTATTTAAAAAAACAACAATTATAAATCAAATATAAACAAAATACGAAACAACAATAAATATAAAGAGTAAGGGTAAAAGTGAAACAAACTCAGTATGTTAACGAGGTTCGGCCTCATTGCCTATGTCCTCGCCTCAAGTTATCCCTTGAGGATCCCCGAATTCACTATTCAACCTCATTCAGGTGGAGATAGAAACCTATTACACATTTGAACGACACCGCTACAAAGGATCCATGTAGAACACCCTCTACATTTGCAATCACCTTACACGTGGTGATTCAACTATTCTCTATGTAGAACACTTTCTACACACACAAGAGCTATACACACCCTTTTACTGATACAAGAATTGATAGTGGGTAGGTTATTAGAAAACACTTCTCAATGAGTGAAATAAGAACAATACAGCGTAAACTATATCTCTCAAAATGAACAAGAGTTAAGGTTCAATACTTAGAGAAGAGATAGTGAAAGTTTTGAATGAATGTTGTATGCTCTTGGTGTTGTAAATGTGAAACTTTCAAATGATCTATTTATAGGCATATGAGACTTCATATTCAAATTTAAAAAGATTCACATGTCAAAGACAACATCATTCACTTTTCAAAAATTTCAAACCTAATATTTTTATTTTTTGCATATGACAAAAAGATCACACTTAACCTTTTAAAAAAATTTAAGTCTAATCTTTTACTTTTTGCATATGACAAAAGGAGCACACTTTATTTTTCAAAAATTTCAAACCTAATCTTTTACTTTTTGTATATGACAAAAGGAGCACACTTTATTTTTCAAATTTTTCAAACAAAAACATCTACCTTTTGCATAAGTTAAGAAAAGTAACAATCACTTTTGAAAATATTCAAATAAAACATGCACATGTGAAAGATGACATTCAATCATCTTAATATTTTCAAAGTTCAAACCTTTAATCATGTCATGCACATGTGAAAGATGACAATCAATCATCTTTTAAAAATTTGAAAATATTTATGCACATGTGAAAAATGTGTTTTAATGTTTTATGATAAAATATTAATTTTGAGCCTTAATCCTAATTTTAAATTTTTAAGAGATTTATAACATTACTCTATGACTTTAATGTGAACTTGTTCCCTTCTTGCTTATGCTTGGTTCCTTGATGTGCTTGACTCCATTGTGTGGATAACTTGAGCTTGAGACTCCTTTATTCTTTGAATTCATTTGTTATCATCAAAATCCATGTGTAGATTTATAATTACACAAACTTGAAACCTTGAGTTCAACATATTCAATTTTCTCTAAATACAGGTTCTATTTCTATACTAATTGTAATCTCTTTCGATGAAATCATTGTAGATTTAAATCCATTTTCTCTATAATCTTGAAAATAAGAAATAAGACATTTCAACTGATTAATGGCAACATCTATATGCATATCTTTTGATTGCAAACTTTTACTTATAGTATTGACCCCAAATAATATATCATACCATATGGTCATGCCTAATATAAATTTAAAGTTCTCAATTTCATATGCTACTAAACAATTAGCTTCACTTTTTGTTTTAGGATCTTCAGTCGTTTTTGCTAGTTACAATAAAGCTTCTCTTATTTGTGGAATTTGAAATTTTATTGCTTTGATGCTTTCAATTTGATTTTCCCAACGTGTTTGTGAGAGTGGCTTAAGAGTTAGAATCAACACATTATTTTGCAAAATTTGCCATTGTTTTGTTGATGAAGAAAACAAAGAATAAATACGTTGGACTATTCCAAAAAATGAAATAGCTTTAGGACATGAATTAGCTATATCACATATAACAAGATTAAGATTATGTCAAGCACATGGCATGTAAAATGCTTTGGGGTTTATATCAAGCAATCTTCTTCGCACCCCTTGCTTTTTGCCTTTCATATTAGACTCATTATCATTACCTTGTCTTCGAATATTATTAATATCAAGATCAAGATTTTTTATTGCATCTAATAATTCATTGAAAATACCTTTTCCACTAGTATCATCTACTTTAATAAATTCTAGAAAATGTTCTTCTATTTTTATTGGGCTTGTTGAAATATTAACACATCTTAGTACGAGAGACATTTGTTCTTGATGACTTGCATCTGCGGTACAATCAAGTATAATTGAAAAATATTTTGCATCTTTAATTTTTTTAAAAATATGATTTTTAAGTTCAGTTGCTAGCAAGTGTATTAATTCATTTTGTATATTATGACCAAGATAATGATTATGGATCTCACCACCTTGAATACATCAAATGTGTTCTTTCATTATTGGATCAAACTCAGAAATCATCTCAATAAACTTAAAAAATTTCCATTATTTTCTTGGTAGATCTTTTCATTTTGTCCTTTAAATGGTAAATTATTTTTATCAAGGGTTTTTACTACTGCAATAATTCTCAGTAATACTTTTTTCCAATGATCTTTTTCTTTGTTAATTTGTTCTTGGACTTTTTTTATCAATTGTTTTATTTCTTAATAATCTCATTTCTAAATCAAGCCAAGTAGTCATGTTAGTAATATGCTCATTGGTTGTTTCATGGATTTTAAGCTTAGCACTAAGATTTTTCCAGTCATCGGTTCCTTCATTAGCTAGTTGACTTATACTAGGTTTTGAATTAAATAACTTGTAACAAAAGCAGAATACTCTATTCAAGTCTTTTGAATACACTAATTATTTTCTATCATGTTTCTCCCCATTTGACAAGTTTCGTATATAATATGTAGTGGAAAAATGTCTAGAGTTCTCATCCTTAGGAAAATTTATATTGCTATATCTAATTGGACCATTTTCTACTAATAAATCTCTTAATTTTGTATCAATGCGTTTCCATTGAGCAAGGCCATAAATATTTGAAGGAATATAATCAGATATATCTTCAGTATTTTTATTTTCTTTTACGCTTTTCACAAATTCTCGAGTAATAATAGTAACAGTACATGCTTGAGCACTATTCTTAGATCCATTTGGTTGGATTGTTTCATTATCCCCATATCTTTTTTGTTGTATTTCTTGATTTATTATGTTATCTTTTAGTCCTTTTGGGTGTATTTCTTGATCATCTATAAATGTTTCACCTAAATTTTCTGTTATTTTTTGTTTGTTGCTAGTAACAAATTTATTTAAAGATCCTTTTTGGGATTCAATCAATTTTTCGATTCTTTTTTTTTTTTTAAGTTTTTTATATCCAGATGCATATTTTCTATTAGACATATTTTATAGTAAAAAAGAACAATATCTATTATATAAATTCTACTATGCTTATGAATATTCTAGAATAAAATAAATATTAACATAAAACAATTGAACCTGATTTAGCAAATGGGCTTCACTTTAATACAACAAATGAGCTTCACTCTTATACACAACTATTAATTTGCATAATAAAATAAAATATATTAATATTAATAATCAAAATCAAATAAATAAATTAACATTTGATTAGAGAAATTAAAAAATAAAATAAAAAAGAGTCTAGATGGCCTTAGGCCATGTGATTTCAAGTTTCCATTGTTAAAAGCTTTAGTTGAAATTTGAAATGTGGTAGAACAAGACAAAAAATAAAATGAAAGGATGTTGATGAATGATGAGACTTGAAGTCTTGAAGATAGGCCGGCTGATTCACACAGTGACACATATGTGTCTTCTTTATAACCATAAAAATTTACTGTATAATACTTGTCTAACAGTCTAAAGCAACTGTTTCAGATTATTACCTTCGGCTTCGTCACCTTAGTCAACCACAGGTCCATGGCATAGCAGAGACAACCATTCAACATCTTGCAAGTGCGATGCAGTGATTGGAGAGCCGGCCAATACCAAATACGAGCAATATAAATGTAAGAGAGTTTGAGATTAGAGAATGGAGTCTAGAGCATAAGAGAAATTAAATAAAATTTATAACTTTAAGCCATTTAAGGTATGAAAAGTGAGTTTTTATATGTTCTAAAATTTTTTTTGACAGAGATTGCAACTTATTTTTCTTAATTTATTGTGACTTTTGGCTTTCCCATGTGAATTTGCAGAGTTTATCTGTCCTTTTTTTTTAAACCGTAGAGTTGAAATTATTTTTTTCACCTTGTTTAGTTTAGATAAATTTTTTTTTAATTTTTTAATAATTAACTTTTTAGTATTTTTTGAACCTTTTTCATTGTGAGGTCTTAGGCAACCGCCTAACTCACCTTGTGAATCAGCCGGCCTTGCCAATGTCCAATCCTATGATGTGACAACATTGGTGTCACTTATCTCACGACAAATCCGGTATTCCATGGGCGAACTAAACACGCGGAGATAGACTACCATTTTGTGCAAGAAAAAGTTCAACAAAATACAAGAATTTCGCTTCATCTCAAGTAAAGACCAGCTCACCTATGGTCTCACCAAACCAATCGTGTCAGCAAGATTTGCCTTCTTACGAGACAAGCTCAACGTGCATTCATCCCCGCTGAACTTGAAGGGGCATATTATAGAAATAAACACTGCAGTAGATCACGGCAAATCAAGTATAACTGCACCTTGATTCCTAGAGTGCCCAACGGCTACAAAATTATTTGCTTTTCATGTATATCTCATTAATACATTTCCTTGTTTATAGTTTTCTGTAAATCCGATTCTATAGTCATTGGACAGCTGTAAACAAATCCTCAATAATTGTATAGTTACTGATATAAATAAACATCATCTCTTGCATTACACACGAGAGTTTCCCGCATTCTTGTTCTATTCTTTCTCGAGTGAGTATAACGTGTGGCGTGATTATTATAATTAGGCGAATATGATTAAACGTGGAATCCGTGAAAAAGTCACCAAATATCTGTCTATATATATATAGAAAAATCCCCCGCAAGCAAAAAGTGATAAAGGATATATAATCTGGCTCGATCCAGTTTTAGTTGAAAATTATAATTAACCAATTAGTAAAATCTGTTTAACATGTTTCTAATGAGCGTCACATTTCATTAATATAATAATATAAATCAAGAAATGATTGATGCTTTTTTTAATTAGGTGATCTAGCATGCATTAATATTCTAATTCTCTATCAACATGACGTTCAAGATGATGATCAGGTTATTCACGTGGAGGATTCGTCCTTATTGGCTATCTGTCCATATCCATTTAGAACATAATGACATACATCCGTTTAAGTTCAAATCATCAACAAATTCTATTTATAAATTTGGTGTAGACTGATTTTTTTTTTTTTTTTTTTTAAAAACCAGCATATTCAATAAAATATTTATATGAAATAATTTAATTTTAAAATTAATTTTACATTTTAAAAATTAAATTTTATCATTTAAATAATTTAAATTGTATACTCTATAAACTGCTTCGCTTCAGAATAGAATAGCCCTTTTATATTTTATATACTAAAAGAACCGAAAGAGAGATCATGTTTACATGTACGAACCAGGATATCATTTTATATTGGCCGAGGCTTGAGGTTTCACGCGGCCATGGCTATAAATTCATGATATATATAATCGTATAATTTATCACGTGCATTTCGTGTGCAGTTAATTACACAAATAAAAAAATGCCTCATCCTTTCTAGAAATAGAATGGATTCGATGTTATATGAAAGAAAAAATCTTCACAATTTTTTACTATTCACACATACTTCACACTCTATATTTTTTTTGCTTTATGTTATGTGGAAAGTAACTGCTCCAAGTTTAACCACTCGAATTTTTTATATTCTTTTTTATTTCTCATCAAACAAATGACATCTTTGTTTGGAAATCCTAATCCGATAAAGTAAAAAAAAAAAAACTTTACTCTTAGGCGGCAGTTTTAAATATATATAAGTTTATTATAAAATTATCAATTCCATCAAAAAATAAATTTTTTTTAAAATTTTTATAATAAAAAATTTAAACGAGATTTATGTATTTATGACCTATATATAATAATTTTTAGTACAATAATTGAGACCTGAAAATTAGTTGCCGGACACTGACGCTATCCCGTTATTACCTTAACACATGGTTTCGTACCCGACGAATCAATTGTCGGAGTTAATGCTCCTAGATCGGGAAATTCCAAAAATTATGCATGTGTTGTACGTGCGTGGTCATATATACAAAGATGCATGTCCTGTTACATGGTTTGGTACGTCGATTTTAAGTATATGTTTCTATTTTTTTAAGTGTCTTGCGAATAATATTAGAAATAAAAAAAATATAATTGCAAGTAATTTAGATATTGACGCACCAACTTGTGTTGAAAATGTAAGATCAACTTGCGACGTAACTGATCATGTTTACACCCAACAATACCAAATTGTTTTATAATATGATATTAAATTATTAAAAATTATTTATTATATTTTATTTATGAGTATCATTTTATTATTATATCAAGAGATATTGTGGTGATGATAATGAAAAATAAATCTTTCTATTATATATTAATTTTTAGGTCGATCTATTCAAAACAAGGTTACAAGATTACAACGCTATTAATAAATAGTTTTTTCTTTCTACTAGTTAGTTGAAACAACCATATATAACTTTTGCCTTTTAACTTTTTGGGTTGGCTTGGTTACATAAATTTAAAATATCTCATTTTATATATTAATTATGATAATTTTATTAAATTTTTATATAAAATATAATAAATAATTTAATTTTTTTAAATCTTAAAATAAAATTAATATTTTATTTAATTTTTAATAAAACATCTCATATTATCTGAATTACCTTACCAAACAAGAGGTTGCCGTCTTAGAGTACTATGTATGAACATATATAGGAATTTGGAGTAACCATAATTAATTAATATTATTTGTGCATTGACTTTTAATTGGTTTTGGATTGCCTAGCTATCAACAGATCTTGCTGAAGCCAGCTGTTGTGTACGTACTAGTGGTTTAATTAATTAGTTCATGAGAAGTACAATGTGATTCATCATTATTTTGTAATGTGATATATATGACAATTAAGAATATAATGAGGAATAATATTAATTGTTTACTATTGATCATGTCTGCTTACAAATTAATTAGAACATATTTTTATTTCAGTAAGCAAGAATTAATATTAATGTATAACATTGGATAACATGCATGCATGCTGCATACATTTAAATTGATCAGGAAATTCAGGGTCCTTTCCAAAAGTCTTCCTGGTTCTTTAATTACATTGATCGATCTCCAAGAAAGGCCAAGACAATAAAACTATATATAATGACTGGAATCTATATATTCATCAAAGAGTTGGATTTATAGATCTAACTACCCAACCCATTATATTATTATTAATTAATATTAATTTACAACAATTGCGTCTTGTGGGATATTTTACCATTATATATAACTGCAACATTCTTGCAGTTCTTTCTCTCTAATGAAGTGCAACCTTGTCTCGACTAATTGCTGTACGTCTGTTTTCTTGTTTAATTTAGTGTAATAGCCATGCATTGCTCTTTACATCCTCAGGCGCATGCGGTGATTTTTTGTGTTTGTGATCGCCGGCCCTTTGGGATGTCGTTTTTGCCTTACCAATTAAAGAGATGATCTGTTCACTGATATAATATGCTGGAATAATATTCTTGCAAGGGGTGATCATGACGTGCGTAATCAAAAAATTATAAATAAATAAAATACCCATTTATAATTGCATGACATGATGTGAGCCGAACCATGCAAATACCAGTAATTAATTATGCTCAGAAAATTTAGAAATAAAAAGCCATCCCGAAAAAGAAAAATATAGTGCGACGGTGAAGTACCATTTATGGGTCCGGGGGAAGGAGTCAAGCATGCAGCTAGCTAGCCAGCCAGCGCTCAAAACGTACAATGTGTAAACCAATTAATTTACAGGACTTGGAAGGGGGTCAACTTTTTGGAAATTAAAAAAAGACGAAGAGGTCAACAGTCAGGCGTATTCCATAGCAAGTTCCTCGTTAATTTCCGTGAAAGCTTCAAGCATTTTTCCTAATTTCCCTTTTACTCTCCCTCCCAACAATAATAACTGGCCCTACCTCTTGCCTTTACTGGTGCTATATGCACATGAGTGCACACTAATTTCACGCTATATATTCCCCCTCCCGTTTTGCCATCTTGCACGTCCATCAAAACAACCCATCTCTCTCTCTCTCTCTCTCTCTCTCTCGCCTTCGAGAGTACTAGCAGTTAAGCACCCAAGCAACTTCGATGGATCAGTTGCCGAAATGTGGAGCTAATTATACCCCTCTCACCCCTTTAACTTTCTTGAACAGAGCCTCTAAGTTTTATGCCAATCGTACGTCTGTGATATATGAGCGTACCCGCTTCACATGGCGGCAAACCTACGACCGTTGCTGCCGCCTTGCTTCCTCTCTTCGTGCCCTTAACATACTCAAGAACAATGTTGTAAGTTCTCCTTCCTAGTACTTAATGATTCCCTTTCAGATCAGCAAGGACATATGCACATATGTTTGTATGATTCGATGTTCAGAGTAGCTGATCCGTTTTTCCCTTAATCTGTGTACAGGTATCTGTGTTGGCTCCTAACATTCCAGCCATGTACGAGATGCATTTTGCAGTTCCTATGGCTGGGGCTGTGCTCAACACCATCAATAACCGGCTTGATGCTAAAACCATAGCCACCATTCTCGGACACTCTGAAGCCAAGGTCTTCTTTGTGGACTGCCAATTCGTGCCGCTGGCACGCGAGGCTCTCCGCTTACTCATGGCTGATTCTAAGCATTCTCTGGGAGCCGAGTCGTCCATCCCCTTGGTGATTGTCATCGATGACATTGACTCACCCACTGGCGTCCGGCTAGGCGAGTTAGAGTACGAGCAACTGGTCCAAAAGGGCAATCCAAGGTACCTTCCCGGCGAGCTCGACGATGAGTGGGATCCAATTGCTCTGAATTATACGTCAGGAACAACATCTGAACCTAAAGGAGTGGTGTACAGCCACAGAGGTGCCTACCTTAGCACGCTCAGCCTAGTTCTGGGATGGGAAATGGGAAGTGAGCCTGTCTACCTGTGGACACTTCCCATGTTCCATTGCAATGGGTGGACCTTCACTTGGGGCATTGCGGCACGCGGCGGCACCAACGTGTGCCTGCGCAACGCCACAGCTTCGGGCATTTACCGTAGTATTGCCATGCACAAGGTTACACACATGTGTTGCGCGCCCATCATTTTCAACGTCCTGCTCCAGGCAGAACCGAAGGAGCAAGGCCAGCAGATCATCACCTCCCCTGTCCAAATACTCACCGGAGGAGCACCCCCACCGGCAGCTCTGCTTGAAAAAGTAGAGCCGCTCGGGTTCCACGTCACGCATGCTTATGGCCTGACGGAGGCCACCGGACCGGCCCTGGTGTGCGAGTGGCAGGAAAAATGGAATCAACTGCAGCGCGACGATCAGGCCAAACTCAAGGCACGTCAAGGTATTAGCATACTGACGCTGGCCGATGTGGACGTGAAGGATTTGAAAACAATGGCCAGTGTGCCCCACGATGGGAAAACTTTGGGGGAGATAGTCCTGCGAGGAAGCAGCATCATGAAGGGTTACTTCAAGGACCGAAAGGCCACGTTCAAAGCGTTCAAGGATGGCTGGTTCTTAACAGGTGATGTTGGGGTCGTACATCCAGATGGGTATTTGGAAATCAAGGACAGATCCAAGGACGTGATCATATCTGGAGGCGAAAACATTAGCAGCGTAGAAGTGGAGTCGGTGCTATATAAGCACCCAAGGGTGCTGGAAGCCGCCGTGGTGGCAATGCCGCACCCTCACTGGGGAGAGAGCCCTTGCGCGTTTGTTGCCCTCAAGAAGAATTCGGCAGGCAGAACCGATGACGTGAGCGAGGCAGAGATCATCTCCTTTTGCAGGAAGAATCTTCCCCATTTCACGGTTCCAAAGAAAGTGGCGTTCTTGGCCGAGCTGCCAAAGAACTCGACGGGAAAGATTCTGAAAAATGAACTGAGGGCTGAAGCAAAGCACCTTGTTGTCTCCGAGAATCATTCAAACGAGTCCAGCCCAGACAATTCTCAAGTACGGGTTCCCCGGTATGGCGACCAAATTCTGCAGGCCTTGTCCCGCCTCTGAAAAATTTAAGAAATTCCCAATAAATTAAAGCTGTACAGTGTTCTTAATTGCTAATATGATCTGTATATTAGTTGGTTTTAAGTTAATGGGGGGAGACTTTCCGAGATATCTTGAAAGAGCACATATAAGTAACAAAAACTGTAGTATTGATTTCCAGTTTATTTTTCTACCAAGTTTTTATTCTCTTATTTAAACCAAGACCTCGAGAGTTTAAAAAAAATACATGAAATAAACTAGATCTATATTATTTCTCGATCGTCTGTATAGATATTTTAAATGATATTAAATAAAATATATAAAATGCACTTTATATATTTATCTTTTTCTATAGTACTATCTTTTATGATATAGATCTCTTTACCACGATAACATTTTTCTTTTATGAATTTTCATGTGTGGAATCTTTTTTACGTAAAGCAATTCTATATTAAATAATAAAAAAAGAAATGATATTCGCAGTCGTGGAATATGAAATAATTACTTTTTTTCAAAACGATTGTGCAGTACATGTACATTTAACGACTGTATATAGCATTACTTTAATAAAAATGATCGATTGATATCCATTTCTATATATCGTATACTAGAAATACTTTAGCCATAAAAAAATTATACAAAAATAATTCTACAAATTAATGACTTGATGTGGTTCCTCAGATTATAAAGTTACTTTTATTATAAAGTAAATATGATAGATTACCATAAAGTTATATCAGTTTATGTGATTAATTTTGTATAATAATTTGTGACTATAGCGCTCTCATCGTATAATAATTGGAGTGGAGTAATCTGTACAGTACTACTGCAAACTATCAAAAAATCTTGTTTGTTTTTTAGATGAGATGAATTGAGATAAAAGTTAAAAATTGAATAAAATATTTTTAGAATATATTTTATTATTATTATTGTTTTGAGATTTAAAAAAATTAAATTATTTATTTTATTTTACATGAAAATTTAAAAAAATTGTAATGTTAGATAGGATAAGATAGATAAAGATATGTTATAAAAATAAAAGAGATCACGTATTTGTGGTTGTGAGTGAATAGGGATCTTCTGTTTCTCAACTGAAGGGCACACAGTACGATCGTTAAAGATTTCAATAATGGGGCGAGGCAAGTCACTTTAATTTGATAGGCCAATAATGGCGAAGCCTGTTCAGGTCATGAAGATGACCAAAGATTTCAACAAAACATATAATATGACAAAGTACTGTATTGGTCGAATCGATAAGGCATTTCCTTTCAATAATTTTTCTTCAACAAGACCTGAAAAACTATTGAATTCAGATGCATTCATATTGGTTTGATTTAAAAAAAAAAAAACTAAATCAATACAAAAAATATTTTGGTAAGACTGAAAAAAAAGGAGACTTTGGACAGAACAAGAGAGAGCTTCTTCTTCTCCTCCTCTTTGACCTCTTCTTTTTCGCTTGTTTCTTACACATTTCATCGCAAACTATCTCTACCAAATCACGTAAATATAGGCCACCATGTATATTTAATATTTGTCTCTTTGATAATTAATTCAGCAATTTATTTATTTATAAGTCGTACTACAAACTCATGTTGGCCACAATGTTAGAGAAAAGGCATCAACATGCTCAACAGAATGATGCATATTGGTAAGGGAAAGGCTTCCTCCTTTGGATGGTGCGAACAGACAAAAGCATGCATGCTCAACACCCAACTCACCCCGTCAGAAGCACCAAAATCTAAAGTTGGTTTTGTAAAATATCTTTGCCACTCATTGCATACTATATATATTATATTTTTATTTTTTTTGTTTTATTATTTTTAAACTAAGTAAATTCTTTTATTTTATCATTCATATACTACACATTTAATTAAAAAATAAAAAATAAAAAAATTATAGATAAAATATAGTATAAAAATGACAGATAAAATTTTAAATTTTGCTATATATAAGCGAAATCGCGTACTAATCTGTTTTTTAATATTAATTTATTTATATTTAAAATTTAAATTAATATTATTTTTAATAAAATTTACTTTTTAATTAATTATATTAAATTAATACATATATTAATAAGCAATTATATTTATAACTAAAATTTTCCTAAAATTTTTGTTAATGGCAGGACGTGTGCTCCTAATTTCCGCCATTTAAGAAGCAAGATTTCGTTGATTTAACAGCAATTATTTGTCTAGAGGCGAAGACAAGACTAGGTAGGCGACCCCACCGTTGCTATTGATTTTGAGAGTCCACTTCCAGGACGGAAATGCCCGTTAAGTACTTCTCAACCTGTAGGGGCTCCAACCAAGGGGAAGCTTAGCAAAATGACATGTGTACTTGCATTGTCAGCACCGGAAAATTATTAGCAGAAATGATATTGTGCGGCTCCATTTCTATCGCTCTAAATGATTATTTATGTATTTTTATTTTTTGTTTTGTATTTAATAATTAAGGAAATAATTTTTAATCTATTAGTATATTTTTTTTTATTTTTTAAAAATCTTTAAATATATTAAAAAAATATAAAAACAAAAAGAACAAAAAATAAAAACCTCATTTGCCTGGGACACCCAACTATTATTGTTGGGTGGTAACCTAGCACTACTCAATTATTAGTTACTTAGATAATTAAAAAGTCATTCCATCCTCTCATAATATGTTATATAATTTAAATTCATGATATGAGTATCACTTTTTTGTTTTTTGGATACATTTAGGAGGGAGGTTTAGTACCCAAGACCTCAATTTTTTATCATCAATTTTTAATTGTTGTGGGATATATGAAAATACTATGTGTTGGTATTTCAAGACTTAATCAATACAAAACATATATATATATATATATATTCCAAACTGTTGATATCTAAAATAAGATTGTTCATCCAAGTTCTAGACTGGGTACTCGGATATACCCAGCCTAGAACTCGGGTTTCAAATCCTATTTTGGTTTCGGATTGGGTTAGCCTGGTTATGACTCGGGCTAGAAGTCGAATGTAACTGGTTCCTGGGTGTAACTCGGGGTCTTTTTATTTTTTTATAATTATTATTATAATTATTATTTATTTACAAAAGCCTATTATTCAATTTTTTTCAAAAACAAATTGTGTTGGAAAGCATAATTTTTATTTTTATTTTATCTAAAAGCCTATATTTCATTACAAAATTTTTAAGAAAAAATGTTGTTAAAAAGCATAATTTTTTTTTCCATAAAATCCTATATTTTATTAAATTTTTTTTTTCAAGAAGTCATGTTGAAAATCATAATACTAATACATTGAACATTTTCTATAATAATAAAAATGAAAAATTAAATTTTATGACAAAAATAAATAAAGCTAAAAACAACTAGTTACCTTTATAACTAAATGCATGTAAAAAAAAAAATTTTCAATATTCATCGTGTAAAATGCATTGCATGCAACACACAATGCAATCCACTATATATTAAATTATTTTGTATCATATACATTACATTACAAAATACAGAATTACAAGATATAAGTTACATACCTATAACATGGTTTTCCATTAGTGATTAAATCACACCAAATAGCATTCGAGTTTATTCTCTGTAGCCACCCAAACTGAAGACAACCGCTACATTGAATTCCTAGTCCATTTTCTATAGGCATCCAAATTGAGAAAAAAGAATATATTTCGGTAGAGAAAAACATAAATCATGGAAAGGAACACCAAAGTATAGGGATTATAAAGACGAAAGATGGATAAATCATGCAAATGTATCTCAGTAGAGAAAAACACAAATCATGCATAATAAATGGAACCATTTCCACCATCAACACAGCCAGTACCTAACACTTCCACAACAATATTAGGCCAGACGTATAACCTTTTCTAGCATGAACACCATAATGCTACACTAAAAACTAGCCATTAGTTTTTCATCAATAAAGAGAGTACATCCATATATGTCAGGAGATAAGGGACCCAGCCACAACCACAAACAATGCTAGCACTAAAAAACGAACCACTAAACAATAATACTACAAACAATAGAAGCAAATCCACACAACTAGAAGTAAGAGCATTAATGTATCCACTTCTTTATAAAGATATCCTCACAAACCAGAAAATCTGCCAACGTTAATTAGCAGTAAGATCAAATGTCTCATCTGTAGTCATCACAATCAGGGCGAAAAAAACAATAAAATAAAAGTAGTGGGGAAAGTGCTGAAGATAATGGCAATAAGATGTACCAGCCGCTATATGGAATCAATGGAGGCTGAAACATTGCACAAACTCAAGAATCAAATTACTGATTCATTTTGCAGATAGATTCACGAAGGACAATATATTGGTTATGCATTCCTTAAAAGCCTTCATAGTTAACATTTCTTTAGTGTAAAATGATCTAAAATGAACATTTTGCCATCAGCATATAACATTGAGTTCAAAGGTCTACAAAAATTACAATAAAAATTTTCCTTCCCCATTTCTATGAGTAGTTTTATTAACCTAATAATCCAAACCCATCAATTTATTACTCCACATCTCCACAAAGAATTTGAGTGTACATCACATAGACATATGGAAACATACGTGTGTTGTCCCCAAACTTTATGGTTTATGTTCAACACACCAGATCATAGATTTATGAAAGGCTAGCCAAGAAAAGAAATATATCCTCTAAAATATGAAAATGATTGAACTTTCCATATAAATATGCAAGCTCATATAAAACAGACTACATATCTAAACTTGAACCAAAAAGAAATAATGTAGATCTCCACGAAATAATGCATGAAATTGATATTCTACAAATATCAAAATTATATACCAGATCTCCACGAAATAATGCTACAACTACTATTGTTCCTCACCTTCGAGTTCAACATTCTTAGAGTGTTGGGGACAAAGTCACCAACATCTATTGGTTTGGGACCCTTTTGCATATCTGGAAATAGAAAAAAAAAATAGTTAAAATCAAACATTAACACCACTCAAGAAGGTCTTAGAAAGTAAGGGGATGGCTTCTGGGCATGGATTTTGAATTTTATGGATTGTGTTGTATTGATGTTTTTGTAGATAGAAAGCTTGGGTGGGTAATGCTAGGGTTTTGGGGAGAATGACGGTGATGTAGGGGATGGCTTATATATGGGCATAGTTTTTGAATCTTATGGATTGTGCATTGTTGTTGTGCATTGTTGTTGCTGTAGATAGAAAGCTTAGAAGGGCAACACTAAGGTTTCCGAGGATAGAAAGAGATGATGGGGTCACAAGGATGACAGTGAGTTGGCGATGAGGATGATCGGGTCACGAGGATGACATGGTTTCTTAGATTGGCATTAAGGGAGAGAGGCTAGAGTTTCTTTTGGGGAGAGAGAGAGAGAGAGAGAGAGAGAGAGAGATGACGATGGGTTTTTATTATTTAATCTAGTGTCAAAACAACGTCGTTTTAACATTGGATTTATTTTTTAAAAAACATCTAGGCACCGAATTTTAAACTTGATACCTGGCCCAGATATACCTGGATTTTGCTATGAGGGGACCGGGCCAGAAAAAAACACAACCTAGATGAACAGACCTAATCTAAAGATTTGATTTATCAGAGAATTTTAACACCTTGCTAAGGGTGTAGTGACCAACATCAGTTTTTGTTATTTAGCACCATGTCTTCATACTTGCAAGACAATATGAAAAGGAGCTTTGCAACACCTACGCATGTTAACACCTCACTTTGTTGTGGAGCCCATTCATCTTTAAAAAAAAACTAATATACCAACTACTTTTAAAATGATTAATGTGGAATGCTGTCGCATCTAGGGTTGTGCAAAAATACATCATAACCCGATCCGCCCGATTAATCCGACCCAATCCGTCCGTTAAATTCAGATTTAAGTAAGCAACGGGTTCGACCCGCTATTTATCAGGCGAAAGTGTACCCGTCCGCTTTTCATCTTTATTTCAAACCCTAACCCCATTCTTCTGTGCAACGTTTCATCTCTTCTCCAGCCCACCAAGCAGTCCAGCTCCATCCATGGCAAGGAGAGAAAATAAAGTAGATTTTCCACCTAAAGAAACAAAACCCACTCCAGGAAATTTTCAAGTTTATCAAAACCCACTCTTGCTTTTTGTCTAAAAGCAGTTGTTCCCTTCGCCATACAGCTCGTCAACTTTTGAAGAAGAGAAAGATGCTGGCTCGTAGTCACAAGCTTTCTTGGAGGAGGAAAATGAAGCCTCGCTTTTTTGAAGAATTAGTTCTCTTTGTAAGGTATTTTTACGACTAGGCTTTGGTCAAATATGGAAATGGGGTGAATGGGTTTGACCGTTTGATCCTCTGTAGTTTAATAAATTACTCTTTATATTGTTTTTTAAATGCAATTGAAGGTGGTAACTTGTGCTTCCTGGCATGGATATTTTTATTTGTCCAACCCTTATCCGTTTCAACTTTCCAAAGAACAGCCATCATCTTTATCTAGTTTTTATTTTTCTTTTTTCCCTTTAACCAAACAACAGGATATCATTGCCAGAACATAAAACTAAGGCATTGTAATTCACCCTATGAAAAGTTGAAGAGCCTCTCGGTTGACGTGCTTGTTTTAGAAATTAATACAAAAGCTGAGTATATCAAATAGTGATGGAAACTTCAAACAAAAGCGAATTCAAAATCATCCTTGCCATTATTATTGTCTCTGCCTTCTTGCTCTTTTTGCTTCTACAGAGGTCCAGTGTTTGAGGTTTCTTGAAATTGGAGAGGTGAATTTTCTGGAGCGCAGGCAAAGAATTATTTAAAAAAAAAAAAATTTAAAACCTGACAGTTGCATCCGATCCGAATGGTGAGGGTCGGGTTGGACCATTTTCGTCCAGCTCTATTAACGGGTCAGATCGGGTCGGCCCCAAATCTAGCTTGATTTGATCGGGTTGCAGGCCTAGTCGCATCAATCTTGTGTTGGGTGTGTAAGAGCACTCTCATTGGTTTAGCTAAAATCTAACTTTAACCAAATTTAGCTAACAAGACATTTAAAACACCTCACATTGAATTAGGTATGTCTATATAAATTTAGACATTAACTACAATAACTCACCAAATATGTGGGTGTACAGTAACTTAACCAAACACTATAATATTCATTTCTTACTCCTCTCACCAAACATGTAATTGTTTTTTGTAAGTAAGAAATTTGGTTCGATTTATCTAGGTGTAGATTTCTTATTGACATGAACACAAGTATGTTGCTAGATATTTGGTTAGTAATTAAGAAATTTATATAGAATTTCAGATGAGTTTAATCAAATATTTTTGGTTATTAGTGTTAAATGAACTTTGAAAATATGATTTTTTAATATTAATTAATTAGAATAGAATTATTATTAACATTGAATTAGTAGAACTACAAAATGTGGTAAAAATAATTAAATATCAAATTATTAAAAATTTGGACAATTCAATAAGAATGCACTTAAAGTGAGATTTATAAATATATATATATATATATTGTAAAAAAAACACTCCAAACTATTGGACATTGGTTCCTAGCCTATACGAGAGATAAGGATTAGTTATTTAATTTTTATTTATTTATTTATTGTTCAGCCGAGCAAAAACTTTATTCATTAATAATACTAACCACCGAACATTTCCCCAACTGCTAGCCAAAATATCACGTGAACGACAGTCGAGGCTTAAGAGTGAGTTAAGTCCCGACAACCAGAGGTGGGTCTCTGTTTTTGGTGGTGCATATATATTGTTTGGTTGTTTTCCTCATACATCAATTTTCTGTTTGTTGGTTCTGCTAATGGTCCCTATTCATTCAAAAAAAAAAAAAAAATCACAAGGATTCAAGTAATATCTACTCATCTGTCTACGAACATTTTAATCAGATGCTGAATGATAGAGACCTCGAGCACGAGTCACTTTCTTGCTGTGAATGATATACATACACCTCGAGAATGACTCAAATATCTATTCTTGTCATTATTATTATCATTATTTATAATATTTTAGTTTGAATGTAAAATTAGATCTATCTCTTTCTTTTTCCTTTTTTTTTGTTTAATGTATTTGCGGTCTCAGTATTTTTAATATTGGGATTGTAATTGTTAAATCCTTAGAAGTTTGTAATTACTTCCTTAAAATCTAGGGACTACATTAATATTTAAATTTTTATTTGTTTATTTTGTGTTTTACCCCATTTTGAGTCTAGTTTGATTATGCAGATGAGATAATATAAAAGTTAAATAAAATATTATTAGAATATTATTTTTATTTTAAGATTTGAAGAGGTTGAATTATTTATTGTATTTTATGTGAGAGTTTGAAAAAGTCGTAATAATTAAATGAGATAATTTGTGTAACTAAACGAGACCTAAGTTTTTTAAGATGTGAAGCAGCAATTCATAAGAATATTTATTTTTCAAATTGAGAGATACCTGCTCTTTTGAAAAATAAGACAAAATCCCTCATGCCCATCTTTTTCTTCTAAGAATTTTTTTAAAAAAAAAAAAATTAAAAATACACTCTAGGTGGCCGGGCAACCTCACAAATTAAACACCTAAATCCGGGTTCTAGGGATGGTGCAAACACCCTCTGTGCTTAATTTCCCTGCTTTGTTCTTTCTTTGTCAGATGCTGAAGAAGCTTTCGGTGCACGGAAACATGTTTAGACCCTGAGATGGTCTAAATCTTATATAAATCATCAATATATTAATAGAATACCTTGTTATACAAACATGGCCTAACTATATTCCGAAGGGTGATCGATAACAAAGCCACAAGAAACTTTTCGTCATTAAACAAACCCTGAATCACTTCAAGTCTACCCTAATCAGATAAAGGAAAAGGGATGACACCGCGAATACTAGGTCGTATGGTATCTGACCAGCTCTGGATCTGTTTTGAGAGGAGGAAGGGAAACATGCAATAAGGAAAGCACTGGATAATAGTTTAAAGCTAGTAGAAGAGGTGGTTGTCGTCGGACTGAGACAGGAACTTTGATACCAAATTCACCTCATTTCTAGCCCATAATCGAGCTTCCTATCCAATTCTACAACTCTAAGGTCTCGTTTGTTTACACAGATGATATTAAAAAATAAAAAATAAAAATTATTATAATATAATTTTTTAATATTAAATTTGTTTTAAAATTTGAAAAAGTTAAATTATTTATTATATTTTACGTGAGAGTCTGGAAGAGTTGTAATGACTCGATGAGATGGAATGAAATGAGAAGACATGGTTTGTGAAAGGAAAATGATTGGGTGCCGCCCCAAGTTGACCGCCCGGGTTGACCGCTGGGCAAAAATTTTTTTTTTTTTTTTTTAACCTTAGTGATTAAGGAAGTGATTTTAAGTTTACTGGTGTATTTTTTTTTTTACTTAATGATTAAGAAAGTGATTAAAAAAATGTGAAATGAAAAATGAAAAAAAAAAAAAAATAATTTTACGCTGGGCGGTACGCTTGGGGCGGCACCCTAGCATTGTCCTTTGTGAAAACAAAGGAGTAAGTCTTGGTAGCTTACAGCCCCAGACACAGTACTCTTTTCGTCTTCCAGTTTTAAATCCGAGAAAGTTTGGAACAATCTGCCAAGGGAGCCAAGGCATTTCAAGTAAGCTTAAAGAATTGCAAACTTTTGGCATCCTAACAGCAAGAACACCGATAGAGCAGTAACTACTGGGTAAAGTGTCCATTGGGTGGTAAACAAATAGTTGAAGAGACATGTTTAAAGTAGCCAAGTGTACACAGAATGGCCGTGTAAAGATTTCAGAATATATATTCGATAACGTCACTTACATTTCTTTAAATGCATCTTAGTCCAGCATTCCTGGTTCGGTTAAAAAATACTGTGTCGCTTCAAGTATATGCACGTCAAGCGAACCTAAGAACAGAGATAAGGACAGACATAGAGAACTGAGGTTGGCAAATACTTTATGAACAGCATGATGCAGCTTGGGATCCTTCTGCAGGTCTGTCCTCGAGAACCATTCCTGCCGGATTTTGGGCAGGCCGACCTCTCGGCAATCTTTTAGCTGTATATGGAGAAATTTCAGGGTCATGGACCACAAGAATAAAAAAATTTTAAAAAAAAATTCTATAGTTAAAATGGTAATAAATGAAAAGGCTACCACAAATACTAGAACAAAGAAATAATCATTGTATACCAATCTTTCACTGGTGTTCAAAAGCGAGAAATTTAGATGAATACCAATTTTTAGGCCAGAAGCATGCTGATATGCAGCCAAGATCGGTGGACCTTAATATGTCTATTACGCTCATGTTTGGCTTATTCATAAGACCCACATTGTGTCTCACTGTCCATCTTCCTTATTTCCAGCAACTACGACCAGATATGCGAGCCCTTAATATCCCAGCCAATTTCACCAATTCCCAAATCTTTTACAAACCTTAACTGTATTTTCCCAGTCCTAGAATCTCCCTCTGGTTCCCTGCAACAAGCATATAAGCCAAACAACTGACTCTAACCTAAAAAGTACCAACATGGGAACTTGAGCGTCTGCATTAGTTGGAAGGTACGCCTTCAATATGGCGTTTACAAGATGTGAACGAAGACTTTGTGCATTAGTCTTATTAGTAAAGAGAAATGATATAACAACTACCTCTTTACAATTTTCCTACAACCTTCCAATAAAATAACATTTTTTTGAAATATTTATTTTAGTTTTGATTTTGATTTAATGCATTTGAAAATTTTAAAAAATATTATTTTATTGATAAGTTGTAAATAAATTGTAGTTGGGTTGTAAGGCTATCATTGCTCATTAGTAAAACTTGGTGCCATGATAACCCATGGGCAGTGAAACTCCCATCCCATGACTTAAAGAAAACACAAACATAAATATAACAGGATGGAAACAGAAGAACACCCGTTTAGCCACCCTCATGCTCAACAGCAGAAGGAAAGAAAATCTTCCCTAAGTGAGGATAAATCTCATTTAAAAGGCAACCCACTTATGAGTTATGAAGTCATTTTATTTTTAAAGGATATCACAAATTTAATCTTCTATTGTTAATATAGAAAGTGGGGAATTTAATGGGATATCAGAGGTTCATTGTGCAAACACTATCATTAAATTAAAAGAACTAAAAAATAAAATAAAATAAATTGAAAGGAATAAAAATGATGCCAAGGTATAGTTGCCAAGTGGTAGCAATGAAAGTACAATACCTATTTCGTAGAAAATATCATTTACATTGACAGATGTTTTGGCAGAGGTCTCCATGAAAAAGAGTCCATTTTCCTCGGCATATACACGTGCTTCCTGCAACATCAAGTAGTTGAAGCACTATAAACACATAGCTTCAACAGATAACAGAGTGCAACACATAGCTTTAAGCAATCTTATGAATTTGTAGCCTCTCATAGATTTCATTAATGGCACAAATATGAGGTTTGGGGATGCAGGATCTTACAGTTTAGCAGCTAATGAGTCGGAATCTATGATAATTGGGGCTTGATAACGGGAAACTAACAGATCTGATGCAGATCCATGACAGATTTGTTTGGTTGATTTTGGAGTTTAGAAATTAGTGTGAGCTAATAGGAGTTCAGACAACGCTTTTCAATAAGTAATCAAAGAATTAAAAACAACCCAAGTACACAAGAAGTATACAAGATGAAGGCTTAACTAGAAACAGAAATACTGGAGTTCAGAGAAGGTAATTTGAATAGAGAAAAAAAGGGTGAAATCAGGCTTTTGTTAGAAAAGAAATGCAATAAGTTGTCGTTGCTCTTCTTTTCAAATAAAAAATTGTCCGCAATGAGCTGTCATTGTATACTCCCCCAAGTTCCAAAAACAAAAAAGGAAAATTAAAGAAAATAAGGTGTCAAAAAAGATATTCCACACAGTAAAACTGTAGAATAGAAAAGTAGTACTCACTTCGGCTGTCACTTTCCTTTTTTCTTCCAAATCAGCTTTATTCCCAGCAAAAGCCATAACCATAGCAGGATTTCCTGTTACAACTCCAAAATGAGTGCATAGTCATACTTGCAACTTGTAACTAAGAAAAACTAACCCATTTTCATGTCTTTCGGACATCGTGATGGAAACAATATTCTGCAGGCAGCTGGTTAGTTGGGCTTGACTATGTTTGAGGTCTATGAAACGGAGGTATTGACATTTTCAGAAATCATTGCAAATTTGAATAGGTTGAGGCCCATAAAAGGCATGTATTGATACTTTCATAAGTAAGAAAAAATTTTGGCAGACAAAGGACCATATAATGCATGAATTAGTATTTGATATTTTGAGAAGCCAATGAAACAAAAATATGAAAACAGAAAATTTGGTTTGATATGTGAAGGATCATTCTCTTGGGTATGATGCTCAAGAACCCTAATGAGAACCATTTCTCTCTTCCCATTCCGGTGACAGTGCTGTTAGTCTTGTGGATGAAAAATCACGTTGCTCAATTTTCTTTTGCTCAAAATTAACATTACTTATCCAACATTTTAGAACTCAGAAGGATGGCATATATTAGTATAGCCATTGTTTTATCTAACAAAGTTGTTTCACACTATATTTCACATTACTTTAGTAAAATTATTGAGAGTTCTTATTCATCCTTTCATGTTCCCTATTTTAAGAAAGAAGGGATGTCAGAATGCCTTACGTTTCAATAAGGCGTTATATAGGTATTCACCAACCAAGGTTATTTTTTTCACAATAAAGCTAATGTATATGGGTATACAGAGTAGATGACATATAGATTTTAGAAAGAATATATAGCTAATGTTCAAAATCACATAACAAGTACGATTCCCATATTAGAGAGCCAGGCAATAGTCAGAATATTAATAGCATGGTGCAATATAATGAAGAAACTTCCAGAGATAACAAAACAAGAAAAAATGAATAATCAGGAAGAGAAAACACATTCCCTCGTCCCTTTTCTTTTACTTTAGAAATTCATTTTTTCTCAAATTATGCAAGTTCAACCTTAACTAGTAAGCACCTTGCTTCTGAAGTTCTTGCACCCACTTCTTAGCCCGCCCAAATGACTCCTATAATTCAGAAGAAAAAAATATTTAATCAACAAAGCCTGAGTCTTGCCCACAAATCTTTGATCATATGCAACCAAATCCTCGGCAAAATTAATCAGAACAGCCTGCTTTCAAGTCGCACATGGGCAGTTCATGCACATGTATTCTTGTAAATCAATAGGGAAAGACATCATACACTGCTGGTGATATCATAGACGATGATGGCAGCGGCAGCACCTCTGTAATACATGGGAGCCAAGCTATGGTACCTCTCTTGTCCTGCTGTGTCCCATATCTCAAACTTCACTGTTGCATCATCCACTGCCAGCGTTTGCGAAAAGAATGCAGCTCCTATAGTTGATTCCTATCGTAAACATTTTTTAACCACCAAAACAATTGAGAAATTGAAACCCAAAAAAAATAAAAATAAAAATCAATGGACACAAAAGTGCTCCGCCCATTGTTTCATCATAAGGTATTGTCTGGAAAACTCATAGCAAATTGTTTTTCTTAATATCAATCCATAAAGTTGGAAAGGGTGTCGCCTCAGCTCCAAAACATGGGCAGCCATATGAGCCTCAACTGAATGGGTTACTAGGAGCTAGATTTGGTTACCCATGTCAGATAAATAACTACCTGAAGCGTTATGTAAGTTAAGATTGTAAAAAAAAAAAACGCAACTCTCTCTCTCTCTCTCTCTCAATTGTGGCTCTCAAGGGTTCATTTATGATCCCCCTAGCTCTTAGAGTTTGAAAAACATCTTCCCTTGGAAAGGCCAATATAATATTTTCTAATACTGAACATATTTTTCCCACGGCATTATCTATGCCTCCGAAAAAAAAAGAGTAGAACCTTGATCAGGCACTTGTGTGGATGAGCAAGCCAAGGAACTGAGGCGATGTCAATACTTTTACGGATTTTAGAATGCGACATGCCTATTATGACGAGAACTCCAAAGTAGCATATTTATCATACCATCTTCTTTTTCTTTCATTGTTTCTTTAATTTGTTTTAGTTTTTAGATTTTTCTCGAAACAACCGGGGCCGACATCCTGTTTGTTTAGATAAATTCATGATCACACTTCTATTAAATCTATACATCTTTCGTGTATCCTCGCACAGAAAATATGTTGAGTCGAAACACAGACCCTTTACTGTAATACTGAATCAGGATCGGAATACACACACACACACACACACACACACACATAATATCACTAAAACGTAACGGAAGAAGAAGAAGAAGAACCTGGAATTCTAGGAATTGACCCTTGACAAAGCGCATGACGAGGCTGGACTTTCCGGTGCCCATGTCGCCAAGCAGAACCTGATAATGAGATCAGGATCAGTATCCTATACGTTTCTCAAAAAAAAACAAAAAACAAAAAGAGAGGAAAGCGAAGAACTTGAACCACAGAGAGGAAAAGGAAATTGGACTGACCAGCTTGGCATTGAGATTGTTATGTCCAGTCGTGGCCATGGAGTGGAATTGCAGAGATCGAAATTAACGAGAATACGCAGATAATGAATATAGAACAGAGCGATTAAAGAAGAGAGCTTTTTGAGTCGAAGAATTGCCGATTCAAAAAACTAAAAAGAAACAACGAAATTATCAGTTCAAAGAAAGAAAAAGAAAAAGGCAAAGCGGTTCTTTGTGCGTGTTTTGCCTTCCACTTATTGCCGTTTTTCCTTTTGACGCGACAACGCCCGCCTCGTTGGATGGCTTCTTCTTCTTTTTCTTTTCCTTTTTTCCATGCATCTATAATTTGTTTACAGATTTTTTATAATTTATTTTATAATTAACTCATACAAATGTACTATTTTATTAAAAATAATAATATTCAATTTTATAAAACTACCATTTGTTTAATATAAAATTGTAAAAACTTATAGATTAATCATTTTCCTTTAAAAACTTTATTTTGTAAGAGTCTCCCAACAAGTCATCTAATTTAATAAATTACACCTAAAAAGAGTAACAAATTACTCTAATGAGCGATTGAGGTATTGGTACATTTACACCTCATTTCCCATTATTTTATTACTAAATTATTTTTTTTCCTTTTACTATTTGATTCTGGATTAAAAATATCAGAATATGATTTTCTTACATTATCTAAAAAAAATAATAATAATCAATAGTCATGTTAATTAATTCAATTTTATAAAAATTAACTCTAAGAGCAAAAGAATGTCAATTTTTATAAAATTAATTTTTTTAATTAAATTACATGATAACGTTAGTTGATTAAATTTATTTTCTTTTATATTATGCAAGAATGTCATGTTTTGAAATTTGTAATCAAGATTTAAAGAGTAAAAGAAAAAAAAAATAGTTGATAAGTAAAGTAGTAATAAAGGAGGTTATTTTAAAATAATTTACATGATTAAATTAGTTGATTGAATTTATTTATTTTTAGATTATATAAGAATGTCATATTTTGACATTTTTAATCTAGATTAAAAAAAAAAAACTAAATAGTAAAGCAATAATAAATAAGTGTAAGAGTATCATTATCCTTAATATGGAGTATCTAAAAACTGGTCGGCACCCATAGAGCCATCATTTTCATTTGTTTCTTTTTGGTTTTTACAATTTGTTTTTTTTTTTTTAAATCTAAACTAAGGGTATTTGGATAAAGTTAATATTTATTTAAGTATTTTCGACATTTCATTCGGTTCCCAAGTTTTATTAGATTTAACTTGTAATGAAAACATATAAATGCGAATTTAAAAAAAAAAAAAACCGATAATTTGGATACGAATTGTTGGCTAACATAGTCTGTGGTGTAATTAGAAAAAGAAAAAGAAAATATATATACACATACATGATACAGCCATTTTCACAAATATTTACATAATTTTATTCTAAATAAGAGGCATTTTTATAAAATAATTTATAAAAATAATATCATTTTACAAAAATATCCTTAATTTAAAACATAATTTTATAAATAGTTGTAAAAAAATTGTAAAAAATAACATGGTATATATTTTTTCACTTCTTTATATTAATAAAATAATAATCAAAGCTTTTTGACGGGTTTTGTTTCTTTTTGGGCTAAAATATTGGAATTCAACCACTCATAATAACTTCAGAAAATAAGTTAAAAACTGATCAAAATAAACAATGGAATTGAATATGCTTGAATTGCTTTGGATGTTGTTATGTAGGAGTGTATTCTGTCCATAATTTTGAATACCATTTCATTGATTGTTCTAGTTAAAGTAATGGAACAAAATATTTCGATATCAATACAGTTTTGGAATTAATTATATATTATATATAAATATTTATATGTATATAGAAGCTAATAACTAATAGAATAAATACATATATATAAGTGTATATCATATATGTGTGTGTATATATATGGAAAAATTGAATATATATATATATATATTGAAAAAATCATAAATTTGAGTTGATACACAAAAACAAAGAAAAAATATACAAAAATTATTAAAAATAATGATATTTAAAAAAAAAAAGGAGAATGATGGAACATATTTAAAGTTACAAAAAAAATTAAAATTATATAAATACATTTTATATTCTAGAATTAATTAAATACTATTTAGATTTAAAATTTATAAAAATGTCATCTAAGTACACAAAAAATTATAAAAACAGTCTAAACAAAATGTGGACTGAAATGCCAATTTCAACCGGAATAGCCGAAACGAACTGGAATGGCAAGAATTTAGAACGAAATGGAATGGAGTGATATAGTGTACCAAACACTATACCGGTACAATAAATTCTAGCTAATACGTAATGGATTTCAAAACTTTGGACTTAGGAGGGGGTGATGGCAACCATTGGACTTAGGAGGGGTCTCAGTCTCATCCTTCTCTTGAGAAGTGAAAAAACCAAAACACAGTTTTAAGTCGAACTTACCTTATTGGAAGGTATCACCAATACCTTTCTTATATTATATATCGATTATCATTTATAAATATTCATAAAAAGAAATTAATGTCGAGGATTAAAAAAATCTCTCTAAATTATGCTAATTAGTTATCACATTACACTTATAACTATCGCGAACACATGCATAGGAACTTACTCCCAGTTCTACACCTTTTGTCACTCCACCTTTTGGAAGCGACCCGTCGCCACATAAAGCTATGTTCCCTGTAGCGTTTTGAAGTTTTGAAGAAGGCAACAAATTTTCATTTCTTAGATATGTTAACTGCAGATACTACATTCTCGAGATCTGGAGAGGAATTGCATCTTTCAGAATTTCATTCCTAAGAGAAACTAATTGGAGCTTCTCCATGTTACCAAGTTTTTTTAAGAGATGCATCTGACAGTTTTCAGCAGCCATGACTCCAGCTGAGTAAGCTCCATGGACAGATCCCTGATTTTCCACACTAACTGCTTCTCCCGCAAAGAAAAGATTACCCAAGGGTGCTCGAAGCCTCTCGTAGACATCTTCAGATTTTCCAACCAAGTCATACGAGTAACAACCAAGAGAGTTCGGGTCTGTGCCCCAACGAGACACGAGATAGTGAACCTGTTGACGAGAACCAATCAGACCTTAGCACAAGGACACTGGTATTTAATCATCAACTTCACTAAACCATTGTAACTTCTCAGCCCTCCAATATAATATTGTTGCCAGATCATATATTTCATTGAGAGAGTAATAGGCAGAGCAAAGACACAAATTTCCTGGAAGAAAAACGGATACATGAAGACAATGAACTTACCGGCTCAGTTGCATCAGGAAACATTTTCTTGAGTTGTAACATCGCAAAATTTGCAGTAGACTCATCAGATAGCTTCTCAAGATCGTATGCAAACCTTCCAGCAGCCATGTAGACAAGGACTGGATGGCCTGTTGCCTTGTGAAGATTGAGAAAATAACCACAGGCATATGAACTGGGTGCCACAATGCCCAGAAATTCCACATTTGGCCAAAAAACTTTATCAAATTGCAGGGCAATCTTATTTTCATTCCCTACACCAAGATCAGAAATAGCAGAAAGCTTCCAGTCAGGCATTTTTGGCTCAAATTCAATCAATTTGGCTTTGAGAACCCCAAGGGGTACTGTTAAAATAGCAGCATCTGCAACAAAGATCCTCCCATCCTCAACTGTGACCATCACCTTATTACACCCGTTGGATATCTTTGTAACCCTACATAGAAAGATTTATAAAGCACCATAAAACAACCCATTTTTCTTATTCACGTTCACAATGCTATGCATAATAAGAATCTTAGTTCAAAACAGCATGATAGCTGCACACGGGATTGCCAAAGAATTAACCAAAGGTAAGTGAAAGCAGGGGGAAAAGCATAAAAAATCTGAGCTAAAAACTTCATAAATATGTTTTTCACCCAACTAAAACCATATCTATCAAGGAATTCTGGGCATATCTTGTCGGTTTAGTTAGCTTAGCTAGTAAATTCTCCTGGCATCATGCCAAAAACCAAGGAGTAGTCCAATATGGAGTTTTTTTTTTCTCTGATTGACACCTGGTGTCCAAGAACAATGTCCCGACTAATCCCGAGGGTGCACAAGCCCTCGGCAAGGAGTTTCCCGCAAGTGCACCTCGGGTAATTCAAGGAGAAAATCCCCTATTCCGATGGCCCCTCGAGATTGTTTGCATCCAAGGGAATTTGAACCTTAGACCTAGGGGGAGCATACCCCCAAGCCCAAGGCCTTTACCACTTGAGCCAACCCCAAGGTGTTGAGTCCAATATGGAATTAAAGGGGAGGGAAACAACATCCTCCCATTGTATATAACCTGTAAACTTAAGTTGCATCCAATGTGATTGTAAAGAGGAACCAATTCCTCCTTTTTCTTTTATAAGAATAGGAACCAATTCCAGGATTCCTCCTTGTTTCATTATTTCCGTTCAACCATCCTGATTGCAGTAGGTTCATTTTTTTTTACCAGTTTTATTAATGGGAATGGGCATAAGCCCAAGTACATGCGGCATTCCCCATTATGTTTTTGTTTTTCTTGTTTGATTTATTTATTTATTTATTTTTGTGTACATATTTTTTAATTTATCATGTATGAATGAATGCACTTGAGTCATCTAGGAAATTAGAAGCAATACCGGTGATTCAAACGTATATCAATATCTTTTGCAAGAGCTTTTATTACAGGATCATAACCTTGCACCATAAGCCCATGACCGCCAGAAAGAACATGCTCCTGTACATTGAGGAATGCCCTTGGTCATGTAAGTAATAATATTTTTTTGATCATATAAGCAATAATTTGAAGGGAAAGTAACTTAAAACTAGAGATTACTAGTCAGCACGTGGTCCAACACAAATTCCATCAAATTGACATATATATACGTTGGTATTAGCATAAATTTAATTGATACTAGTATCCAAGAATATTTTTCTTTAACTTGGCAACTGATGCCAAAGTCATCCAAACATAAAGAAAGGCTTGTACAGATACAATGAAATGTCTTGAACACAGTTGATTTTTTGTGGAGAAAATCTTTACAACTGCTTGGAGCAGATTGAACATATGATCAAGCTGTTTTAACAGTAGTTGGCTAATTTGATAAGCCTATCTCTAACTCACTCCCCCCCAAAAAGAACCCAATGTCTAATACTTTGCAAAGACAGCAATTTTAGAAAGATTGTTACAACGATATTCTTCAACTCATTTTCTTCGCTCTAACTTAAAGGGTGGAGACTTCAAGAGTGACCTGAAAAGTCACCTATTTTAGTTTTCAGTGGCAGACAGATTTTAAATGGGTAACTATACTCCATGATCATATCCTGTGCAGCCTTAGGGATGTTTGACAATTGCTGTCTAATTAGGAAGTTCATTAGTTTCTTATAATCACCAACACATCAAATTATTATCTCCACCATGCCAAAAAACTATTAACTGTGAAAGATTAGATACAACACTTGCCTGATCCCAGCTTTTTAATGATATCATGTCAGCATCTGCTGCAAACCAAGCTTCCATTCTACATATGTACCATTGCAACACTTCATGGGCAAGTCCTTTTTGTCTACAGAAAAATGGAAGTTCCATAAGTGACGCTAACAGATTCAGAGCAAGTTGTGACCATGATATGCCCTGCTTCCATACCTTAAATCTGGGAGTCTATCCAACACAATTGAAATTGCTTGAAGAACAGACAGGTCATCAGTATGCTCATCTCTCACTTTCCCTATCTACAAGTGTAAACAAAGAGCCAAGGACTATGTAAAATGCCAGGAGCAGAACACAGTCATGAGAAAATAAAATTCGAGACGAAAACGTGAAAAAAAATTGCTTTTTATGAAAAAAAGGTTTCTGATCTCTGTTCTACCTCTTCTAGAATTCTCTTAAATGTTTCTCCAACTTCAATGACTATATGTTGAGGAACTTGATGGCCATCCACATCGTAGAGCATATAGCTGAAAGAAAATAAATCCAGATCTTCAAGAAAATAGTTCAGAATGAAAACAAAAGAAACATTAATTATGAAAAGAAATACTGTGGTTTCATGGGCTATATGATATATTCAATGCAAGAATTGAAACAGAAGGTTGTGTTGATCTACAGCCTTTCTGACGACACTGTAAAAACCTTTTAACGTGAACTATTCTTTTACTTTTATATGTTTGTTTATTCTTCTCTCCTTAATAAACATAACCAGATAGTTACTAACGTCATGAGGATGATTTTTCTAAGCCAGTAATTTATCTGGGCTCAGAACGTGTAAAGCATTTGCAGCATTGAGAAAAAGATAAAAAGGATAGCATCATTTATGACAGCATCAATCAACGAGTATCGAAGGCTGTAAAACGATTATGATGGCCAATAAGCATTAGGACATAGCAGACGTGCATTGTGCCAGTTATGGGTGCACATATACTGTCAGATGCAGAGTATAATAGAAATGCTAAGGAAGGAAATTATTACCTTTCTAAATCATGGTCATACAACAGAGAGTTATCACCACTTGTACGGTACAATGTAAGCCCTAGACCACGTATCAGTGGAGCTAAGGGATTCTCATTGCAAACACCATGTAGCCTGAACAACATTCATAAAAGAATTGATGAGGCACTTGTCTTGTAATTCTTTCAATGCACATATAATGTATGCACATTACAAAAGGTAAGCGATGGAATCCACAACTTTCAAGATGGAAAATTCCGTAACTGAAAATTCCTATAATGAGAATCCTACTACTTGAGATCAAGCGTTGGCTGAGGGTAAAATTCAAAGAAAACTCATTTATGGGCTATAGATAATGGGATTGAATCCAGAAGCGGGGAATTGATGGTAAAGCAGATACCAGTATGCAGAGATAGTGCATGAACCATGGATAATAGAGCAAATAAACTGGATAGTGTGCCACAAGAACTAAAAGCATTATGAACTTATGGACAAGGACACCATTTAACTTTCATTGCATAACCAATGAATCCACTTGTATTTACAACATCCAGAGTTTGGAAAGGGATCCACAAAAAATAATAAGTGAACTTACCATGATGCTCCCATATCTACTGGACAACCAAATGAGTAGTCTGTATGAATACGTCCGCCAAGTCTATCCCTTGATTCTAGTAAGATCACCTGGAAAAAAAATATTGACGATATTAAGAAATTGCAGAAAGCAAGACAGTCTTGCCTACCTAACGCTTCTAGTAAAGAAAAAAAGATATAATGCATTACATATGATCACCTTAAATGATGCATCATTGAGGAAACGTGCAGCAGCTACACCCGATATACCACCACCAATGATTATAACTGAAGGTATTGAACCCTGTTGCCTCTGAATATGGGAGGCAAATGTGCCTAGTCATCATAAACATGCATATCAGCATTTATCAAGCACAGATAAAATTAATACAAGATTAAAAGTGATACCCTGACTTAATTAGAATAAATTCTGACTTAATTATTTCAGTTGGAATGGACATCCTCTTTTCGCTGTCTTTTTCTCCACAAGAATTAATATTAAATAAATAAATAGACAACTGTTAATATTATAACATGCTTAAGCAAGAAAAACGAATCTAGATTTTTTTTTTTTTTTCCATTCAAATAGACAATTGGCACCCAGAGAAAAATCAACATTAAATACAAGAACAATGTTATATTTTTCATCGCAATCATTCCAATCTAAAAAAATCATAATAATAATTAAAAAAAAAAAAAAAAGCAAATCAGAGCACTTTTTCTAATAGTTTATCAACTGACCAAGCCCATTCTTTCACATTTATTAACAATAAATCTAGGTGATTAAGAGATATTTCTATTGTTAATTGAATCATAATAATGAGTTGGGCAAGTTTTGTTGTAATTTGTAATGTGTAAAAAACTTGTAATATGCAATGTTAAGGGATCATTTACATGCACTACATCGTTGGACAATAGGCCCAAATAGAAATTGAATATATATAATATATATATAAATATCTAGAGAGAGAGATGATAGATTTCATATAATATCTTCTCGCTAGAAAAAGGTAAAATGAGAGGGAATATACTGACCGTCTAGCCGATTGGTGGAGAATAATTCCTTGGATTCCATATAGAGAGAGCGAGAGAGAGAGAGAGAGAGAGAGAGAGAGAGAGAGAAGAAGGGTGATTCTCAGAGACGAGAGAGTAAGACGCGAAAGAGAAATCGGAATCTGAATTTGCTAGGAACGTTGACAAAGCGAGCGATTATAATGATTTATTTGAAGGGTGTATAGGAATCAAAAAATTGGAAACAAACTGGAATGAATGATAGAGAATGAAGATGAGAAGGCCGGCAATGAAGCGGCTCAGATTGGAAGAACAACGTAGCTTGTCAAACCAGCTCATAGGATCGAAGTGTTGGGCGTCGATTGCATAGATGAATATCGTATGATCTTCTCCCCAGTTTCTCTCGCTCTCTCTCTATCTTCTTCGTAAAAAAGAAAAAGAAAAACCCGAGATCCCTCACGCCTCGCTCGCTCGCACACCCAATCTGGCTGCCCGAGAGAAATAGTTATAGAGCAGTAGCAATGGCTGTGGAGAATGACGATTTTCCAGTTATATAAAAAATATTTTATATAAAAAATATATAAAGGAGTCCTAGTTTTCCTGTGCGGTAGGTCGGTGGGCTCGGCACGATCCGTGTTCTGAAGTGTTGTTATTTATTTTGCTTCCTCTCCTTTTGAATCGATGGCCTTTGTTGCGTGTTGCCGTAGGCTTCCTTGGGTCGCACGGCGTGCGTGAGGGAACCGCAGCAGGGTTTATAATATCTGATGGAGTATTTACCGAGTTTTTAAATTCATCGAAGATTATGTATTATAGAGAAATAGTTTATATAGGTCTTATATAGATAATAGATGTCTTATGTAAGTTCTTATAAAAAATTGATCCTAATTTAAAAAAAATATATAAAAAAAATTATTATTTATTAGTAGGACATTATTTTTTTACAAAAGACTTGTACATTATATTACTCAATCATTTTATATAATTTAACGTATTACGTCAAATCATATCAATTTATAAATATAGTATTTTTCTCATTTTATAATTTTGCATAAAATAAATGATGATTTTATAATATTAAAATTTATATTACGTGTATGTTTATATTGCGGTGAAAAATATTAAAATTTATATTGCGGTTAAAAATATAACTTATAACTTTAGGACTTATAATTTATAAGTTAAGTAATAAGTTTTACTATTAAAAATTTATTTACTGTTTGGTAACTATATGTTTAAAATACTTTCAAATATGTTACGTTTGTTTGGAAACAAATTAAAAATCTAATTTTTGAGACAGAAATGACTATTATTTGAATTTTTAAAAATTATGATCATATTCTTAAAAGTTTGAAAGTTGTAATTATTCTAAAGTTGTATGGATATTTTTATCAATTAACAATCTTTTTAAAATTTAAATTACGTTTCGCATTATCTTAAAAAGCACGTTTGAGAAAAAAAAATGTACTTTTTAATTTATTTGAGATTAAAAATATTTTAATAATAACACCTAAACGACCTAATTTTTTTAATTAAAGAACTTTTAAAAATATTTTAAAACTTCTACCGTAATTCTAAATAGGTTCTACGTCAAGTTATGTTAATTTTTAAATTTATTTTTAGGAGATCAGCTAAAATATTTCTTGAGAGAATCATAAAATTATAGCGCAAGTAGCGTGTTATGTTGGTATTAAAATACCTAATAAATAGTTGTATCCGCAAATTGAGGTAATAACTCTAAATACATCTGAATACATATCTCTATCTATGGGCATGGGTGGGACCACGCGATTGCTGGTTATGCTCTGGTTAGGCCCGCGCTACGTTGCATCCATCAGGCCCTTAAACTAAACTTTTATAAAGACATAAAGAGACAAACCAACCCGCCAGTATAATATAAAGTATATACTGACAAAAGAGTACCAACACCGCAAATCCTTTTGCCAATTCAGATTATACAAGTTTTGTACAAATTTTTTCGTAAAAATGTGACCTCTTGTCAACACATGCCTATCTCGCCAGCTCATTGATGCTCGACTACAGTTACTATGATGCCTTGGTCCATAAATGCGTGACACTATGAACTTCCTGTAATGACATGTATTGATGTTGACAACTTTTCTTTTCTCTAATTATTTAAAAAATTCTATACATCAAATTATTATTTTATTATATAAAATATGACATATTTATTATCATTAAATAATTTTTTATTAGATGAAAATATAACATATTTTATATAATAAAATAAAAATAAAATGACAGTATAGTATATATGATTATTCAATTATTTTGCAGTCATCGATATGGTATTCTTTTTTTCTGATTTGGTCAACACATCCCATGAGTGCATCTCTTGTAGGAGAAAAAAACAAACCAAACTTCCTTCATATTTTGTGCATTAAATTATTAAATTTTTATTTATTTTAAAAGAAAAGCACCTTTCAGAGAAATTTCCAGTCAACCACTCAAACTGCTTATTTTGACTCCTTTTATAAAACCCTACTTCATGGAAATTTCATGATCAATCAAATATCAGTTAACTTCATCGTATTAAATACAAATAAATAAATATAAAAGAAATATTATTCTTCATTTTAAATTATACATCATCTTTAGTCGCACGCACATGACTTTATACATTAATCACTTACTGAGCAATTTTGCCTGGCTGGCTGTGACTTGTAGGAAGGAAGCTGCTTATATATATATGTCCATCGCATTTTCCTGATAGTTGCATAAGGAACATATAATACACACACGTCAATCAAATTATGGTTACTAGTAAAGATGTATTTGAAATACATACAAATTCAAAATAAAACATTTCAGAAATATATAATTTTCTTTTAATGAGATTTGCTCATCTTCATCCACCTTACCTCATCTGCCGCTGTGCCAACCTTGCCAATTATTCTTCACTTTAGACTTGAAATGATTTCTAGCATTCATTTGCGTAATAGTAAGTAAGAAGCAGCCCAAGCCCAAGCTTTCATAACAAGTTATAAGTAAAAAATAATAGTAATAATTAACTTCTTATTTTACGAAATTCCTTACGATATTAATTGGGCAAGTGCCAAAAAAGGTCTATATATGGATGAAGCAGCCTGGCCAGTACCCACCTAAACGAGTAATACTATTTATAGTCGTGAAATGTGTAAGTATTGTGAAATGTGCAGTCACTTAAAAAAAAAATAAAGTCCATTATTAAAGAATTAATTTTCTTGTCTCGTATTTATTTACTTTCTTCAAAGTGATTGTACGGCGTTTGCATACTCATGACTGTAAGTATCAATTCTCAAATTAATAATGTCTATTACGTAGTCTTTATACACTATATTAAAATTATTGGTTAAAACAGTTATTTTATATTAAAAAAAAGCGATACAGCCAATCAGATTAACAAAATATACAAGGAGGGCATAAAACATTACCGCATATAAATTTTTTATTTAATAATTCAAGGGATTCTATGGAGGAGAAAAGGCTTTCATACTTGGTGTGTAAGCATAAACGGCCATGGACTTGTGTTTTATTTGTCAAAAAGGACTTGCAAACACAAATCTTTTTGAGGAGAAATTGCCTTTGTTTAATAAAAGAGTGATTATTTGTACAAGTTCTAAATAGATAATTTATGCGCAAATCTTTGTAAAAAAGTAGATCTCACTTTAAAAAATTGTAAAAAAAAAAAAAAAAAAAATCTTTTTAGTGAAATTTACTTTTTTACAAAAATGAAACTTGTCTGGTTAAAACTTTTACCTACCATTATTCTTAAAAAATAAAAATTTAAACTTAACAAGACTTTTGCCAGTGTTTCACTCACCTGTAAGTTGATGTTGTTGATGTTTCTGGCTCCTCCCTTAAACTGAGCAACGATAATGGTCTTGAGAGGTACAACGCATCATCGGGTTCAGCACAACTACTTGGGTCAACAGGCCATGTCATTGGAACAATCAAATTTCTGTAGTAAAACCAACCAAAGTGGTTAGAGGTGGGATCAAATTTGGAACATCTGGCTACTTTAGTCTCGGTTCTATGCTTAATTCTCTTATATTTTGAAAGCAGATTCAGGGTTGAACTCATACCCCAAAACACATCTGGATTTGCAGCGTTGCATCTTATCCTCTGTATAACTTCTAAACAAGATATCAACTTGCTTTGCTAGCTCTAGTACATCAGATAGTGGCACAACATCAAAAACCTTCATAACCTGAATGTAATTTGAGTCCTCCTTGATTATATCTACTGTCCAAAGCAGATACAGGCGCAGCTGCCCTTTGATCTTGTACATCTCTAATAGTTGAGAAGACCTCCCATGAAGGGCGATGGGGGCTCTCTCCACTTGAGGCGGACGCCAACCACTTGCAAGCTTTGTCAACAGAGAAAGCACTTCCTTGCATATCTTTGCATTTCTTATTCTAGCCATCGATCTTCCAAAAGCATTGTCGAAGAAAACCTATATTTCAATTAAGGAACCAGTAATCTCACCATATATGTTCATATCAATTCAACCCCATTACAATGTCAAAATTCCAAGCGTTTATAGAGTCATATTTCCAGTTTTTGCTTCTGACATTAGTAGGCTGTCATGATAGAGTAATACCTACTTTTTATTCTGAGATTGTTATCTCCAATCACACCAGCTGATGTTGTGCTATTTAAGTGACTTCAACTGGTGTGATTGAAAATAACAATCTCAGAATAAAGAATATCATTTTCTTGTATGATATTATTAACAACTGAAGACATGGGATGTACCTTCCATGTAGTCTCTCTGAACAACAGAGTGTCGCTATGGAGTAAGGTATCAAACTGGCCAAGCTCCACCAGGGAAGCAACAATAGCCTCAGCCAAGCTCTTGTCCTCATCTGCCCTATGGAAACACTCCCGTTCTTTGGCATCAAGGACTAGTTTCTTCCAAACAGAGCCACTGTGGAGTAAAGTAAACTCATCTCCCAATATCCAAAGGCAATACCTACAGAATGAAATCGATACTTTTGACTTTGCAAAACTATCAGTAGAAATAATTATCACATTGTATATAATGCAAGTAGTAATTACCTTGCACGTGTCAGTGCCACATTTGCTCTTTGTCGATTGGAAATGAAACCTACTGATCCATTCCCATTACATCTAACAGTAGAAATAATTATCACATCTTCCTCACCTCCTTGGAATCCATCCACAGAGCGAGCACTCACTGAGAAGCCCCTATAAGAATATGTTTCGTATTTTCTGATTTGCTCTTCAATCACATAAACTTGAGCCTTATATGGTGATATGACTCCTATACTAACAGGATTCCTTGTGTCAAGGAATCCTGTGGGTGAAACAGGAAAGATAGAAAGGAATTCAGATTATACTTTTCTGGCAGCAATATCTCTTTTCTTGTATGGATAAAAACCTCAATTAATTGGACAAAAGAAGAAGCAAAACTTACGTTTAAAAAGCTTGGAAACTATCTCAGAGACCACGGCAGCCTCAACCACATTCTTTGAGCTGTGACTGCCGCCACGCTCCTCCTTACCATGAGCTATACTTATGAAAGAGTAGGAGCTGTACATTTTGCCTTGAAGGAAGTGCTTCTCGTAGCTTCTTTGTTTAACATTTTGAGCATCCTTAATCTGGCCGAAATAGAACTCCCTATTTGGAAATAAGCTGATGGATGGATGCATCCTGTACTGGACATCAAGAAGGAGCCTATGGTGCCCCAACACGACCAATCTTTCGAACAAACTCCTTCCAAATTTAGCCTTCTCGGATATCTAAACAAGTGCAAGTTCAGAAGATGTTAAATAAAGTGGTATCATATGTTCATAGGTTGCAAACACGGAGGAACTAAGGATGAAGAAATATAAACCTTGCTTTTAACCAGAGCAGGGAGCTGCATCTCATCCCCTACGAGAATTGCATGACGCAGACCAGGTAGCTGTAAAGGAATGGCTGATTCACATTCCTTAAGTTGAGCAGCTTCATCGATGAGTAAATATTCCAATGGTTCATTTCGGTTTCCGTTTAATTTGCAAGAGCTTGATGCAGTACAGAACACCAGGCACGCATTTGCCAAGCAAAAATCTTGTATGGCATGTTTCCCTATTAAATTTGGTAAAAAGAATGTCAGACGAAGATATCTCAGTAACAGCAGGCATTCGTTTCTCGTGGTACTCCACATTGTAAAACAGCCCTCTCTGCTTCTTATGTCTTTGATATCATTGAGAACTTGTTTTAACCCTTCATTGGCTACATGGGCACCGCCCAACATAGTTTCTAGAGATTTGAGCAAGCTCAAAGCTCTAATCATGTTCTTCGCTACCTCTAACTGGATTAGAGAAGTTGGCAAGTGAGTATATAAATTAACCATACAAAGCTCCAGTGACTGACAAATTGAAATGAATGTATTCTTAAAATACTCCTCAAATGTCCAAGGAACATCATCATCCTTTAATAGATTGTTGTCACTCTCCTCCTTTTTGAGCTTATCATCGTCCCCATTATCATCTTTCTTTATGTTTTCCAAGTATGTATTGTATCGCGATTCAGGATCATCGAGCAAAGATATCATTGATTCTAAGGAATTTTTCCATCCAGTAGATGGAAGAAAGCAATTCACAAGCATATCAACACGATGTTCAAGAAACACATCAAGAAGATCATCGTGATTGCCAATCTTCATTCGCTTCTTATTCCCAAATAAAACTATATCCCCAAGCCCATATGAGTCATTCTCTGGCGTCTGCATCTCCCTAACCAACCTCAGCAGCCGTTTTGTAACCTCCAGAACTGCAATGTTAGTTGGAGCACATGTTAATGTTTTGCACTTCAATTTAAGGAGGGAAAATAGTACGAAACCAATGGTCTTTGTTTTCCCGGTCCCTGGAGGGCCCCATATCAATTTGACAGTATTCTGATGATCGCAGTTCCTCATATCAACACAACTCAAAACCGCGGCTTTTTGAGAGTCATTTAGATCATGAGAACAGATTACATCCCGTAGATAAGAAGGAACAAGACTGCATTTTCCTTCAAAAAAGCAACTAGTACAATTTTCATCCTGCAAGTATAAAATGGATTAGAAAACCCAAGTCATTGAGTTGGCTTGTCACTCGCGAACAGCAAGAAATACAAATACTACTTAAATTGACAACGCTGACAATTTTCATCCTGCAAGATGTACAAACATAATAATTATTCGGAAATGTATGGTGGTTGATGGTGAAGTGCAAAATGAGTTATAATTCTTACAGCTGAGTTGGCTTGCAGCACTTTCTTAATAATGTTTCCCCCATCCAGCTCCGAGCTCAGTGCTCTCCATATACGGATATTTGTAGTCATGTTCATAAGAAAAACTGCAAGAAGTGTTTCTTTCTTCTTCTTTTTCGAGTCTAGTTCTATCAAAATGGGCTTTGATGCCAGTATCTTGATCATACCCAAACTTTCATCGTCAAAATTCTCTTCAACAGAATCTTCTTCTTTTGCCCCATGAACATAAGCAATAAGATAGAATCTTCCGGGCCTGTTCAAATCATCAATGCTCATAGGTCTAACATCTGTCAAGGCAATAAGATCACCAACTTCGGGGAACATATTTTTCATCTTCCTCAGCATTGGCAATCTTCTTCAATGTGATTTCGTAAAACAAGTCTTCGGGAGGTTTAAAAGCTTTGGATGTTTCAACTGCATGTATTTCACGAGTAGGTGCTTGAAACAGGGTTGTCATGCTTGAAAACAAATCAGCATGCGTTTCCTCAAGTAATGGATAAATGAATGACTGCTTGTAATCTTTCACCGATAAGAATGTCTCTGGGATACTTTTCACCTGTCATTAAAATGTGTCACAGTACTCGTGAGTGGAAATGTGTCCTACTTTCCGGTCAATTTCATGTCAAATCTCAATAATGCAGGAGGATAAATTGCAATAAACCAACTCACTGCCATGGTAGGAAAGCAATTCAACCAAACCATATATTCCAATGAATCAAACAATATTTATAGATGAGCATTCTTAATTTCTTAAACGCCATGGCAAATCATCTCTTGGATGGAGGACTGACAAATCCTCAATGATGCCTGATGACGTGTATTTAGGAATTAGGATAGATGAGTATGCCCATAATCTTGTAATGTACTCCAATAAAATAAGTCTTATCCAGGGCAAGTATGATTTATGAGATAACAAATTTTTAAAGCATATGCTTTAATAAGATAACTATTTACATGGAAAGAAGAACACAAACCTGGTTTCTGTAGATATCTTTATTGATAATATCCTTGAGAGACCATGAGAAAACTATGTCTAATAAGCTTTTGCCACCAAGTTCTTTCTTCTTGAAAACTTTATTCTCCATGACTTCTCTATCGCCGGTCAATTTGCTAAAAGACAGTGCTCATCATCATTCAATGCATGCATGGCAATTAAAGCCTGTAGGAAGACAGAGTGCCTTTTTTGTAAGCAACATTGCATAAATTTAAAATATATATACATATAAATATATACATCCATATATATATATATATATATTGAGAGCAGCAGGTGGGCGTGTCGGGTGGAATAGCATACATATTTAATAATTTTATAAAAAATAAAATTTATAAATTTATAATAATTTTATAAATTTTATTTTTTTAAAAAAATATTTAAAATGATTAAAAAAATATGAAAAAAATGATTTATACTATTCGGTACCCATTTGTACCAAATTTTCGGTGGAATAACAGCGCTCTTAATTAAAAGAGTGGTGTTAGCGTGTCGGGTGTGATCATCAGGACAAATTTTATTTTTTATTTATTTTTTATTTAAATTTTTTTAACATATTTAAAAAGTCACTTCGTTAATTATTAAATAAAAACAGATTTATTGTCCAAAAATAAAAATAAAAAAAGATTTTAAAAAAAATTGAAATACATGTAGAATCAAAATAAGATAAACTCATCATACATACACACATTTTTGTAAATGACACAGTATTTCACTTTCTGAACCGTTCAACTCCCTGGTTCATCCGTACGACAAACATGCACTGCTGATTTACTTGGTTGCCGTTAAAAACAACATTTTCGTCCTATATATAAGAGATGATATTAGAATCAAATGGAAAGTAGTGCAGAAGAAAAGGAAAGGGTAGTCAGGATGTAACTTGTAAAAATACATGAACAGAGAATAAACTTAGAATGGAAGCAAGAATAAAAGAGAACAACAAGTGATTCTTAAACCTAGTATTTGATTTTCCTACGTCTGGGGTTTTGGTTTTGGGGGACTCTTACCACTTTTTTACATAATCAGTAAAGAAATAAATTTGAAACTCGTACTTTCTGGGAAACGAAAAGGCTGCTGCAGGTAGATTCATGGAATTTTTCATTTATTGATTTATCCCCCCTGATCTCACCTTATTGAAAATAAAGTTCGATACGAACCTGCTTGTATCTTGTACTGATCATCTAGAACCTTAAGACATCATCGTCTTCGTCGTCGTCGTCGTCTTTGTTTTTGGTTTCCTTCTATTTTGATCCAAGTAGAAGAATGTTATATCACACTGAGTCCATAATTTGTGATGTCCGATCGACAATATTAGAACAGCGGCCAAAACAAGATTAATAACGACACTTTCAATGGACAAAACACTTGACAATTTGGCGTGTTCCGCTAGAAATAACAGAGAAAAGAAGTGGAGTTGAGTTCGCTTTTAGAATTATAAGTCTGGACTAATTTCAGAACACACTATATATCGAAAAAATTCCCTTACCCAGAGAGAGAGAGAGAGAGAGAGGGAATCCCTTTTTGTTCGAATTTATTCTTAAAAAAGTAATCCCGAAAAAAGGTAGCGAGTACGTACCCTTTGCAAGCTGTGCATGAATACTTTAAACCTCGTCACCAAACGGTCGAAAACAAACAAGGACGATAAATTGCTGGCTACTGGTGTAGTTTTTCCCTTATTTCAAATATGGTTCGTCTTCATCGTCAAAGATTGTCTTATTTCCTTTTCAGAGATATGATCCGACGGTTAGTAATTCATGATAGATCTAATGAAAACTTCATTCAAATCTAAACTTCCATTTTTTAAACCCTCAATCACGGAGGATCTGCTAAGTCCTAAGTCCCTCTCTTTTTTAAAAAAAGAAAAATAAAATACTTTGTTTTTGTCTTATTTTACTATCAGAGTCTCGTACATACCTGATACCACGATTGAGGTCACGTGTCAAATTAAAGCCCGATTTAGTTATTAAATATTAAATTATTTCATCTACTCATTATAATTTTTTAAAATTTTCATACATAATATAATAAACAATTCAATTTTTTTATATTTTAAAATAAAGTTAACATTAAAAAATTATATTATAATAATATTTTATTTAACTTTTAACAAATATCTTATCTCATCTCATCTGAACAGTGTAACCAAACGAGATATCCAATTACATTTGATTATATTTTAAATGATAGATAAATGAAAAAAAAATTCTACTCATCATCTTCATACGTTATATCTAATTTTTTAGTTTTTATTTTTATTGGAGCCATGCTACTCACATTCCCAACCTTTACATACCACATTTTTTTTTATAAATCTTTTAATTTTTTAATATTAAATTTTTTTTTTGAGTTTATTCTTCTTAAACTAATTGAATTCTTCTATTTATTATCCATATATTAAATATTTGATAAAAAAACCTAATAAAATTTTTTAAAAAAATGTGGTGTGTGGATCTTGTGTGAATAGTAGGAGATTATGTAGCTTTTTTCTTTTAACTTGAGAGTAATGTGGTCACTTTTTGAAAAAAAAAGTGGGACCAATTATTAAAAAAAAATATTGGCGTTTCATATTTTATTTTATTTTTAAGATAGTGATCATGTCTTGCACATTCTAAAATTGTAAATATTATTTATCTTTTAAGAAAAATGAAAAACCTATGATGCATTGAAAAATCCATAAGTTTAATAAGTATTAAATTGATATTTAGCCCTTGAATTAATTTGTTTTTTTTTTCTTCTTTTGAAAAATTAATTTAGCCCTTGAATTAATCTGTTATGCGCACAAGTAATTGGAAAAGAATAAGGATTTGAATTTGTTTAAGAGTTTAGAGCGGAAGATAGACAAACACCAAAACTAGGCATCCCAATATTTATAATTGATTGATTTAAATTTTTTTCGGATAATATTAAATATTTAATAAATACTAAATAATAATCTCTCACATTTTAAATTTTAGAAGTTGTCATGAGTTCTAAAAGATGTTTATTCATTGGTTTAGTTGCAGAAAACTCATTTATGGACTATAGATAATGGGATTGAATCCAGAAGCGAGGAATTGATGGTAAAGCAGATACCAGTATGCAGAGATAGCGCATGATGCCATGAACCATGCTAGTAATAGAGCAAATAAACTGGATGGTGCGCCACAAGAACTAAAAGCATTGTGAACTTATGGATAAAGACACCATTTAATTTTCATTGCATAACCAATGAATCCACTTGTATTTACAATATCCAGAGTTTGGAAAGGTATCCACAAAAAATAATAAGTGAACTTACCATGATGCTCCCATATCTACCGCACAACCAAATGAGTAGTCTGTATGAATGGTCGTGGAGTGTGCAAATGCTACGTAATCACTTATAAAAAAAGTGAGATTCATGATTAAAAAAGTTAGTTTTTTTTTCATGTGGGTCTCGTATTAATTCACTTTTTTTAAAGAGATTGCGTGGCATTTGCACAACCACAATTGTAAATGTCATTCCTTTATTAAGAAATTGCATAAAGCAAGATAGAGTACTCTTGCCTACATAATGCTTCTAGTAAAGATAAAAGAAAAAAAGAAAAGAAGATATAATGCATTACCACCACCAATGATTATAACTGAAGGTATTGAACCACCATGTTGCCTCTGAATATGGGGAGGTAAATGTGCCTAGTCATTATACACACGCATATCAGCATTTACCAACATTAAATATAAGAACAAGGTTGTATTTTTCATCGCAATCATGCCAATTTATGAAAGAAAAATTAAAAATTAAAAAAAAAGGAGCAAATCAGTGGACTTTTTCTAGTAGTTTATCATCTGACTAAATCTAGGTGAGTAAGAGATATTTCTATTGTTAATTGAATCAGAATAATGAGTTGAGCAAGTTTTGTTGTAATATGTAACGTGTGTAATGGATCGAACATTTACATGCACAACATCGTTGACCTATTGGACCAAATAGAAATTGAATATATATAATATATATAAATATCGAGACAGAGAGAGACGAAAGATTTCATATATCATTTTCCACCTAGGCACCGGTTCCCCCACCGTCACGCATGCTGCTTGCTTTAAGCATTTTTGAAATATTATTCTTCATTCTAAATTATATCATCTTTAGTCGCAAGTACATGACTATAAATCAATCACTCAGAGTATTCTCAATGGCTCTTCTATAATATATTTTTCTTTAAAATTTAAAAAAATACTCTTAAAGTATTACTTCATTGGATTTTATATTTTAAAATTAGTTTACATTTTGCTACAATGATCCATCTATATGTAAAGGATACTGTACATCAATCTAAACATTTTTAATTCATTTCTCTTTCCCCTTATTCAATATTCTAAACATCTTAGTAATATTCTTTTACAATTATTAAGAATGGATTTTCACATAATATGTTTTGAGAATATTTTTATTCTATAATCTATTCTTTTTATTTTTTGAATTAATTTATATTTTAGTTTACCTTATAAATTTGGATTAATTTAAAATAGAATATAATTATATGATATTGTATATGAGGAGATATTGCAAATATCAAAATATATGAGTATATTATTGATAGTTAGAAAAAAAATTGAAATGAATAAAAATGAATAAAAAAGAATAAAAAGTATAATATTTAAATGATATGAAGAAAAAATAGATAAGCTGATGTATGGTATATTGTAAAAGTCAGCATGTAAAATAGAAAAAGTAAGTTTTGGTGATGTATTTTAAAGGATAGGATAGATAAACCATTGAGAGTGCTCTTAGTGAGAAATCATTTAAAATATGAGGCATCGATTAAGAGTATTGTTATTGGATTATGCATATGTAAATGACACTTTTGATAAATGTAAAATGAATTTAGATTTTAACTATTTCGTTCACATAAGTCTCCACATTGAAATATCTATTTTTTCTTTATATAACAAAAAATAATATGAGATTGACTTTAACCATTCACATAAAATCTCTACATTGAATTATCAATTTATTCATTATATTGTAATAAGTAATTAATAATTACAAAAATATTTAATTTTTTAATTATTATTTTATTTTATCATATTTTACTATTCTACTAAAAGAGTATCCTCTAACCGTTTTCTCTCTCGTCTTCTTCATGAGGGCGATTAGGGTGCGAACGAATTAGGTGGAGTGAGGTCTGGTTCCTCACGGTAGTGAGGTTCAGGGGGCGTATCTGTTTACCAGTGGTAAGCAGAGAGTGGTCTTCAATGGAGGACCTAGAGCAGAACTAGGAGAGATTGAAGCTGGACGATGTGGAGAGTGAGCCGATTGAAATACTTATGAATGAAGACCTAAGGAAGCTATGGGAGCGGAGTTTGTTGGGAAAGATCTTTGTTGAACGAAGGATCAAGAAGGAAGTCATCCGTTTGACGATGGAGAAAATCTGGAAGGTTAATCCTCCTATGACCTTTCGAGAATTAAGATCCAAATGCTTTGTAATTACTTTTAACAATCGGAGAGATAGGGTAAATGTCTTGAGAGGTTGTTCATGGTTATTTGATAACTATCTATTTGCCTTAATGCCGTATGCGGGGAAGACTCAGATCCAATCTATGGATTTCTTTAATCAAAGCTTTTGGATCCAAATGTTCAATTTACCTCTCGATTGTATGAATCGGAGTATGGGAGAAAGATTAGGGAGATCCATTGGGAAGGTATTAGATGTTGAAGTTCAGGAGGGGGAGGTAGCTTGGGGAAAATTCCTAGGGGTGAAGGTAGAACTGGATATAAGGAAAAACCTAGTTAGAAGAATAACAATTTCTCAGACAAGAGAGAAGATGTGGATTCCCTTTCAGTATGAGAAATTATCTAGAATCTGTCTAAAATGTGATTGTATAGTGCACGGGGTTAAGGGGTGTTTGAATGAGGGAGGGGGGTCAGGACAATATGGGCCGTGGTTGAGGGCAAAAATAATAGGGAAAAATCGAATAGCAATTAGAGATGTATTGATGTTGACAACATTTTTTTTTATAATTATTTAAAAAATTCTATACATCAAATTATTATTTTATTATATAAAATATGACATATTTATTATCATTAAATAATTTTTTATTAGATAATTTTATTATTATTAATTAATTAAAAAAATATGACATATTTTATTTAGTAAAATAAAAATAAAATAACAGTATAGTGTATAAAATTATTCAATTATTTTAGAGTCACCGATATGGTATTCTTTTTTTTTTTCTGATATGGTCAACACATCCCATGAGTGCATCTCTTGTAGGAGAAAAAACCAAACCAAGCTTCCATCATATTTTGTACATTAAATTATTAAATTTTTATTTATTTTAAAAGAAAAGCACCTTTCAGAGAAATTTCCAGTCAACCACTCAAACTGCTTATTTTGACTCCTTTATAATACTCTACTTCATGGAAATTTCATGATCTACAACTGCCGGAATAGATAAGCACACAAGGGTTGGGGGTGTGGCATCAATCAAATATCAGTTAACGTCATCATATTAAATACAAATAAATAAATATAAAAGAAATATTATTCTTCATTTTAAATTATATATCATCTTTAGTCGCACGCACATGACTTTATACATTAATCACTTACTGAGAAATTATTACTGAGAAATTTTGCCTGGCTGGCTGTGACTTGTAGGAAGGAAGCTGCTTATATATATATATGTGATGTCCATCGCATTTTCCTGATAGTTGCATAAGGAACATATAATACACACACGTCAATCAAATTATGGTTACTAGTAAAGAATGTATTTGAAATACATACAAATTCAAAATAAAACATTTCAGAAATATATAATATTCTTTTAATGAGATTTGTTCATCTTCATCATCCACCTTACCTCATCTGCCGCTGTGCCAACCTTGCCAATTATTCTTCACTTTACCAACCTTCCCAATTATTCTTCACTTTAGACTTGAAATGATTTCTAGCATTCATTTGCGTAATGGTAAGTAAGAAGCAGCCCAAGCCCAAGCTTTCATAACAAGTTATAAGTTAAAAAATAATAATAATAATTAACTTCTTATTTTAGGAAATTCCTTACGATATTAATTGGGCAAGTGCCAGAAAAAGACTATATATAGATGAAGCAGAGCTAGCCAGTAGCCACCTAAATGAGTAATGTTATATATAGTCGTGAAATGTGTGAGTATCGTGCAGTCACTTAAAAAAAAAGTAAAATTTATTATTAAAAAATTAATTTTCTTTTCATGTTGCTTCCGTATTTATTTACTTTTTTCCAAATGATTGTGCGGCACTTACATACTTATGACTGTAAGTATCAATTCTCAAATTAATAATGTCTATTACGTATAATCATTTTTATGTATTCTTTATGTAATCTATTGATGTTATTGGTTAAAACAGTTATTTTATATTAAAAAAAGTGATGCAGCTAATCACATTAATAAAATGTATAAAGAATATGTAAAAAATGACCACATATAAAATTTTTATTTAATAATTAAAGATTCTACGGAGGAGAAAAGGCTTTCATACTTGGTGTGTAAGCATAAACGGCCATGGACTTATTATTACCGTTTAAAATATATATATATATATATATATATCAATTTTTTTTTACTAATTAATTTGGCAAGCTTTTACATCACTTGTGTTTTATTTGTCAAAAAGGACTAGCAAATCAAAATCTTTTTGCGGAGAAATTGCCTTAGTTTAATAAAAGAAATGTGATTTGTACAAACTTTAAATAGATAATTTATGCACAAATCTTTGTAAAAAAGTAGATCTCACATTTAAAAAATGTAAAAAAAAAAAAAAAAAAAATTGAATGGAATTTACTTTTTTACAAAAGCAAAACTTGTAATCTTGTACCTACTATTACTCTTAATAAATAAAAATTTGAACATAACAAGACTTGTGTGGCAGTGTTTCACTCACCTATAAGTTGATGCTGTTGATGTTTCTGGCTCCTCCCTTAAACTGAGCAACGATAATGCTCTTGAGATGTGCAACGCATCATCGGGTTCAGCACAACTATTTGGGTCAACAGGCCATCTCATTGGAACAATCAAATTCCTGTAGGAAAACCAACCAATGTGGTTAGAGGTGGGATCAGATTTGGAACATCTGGCTACTTTAGTCCCGGTTCTATGCTTAATTCTCTTCTATTTTGAAAGCAGATTCAGGGTTAAACTCATACCCCAAAACACATCTGTATTTGCAGCGTTGCATCTTATCCTCTTTATAACTTCTAAACAAGATATCAACTTGCTTTGCTAGCTCTAGTACATCAGATAGTGGGACAACATCAAAAACCTTCATAACCTGAATGTAATTTGAGTCCTCCTTGATTATATCTACTGTCCAAAGCATATACAGGCGCAGCTTCCCTTTGATCTTGTACATCTCTAATAGTTGAGAAGACCTCCCATGAAGGGCGATGGGGGCTCTCTCCACTTGAGGCGGACGCCAACCACTTGCAAGCTTTGCCAACAGAGAAAGCACTTCCTTGCATATCTTTGCATTTGTTATTCTAGCCATAGATCTTCCAAAAGCATTGTCGAAGAAAACCTATATTTCAATTAAGGAACCAGTAATCTCACCATATATGTTCATATCAATTCAATCCCATTACAATGTCGAAATTCCAAGCGTTTATAGAGTCATATTTCCAGTTTTTGCTTCTGACATTAGTAGGCTTTCATGATAGAGTAATACCTACTTTTTATTCTGAGATTGTTATCTCCAGCTGATGTTGTGCTATTTCAGTGACTTCAACTGGTGTGATTGAAAATAACAATCTCAGAATAAAGAATATCATTTTCTTGTATGATATTATTAACAACTGAAGACATGGGATGTACCTTCCATGTAGTCTCTCTGAACAACAGAGTGTCGCTATGGAGTAAGGTATCAAACTGGCCAAGCTCCACCAGGGAAGCAACAATAGCCTCAGCCAAGCTCTTGTCCTCATCTGCCCTATGGAAACACTCCCGTTCTTTGGCATCAAGGACTAGTTTCTTCCAAACAGAGCCACTGTGGAGTAAAGTAAACTCATCTCCCAATATCCAAAGGCAATACCTACAGAATGAAATCGATACTTTTGACTTTGCAAAACTATCAGTAGAAATAATTATCACATTGTATATAATGCAAGTAGTAATTACCTTGCACGTGTCAGTGCCACATTTGCTCTTTGTCGATTGGAAATGAAACCTACTGATCCATTCCCATTACATCTAACAGTAGAAATAATTATCACATCTTCCTCACCTCCTTGGAATCCATCCACAGAGCGAGCACTCACAGAGAAGCCCCTATCAGAATATGTTTCGTATTTTCTGATTTGCTCTTCAATCACATAAACTTGAGCCTTATATGGTGATATGACTCCTATACTAACAGGATTCCTTGTGTCAAGGAATCCTGTGGGTGAAACAGGAAAGATAGAAAGGAATTCAGATTATACTTTTCTGGCAGCAATATCTCTTTTCTTGTATGGATAAAAACCTCAATTAATTGGACAAAAGAAGAAGCAAAACTTACGTTTAAAAAGCTTGGAAACTATCTCAGAGACCACGGCAGCCTCAACCACATTCTTTGAGCTGTGACTGCCGCCACGCTCCTCCTTACCATGAGTTATACTTATGAAAGAGTAGGAGCTGTACATTTTGCCTTGAAGGAAGTGCTTCTCGTAGCTTCTTTGTTTAACATTTTGAGCATCCTTAATCTGGCCGAAATAGAACTCCCTATTTGGAAATAAGCTGATGGATGGATGCATCCTGTACTGGACATCAAGAAGGAGCCTATGGTGCCCCAACACGACCAATCTTTCGAACAAACTCCTTCCAAATTTAGCCTTCTCGGATATCTAAACAAGTGCAAGTTCAGAAGATGTTAAATAAAGTGGTATCATATGTTCATAGGTTGCAAACACGGAGGAACTAAGGATGAAGAAATATAAACCTTGCTTTTAACCAGAGCAGGGAGCTGCATCTCATCCCCTACGAGAATTGCATGACGCAGACCAGGTAGCTGTAAAGGAATGGCTGATTCACATTCCTTAAGTTGAGCAGCTTCATCGATGAGTAAATATTCCAATGGTTCATTTCGGTTTCCGTTTAATTTGCAAGAGCTTGATGCAGTACAGAACACCAGGCACGCATTTGCCAAGCAAAAATCTTGTATGGCATGTTTCCCTATTAAATTTGGTAAAAAGAATGTCAGACGAAGATATCTCAGTAACAGCAGGCATTCGTTTCTCGTGGTACTCCACATTGTAAAACAGCCCTCTCTGCTTCTTATGTCTTTGATATCATTGAGAACTTGTTTTAACCCTTCATTGGCTACATGGGCACCGCCCAACATAGTTTCTAGAGATTTGAGCAAGCTCAAAGCTCTAATCATGTTCTTCGCTACCTCTAACTGGATTAGAGAAGTTGGCAAGTGAGTATATAAATTAACCATACAAAGCTCCAGTGACTGACAAATTGAAATGAATGTATTCTTAAAATACTCCTCAAATGTCCAAGGAACATCATCATCCTTTAATAGATTGTTGTCACTCTCCTCCTTTTTGAGCTTATCATCGTCCCCATTATCATCTTTCTTTATGTTTTCCAAGTATGTATTGTATCGCGATTCAGGATCATCGAGCAAAGATATCATTGATTCTAAGGAATTTTTCCATCCAGTAGATGGAAGAAAGCAATTCACAAGCATATCAACACGATGTTCAAGAAACACATCAAGAAGATCATCGTGATTGCCAATCTTCATTCGCTTCTTATTCCCAAATAAAACTATATCCCCAAGCCCATATGAGTCATTCTCTGGCGTCTGCATCTCCCTAACCAACCTCAGCAGCCGTTTTGTAACCTCCAGAACTGCAATGTTAGTTGGAGCACATGTTAATGTTTTGCACTTCAATTTAAGGAGGGAAAATAGTACGAAACCAATGGTCTTTGTTTTCCCGGTCCCTGGAGGGCCCCATATCAATTTGACAGTATTCTGATGATAGCAGTTCCTCATATCAACACAACTCAAAACCGCGTCTTGTTGAGAGTCATTTAGATCATGAGAACAGATTACATCCCCTAGATAAGAAGGAACAAGATTGCATTTTCCTTCAAAAAAGCAACTAGTACAATTTTCATCCTGCAAGCATAAAATGGATTAGAAAACCCAAGTCAGTGAGTTGGCTTGTCATTCTCGAATTGCAAGAAATACAAATACTACTTAAATTGACAAAGCTGACAATTTTCATCCTGCAAGATCTACAAACATAAAAATTATTCGGTAATGTATGGTGCGTGACAGTGAGGAGCAAAATGAGTTATAATTCTTACAGCTGAATTGGCTTGTAGCACTTTCTCAATAATGTTTCCCCCATCCAGCGCCGGGCTCAGTGCTCTCCATATACGGATATTTGTAGTCATGTTCATAAGAAAAACTGCAAGAAGTGTTTCTTTCTTCTTCTTTTCCGAGTCTAGTTCTATGAAAATGGGCTTTGATGCCAGTATCTTGATCATATCCCAACTTCGATCATCAAAATTCTGTTGTTCAACATAATCTTCTTCTGTTGCCCATTCAACATAAGCAATAAGATACAGTCTTCCGGGCCTGTTCAAATCATCAATGCTCACAGGTCTAACATCTGTCAAGGCAATAAGATCACCAACTTGGGGAATATATTTTCCTACAGCTTCCTCAGCATTGGCAATCTTCTTCAATGTGATAGAGTAAATCAAGTCTTTGGGAGGTTTTAAACCGCCGGATGTTGTTTCAACATAAAGTATTTCACGAGTAGGTGCTTGAAACAGGGTTGTCATGTTTGAAAACAAATCAGCATGCGTTTCCTCAAGTAATGGATAAATGAATGACTTCTTGTAGTCTTCCACCGATAAGAATGTATCTGGGATCCTTTTCACCTGTCATTGAATGTGTCACAGTACTTATGAGTGGAAATGTGTCCTACTTTCCCATCAATTTCATGTTAAATCTTAATAATGCCAAAGGATAAATTACAATAAACCAACTCTCCGCCATGGTAGGAAAGCACTTCAACCAAACCATATAGTCCAATGAATCAACCAATATTTATAGATGAGCATTCTTAATTTTCTTAAACGCCATGGCAAATCATCTCTTAGATGGAGGACTGACAAATCCTAATTCCTGATGACGTGTATTTAGGAATTAGGATAGATGAGTATGCACATAATCTTGTAATAATAAAATATGTATTCCAATAAAATAAGTCTTATCCTGGGCATGTATGATTTATAAGATAACAGCTTTTTAGGGTACATGCTTTAATAAGATAACTATTAAGAGGACTAGTAATGGCTTCAAGAAACTTTAGTCAAAATTTGACTAGGAAATTTATCAAATTTTAGTTAGCCACTTTTTACAACACCAAATAATAGACTCAACAAATCTATCACTATTATATTAAAATATTGATTTTGAACTTTTCATTATTTTAATTCTAATTTTAATTTGAATATTAATTCGTTATTAACAAATTACACATTAATTTTCTAACGTTCATATTATTCCAATAGATTAAATTTTCTAACGGTCTTTTTTTTACAACACTCATATTTTTTCAACTAATATATGGTTGTATTAAAGTTTATGGTTGTATTATTATTATATTGAAGTTTATAGTTGTATTAAATATAATTTATTCTATAATTTAAATATTTATTCATTATTCTTTGCAAATCTATCAATATTTATTCCAAGGTTGCAACTTTCATAACAGGGTATTAGAATCAAGCTTAAAGTAGTGGAAAAAAGGTTATTATTTTATTTTGAGAATAATATCTAGGCTGACCAGATTTGGCCAACGAATTACTGATCATTTGTTGAGACTATTACAATAACTTATTGTGTATCTTAGCTAAACTTTGGCCAAATTTTAACTTTATTGAGGTGACTACTAATACTCTTACATAGAAAGAAGAACACAAACCTGGTTTCTGTAGAGATCTTCATTGATAACATCCTCGAGAGACCATGAGAAAACTATGTCTAATAAGCTTTTGCTACCAAGTTCTTCCTTCCTGAAAACTTTATTCTCCATGACTTCTGTATCGCCAGTCAATTTGCTAAAAGACTCTGCTCATCACATTCAATGCATGCATGCCAATTAAAGCCTGTAGGAAGACACACAGCTTATTTTGTAAGCAACATTGCATAAATTTAAAATATACATGTAAATATATATTTAGTGGGATGTAAGTAGAATGATAATATGAAATATTAAAAAAGTTTATATATCATATTACCATATCATTAAATAATTAGGATGTGAAATATTTACTACCATTAAATGATCATTTATTGCATATTTCTTTATCATTAAGTGGCAGAAATGCACCCTATCATATATAGAAAAATTCAAATACGATGATAGTATAATGTATAACATTACTCATATATTAAGAGCAGCAAGCGGGCATCCTGTAAAACGCTTGATTACAACATAGGGAGAGAAGACTTGCCACTGGAAATAGGCAGAAAACAAGAAAACAAGAACAAGAGCAACAACAACAACAGGCAGAAAAATGTTTACCCAGATCAGATGGTGTATGTTCGATGTTTCGCTATAAAAAAGTCCGGTGCATCCTTAAGTAAAGATCATCTATAAATAGAGACGAACATCGGACATGACACATGTAGAAGGACGTAAAAAAGAATGCCCAAAGCGAGAAAAGGAGATGCTTTAGTCAAAGAGAAATACTGTTCTCACACAATTTTTCTGCCAAATTGTGTTTTCATTTTTCATTTTATCTTTTCATTTTACTTAATAAATAAGAAAAGAGCTGTCATACCCCTTGCAGCGGTATGCAGCTAACCGCTGCAAGTGAGGTTAGCTTCTTGCAGCGGTTAGCTGCAAGTGACCACTAGGCTAAAATTAGTATTTTTTTTAATTGTTTATTTATATTTTATTATTATTTTAAAATATTTTTAAAAAATATACAAAAAATCAATACACTAATAGTCATTTCTTTAATTATTAAATAAAAAAATTTTAAAAAATAAAATTAATGAGTGGTCACTGACTTACTTGGAGCAGTACACTAGAGGCGGCGTATTATCATTTTTCTTAAGAAAACATTTTATAATAATTTTATTATTTTTTAAAACGTATTTAAAATGATAAAAAAATGTGTAAAAAATGGAAAATAAATGAAAAAATGATTTACACCAATACGCTAAAAGTCAATTTTTTAATCGTTAATTAAAGAATTTTTTTTTTAAAAAATTTAATATATAAATGGTTAAAATAAAAGGATAAACTCATGAAACATAGTAGCATTTTAACTAAGAAAAATTATATTTGTAGTCAATTTGCGTACTCTTTTGCGCACTTCACTGATGTGATTGGTTGTAGATCAAAAAAAATTGATACAATCAATCATATCAGTGCAGTACACATAAAGTTCAAAAAAATGATTATATGTAACATTACTCTCACTTTTTAAACCGTTCAACTCCTGGTTCATCAGTACAACTAACATGCATTGCTGATTTACCTGGTTGCCATTAAAAAACAACATTTTCGTCCTATATATATATGAGAGCATCCTCAATAGATTATTCAAAGTTTGGAACATTTTTTATGAATGTGAGATGAATTTTAACTTTTGGCTATTTCATTCACATAAATCTCACATTAAAATAGTAATTTTTTTATTTTATAATAAAATAATATAAGATGAATGTCATTTTGACTATTCATATCAAATATCCATATTGAATTATCTATTTATTTATTATATAGTAATAAAATAATTAATAATTAAAAAAATATTTAATATTTTTTAACTATATATTAATTTATTTTATTTGAGTTGTATGCGATGGATTTTTCATGGAAACAATAGTTGGAGTTGAGTGGAATGATGAAGGGAAGTATGAAGAGAGAGAAATAATGGATAAAATAAACATTTGATGAAGCTACGGTAGCAAGTAAATTTGAAAATAGTTTTGGTATTTACTATAGCTAAAGTCTAAATATTTAGATTTTGACTAATTTATTGTAATAGTATTTTAGAGTTTAATAGTTAAATAGGAGATGGATTTCGCATTTGGCTAATCCATCAAGGATATTTAGAGAAGATATTAAAATCAAGTGGAAAGTAGTGGAGAAGAAAAGGAAAGAGTAGTCATGATGTAACTTGTAAAAGTAAAAGTACATGAACATGAACAGAGAAAAAACTTAGACTGTAAGCAACAATAAAAGAGGAGAAGAAGAGATTCTTAAACCTTGGATTTGATTTTCCTACGTCTGGGGTTTTGGTGGACTCTTTATCACTTTTTTACAAGATCAGAAAAGAAATAAAATAATCTGAAACTCCTGCTTTCTGGGAAACGAAAAGGCTGCTGCAGGTAGATACAAGGAATTTTTCATTTATTAATTGATTTATCCCCCCGATCTCACCTTATTATAAATAAGTTGGATTCAAACCTGCTTGTATCTTGTACTCATCTAGAACCTTGAGACATCGTCGTCGTCGTCGTCTTCTTTGTTTTTGGTTTACTTCTATTTTGATCAAGTTAAAGGATGTTATGTCACCATGAGTCCATAATTTGTGATGACCGATCGACAATATTAGTACGGCGGCAAAAACAAGATTAATAACGACACTGACAATTTGGCATGTTCCGCCAGTAATAACAGATAAAGAAGAGTTGAGTTCGCTTCTGGACTAATTTTGGAACCGAAAAATCTAGTTGTAAATAGAACTGTGCATTAATATATATATCAATTTATTGCGGTAGGTTAAAAAGTAGATTTTATTAAAAATAATATTAATTTAAATTTTAAATATAAAAAAATTAATATTAACACGCAGATTAATATACGACTTTACACAAAACTCTTTCGGAACATATGTCTCTCGAAAAAATTCCCTTACCCTCATAGAGAGAGAGAGATAGATAGACGGAGTCCGTTTTTGTTCGACTTTATTCTTAAAAAAGTATTCACGAAAAAAGGTCGCAAGTACGTACCCTTCGCAAGCTGTGCATGAATACTTTAAACCTCGTCACCAAACGATCGAAAACAAACAAGGACGAGAAATTGCTGGCTACTAGTGCAGTTTTTTCCATTAAAGTTTATCTTTTTTTCAATTATATGTCTTTGAAGCCAAGCTTTTCTGATCTGGAGTATGCCCGGCCATTACCCAAAAAAATGGCTTACTTATGAGACTAAAATGGTTATAGATAATCAAATTAATATCTTTTGAATAACTGGTTCGTCTTGATCATCGTCAAAGATTCATGTTTTATTTCCTTTCCAGAGATATGATCTGAAGGTTAGTAATTCATGATGATCTAATGAAAACTTCATTAAAATCTAAACAAATAATGAAGCGCATTATTATTTTGTACATATAAAGAGTGCATGCAATGTGCGTACAACTCTTCAATTTAGATTCGAAATTATTAGAATTATAAATTTAGATACTAAACTTTCATTTTTTTAACCCTCAATCACGGACTAGTGAGAAGGATCTCCTAAGTCCTAAGTCCCTCTCTTTTTAAAAAAATAAAAATAAAATAAAATATTTTGTTTTTGTTTTATTTTAAGATCATGCTACGGCTACTGCTCCTAACTCCCGCTGGCAGCCACCGTTGGTATAAAATGAGATTTTTTTTTCACATATTTTTAGATGTATTTTTTAACACTATTAAATAAATAAAAATTCACAATATCATTCAAAAATATTTCCTTAATCACTAAGTAAAAACAATAATAATAATTTTTTTTTTTTTTTGCAGCGGTGGCTAGCACAATTGAGGTCACGTGTCAAACTTTTAATGTCCCAATTGCACTCGGTTATATTTTAAATGATAGGTAAATGAAAGAAAAATTCTACTCATCATTTTTATGCACTAAATATCATATATAATTTTTATTTTTTTCTCTTATCAAATATATGGCGTATGGATGGTAAGTAGAAAAACTTAATTAGTTTAGAAAAAATAAGATATTTTTAAAAATAAAAAAAAGTGTGCTGTGTGGCATGTGTAGATGATGAGTAGCGAATCTTTAAATGAAATGAAGATTTTTAACCGAGAGTAATGTTGGCACCTTTTGAAAAAAGAGTGGAACCTATTATTAAAAAAAAATATTGTCATTTCATATTTCCTTATTCTTTTTAAAAAGAGTGATCGTGACTTGCACACTCTATTATTTTTCTTTAACAAAAATGAAAAACCTATTATATATTGAAAAATCCATAAGTTTAATAAGTACTAAAATGATATTTAGCCCTTGAATTAATTTGTTATGCGCACAAGTAATTGGAAAAAAAGAACATGGATTTGAATTTGTTTAGAGTTTAGAGCGGAAGATAGACAAACACCAAAAGTAGGCATCCCAATATTTATAATTGATTGATTTAAATTTTTGTTGGATAATATTAAATATTTAATAAATATTAAATAATAATCTCTCACATTTTAAATTTTAGAAGTTGTCATGAATTCTAAAAGATGTTTATTCATTGGTTTAGTTGCAGAAAACTCATTTATGGACTATAGATAATGAGATTGAATCCAGAAGCGAGGAATTGATGGTAAAGCAGATACTAGTATGCAGAGATGGCGCATGATGCCATGAACCATGGTTGCAATAGAGCAAATAAACTGGATAGTGTGCCACAAGAACTAAAAGCATTGTGAACTTATGGATAAAGACACCATTCATTTTTCATTGCATAACCAATGAATCCACTTGTATTTACAACATCCAGAGTTTGGAAAGACATCCAGAGTTTGGAAAGGTATCCACAAAAAATAATAAGTGAACTTACCATGATGCTCCCATATCTACTGCACAACCAAATGAATAATCTATATGAATGGTCGTGGAGTGTGCAAACTCTACTTAATGCTTCTAGTAAAGAAAAAGAAGAAGAAGATATAATGCATTACATATGATCATCGCCTTAAAGGATGCATTACCACCACCAATGATTATAACTGAAGGTATTGAACCACCTTGTTGCCTCTGAATATGGGAGGTAAATGTGCCTAGTCATTATACACATGCATATCAGCATTTATCAACATTAAATACAAGAACAAGGTTGTATTTTTCAACGCAATCATGCCAATCTATTAAAAAAAAAAAATTTAAAAATTAAAAAAAAAAAAAAAAAGAAGAGCAAATCAGTGCACTTTTTCTAGTAGTTTATCATCTGACCAAGCCAATTCTTTCACATTTATTAACAATAAATCTAGGTGAGTAAGAGATATTTCTATTGTTAATTGAATCAGAATAATGAGTTGAGCAAGTTTTGTTATAATATGTAATGTGTAATGGATCGAACATTTACATGCACAACATCGTTGAACTATTGGACCAAATAGAAATTGAATATATATAATATATATAAATATCGAGACAGAGAGAGACGAAAGATTCCATATATCATTTTCCACCTAGGCACCGGTTCCCCCACAGTCACGCATGCCGCTTGCTTTAAGCATTTTTGAAATATTATTCTTCATTCTAAATTATATCATCTTTAGTCGCAATTACATGACTATAAATTAACCACTTAGAGTACTCCCAATGACTCTTTTATAATGCTCTTAAAGTATTATTCCATTAGATTTTATATTTTAAAATTAGTTTACATTTTGCTACAGGAATCCCTCTACATGTAGAGGAGATTCTACATCAATCTAAACATTTTTAATTCATTTATCTTTCCCCTTATTCACTATTCTAAACATCTTAATAATATTCTTTTACAATTATTAAGAACAGATTTTCACATAATATGTTTTGAGAATATTTTTATTATATAATCTATTTTTTTTATTTTTTGAATTAATTTATATTTTAGTTTACCTTATAAATTTGGGTTAATTTAAAATAGAATATAATTATATGATATTGTATATGAGGAGATATTGCAAATATCAAAATATATGAGGATATTATTGATAGTTAGAAAAAATATTTGAAATGAATAAAAAAGAATAAAAAGTATAATATTTAAATGATATGAAAAAAAATAGATAAGCTGATGTATGGTATATTGTAAAAGTCAGTATGTAAAATAGAAAAAGTAAGTTTTGGTGATGTATTTTAAAAGATAGGATAGATAAACCATTGAGAGTACTCTTAGTGAGAAATCATTTAAAATATGAGGCATCAATTAAGAGTATTGTTATTGGATTATACATATGTCAATGACACTTTTGATAAATGTAAGATGAATTTAGATTTTGGTTATTTCATTCACATAAGTTTCCACATTGAAATATCTATTTTTTCTTTATATAACAATAAAATAATATGAGATAAATTTGACTTTAACTATTCACATCAAATCTCCGTATTGGATTATCAATTTATTCATTATATAGTAATAAGTAATTAATAATTACAAAAATATTTAATTTTTTAATTATTAATTTAATTTATTTTATCATATTTTACTATTCTAACTATTATATATTAATTAGTAATCATATTTTAATTAAATTATCTAAATGTTTGTGGATGTAGATGGAAAGAAGAGAATATTTTAATCATATTGTAGCTCAAAATCAAATTATTTGAATTTGCATAATCCATTGTGAGTCCCTCTTCATCCCTAATAATTAAAAAGTACAATATTTTTATATATAAATAATCCGGTGAGAGTGCTCTAACGCAAGCAAGATGATAAAATAAAGATGAAAAATAACATTTGTCAATAAATGAAGTGCTCCAATTCGAATTTTGCCTGGCTGGCTGTGACTTGTAGGAAGGAAGCTGGCTTATATATATGTCCATCGCATTTTCCTGATAGCTGCATAAGGAACATATAATACATACACTTCAACTCATGGTTACTAGTAAAGATGTCTTTGAAATACATACAAATTCAAAATAAAATATTTCATAAATATATAATTTTCTTTTAATGATAGATATCAGGTTATATATTCCCTACACCTAAGCCCTCTGATTATATCCACCTCCCAACCTTTTGGCCAAAACACCCCCAACCTTCCCACACTACACAAAAAAATACCTTGACATTTATAACATTGCAATATCCATATGGGGAACAAAAAATTATTAACATCCTAGGACCTGACTTCAAAAAACTTGCCCATATTAGAGATGCTATGCATCTCCTTGAGTCTCTTGTTGAGACTCACCTTGAGTCACTTGTTGAGACTCCTTACTTGACCCCAACAGTGATCTCATGTCCTGTATTTCTTTATCATGATCTGAAATATATTTCTTCAGATCAGCCATATCACCCAACAGTGCCTCCAGTTTACTCTTGTAAAAGTCTGAATTTTCCTTATTCCTTTTATTCTCTTCGACCATACGTTTGTAAGCCTTGTTCCTTTGCATGAACGGGGAGGGCTCAGGTATTACTGAGTGGCCCAGCCCTTGGGCATAACCACTTTTGCTAACACCTCTTTGAACGCATCAGCAGCAGCGTCATCAACATCCTCTTCAGTCTCTCTCTCATTCAACCTCTCTAGCATTAGATTCTGAAGTTTCATACAATAGATGTAAACCCATCATGGGAGGTCAGCTACCACAATCCATTATATAATTAGAAAAAAATAATGAATACCACAAAGCTAACTCACATAAACATGTTCACTTTCTGCATTGATGAACTTCTCCTTCTTTTGTAAAATGTAATCATATTTCGTGCCTCCTCACCCTTCATCAATGATTTATGTTAATTATGATGTATTCCCTTTTATCAAAACACATAACACCCACTTTAATTGAGTTAATATCTTACCCTTTCATCCATAAGCCTAACAAAAGATTTTCTCCTACCTGTATGTTTAACCTTCTGTTTTTTCCTATTATTACTGTTCCGACTCGACTGCTTCTGAATTTGGAAGAATAAACATTGTTAGTTACATGTACTCACTACCTTCACTTCACTAAATATCCTTAGTAAATTGAATTTTCAATGCAATATCAGCAATATATCCAAACACTACCACCAATGGTTTGTATAACACAAGCCATGCTTACCTTGAATTTCCGGCTGGACCACATTTGATATAGCCACTCCCAAACATGTGGCTCCAGTGATGACTTCCGACCAGCTAGTGCCTCCTCATGCGAACGGAATTTCTTGTAGTACTTGTGGAGTTCATAATGGTAAGCATTGTACCAATCAGCTAGTGTGTTTACTATAGCTTCACGACGGTTCTCTCTATCCCAATCCAAAACGAAGTCAGCCTGTAAGTACATGCAAATACCATATCACATCCTTCTTGTAAGTCGAAAAACCAGCACTTGAAATCAGAAATAACAAGCATTTATGATAAATAATAGATAAACCCCTACTCTTAACACGATTGATGAGCTCGTGCTTCTCCTTGTCGGCCACGACACTCTAACTTGCATATCGCAAATCCGCATGTACTCTTATAATCCAGCTCACTCGACTACTGAATAATGTCGCATTTTCGCATGATGGATCCCTATGCCCATCCTTTATATTTAAAGGGATCTTACCCATATTTCTTAACCTTTCAAAAATAGTACCTTTAGTGGGCCCTTGGCCACGTTTTTTTGTGGGTGGAACTGTATCAACCAAGTTAATGAACAAGTTATTAACACATAACCATAATGAATGTAATTACAATACAATGAGTAACAGGAAATGGTGAAGAAAATAGGACTAGTCTAACTGACTAACCTGTACAATTCTCCCCCTCATTTCTGTCATATTGTACATCGTGGATGGCCTCTTCTACGCCCACTTCTGGTACTGCTTCAGGTGTGGCATCAACAACTTATTCCTCCTCATCTCGTAGGTTCCTTGTCGGATGCACTAAATTTGGAACTTCGTCAGTAGGAGTTGATGCTATGAGTGGACGTTGAGGTCAAGGTAAAGCCCTCCTTCCTCTTCTTCCAGATATCACCATTAATACTTTCAAAGTATATTCCTACAATTACAATACAGCAATCATCCCAATTTTAATTTCCAATACATGAGCACAACTAGACGGAGTTATCAACACTATACAAATTTGTTGTTACTTTTTCCCCACTTTAAGTACTCCTAATATCAATTGTGTTAACAACATGCAGGGGGCATTCAGAATAGAGATGGCTGATCTAAAAACCTGATTAACAAGACTTGCACTATCCAACTTCGGAGTAAACAGGTATCTCTGCTTCATTCACAAATTATGGACACTGTCTTTTACTTTTTATTAATATTAATCTTTACTCTTTGACATGTTGTTATTTACTAATTTTTGGTCTTATTATGACATTCTTTTTTTATATGCGATTGAAGTGTATCGATATGTTACACATTAAATTAGCCCTTTTGCTAATTTAACACTGACTGAAGTAAAAATTTTATATGAAGTAAATTTGTCTTTGATGGGTGGACAGCTTCTATCCACCCATGTTTAACACTGCCCTCTTTAACTACATATCTTTATCCCAGCAATTTGATCCTTCTTTAACACATATAGGTCAAAGGAATATAAAATCAGTTTCCACTCTGATTTTCTACAGGTGTTATCAGTAAACTTGCCTCAATACAACCAAATTTGCGATAATAGTTTCCCCCTTTATACAACATCAGTTCTGGTCTCTGGTTAAAATCAGAGGACTTTTTCAAGATAAATTATTGTGAAAACATATGTATATGGACTGAAGCCCTCTGAGTTTGAAAAAAAAACACAATTCTTTATATGAGGTGATGTCTAAATACCACTATGCTGCTACTGTGGTGTAAAAACTCTATACTTGGAAACATGCTGGGAAAGCTATTGTATTGACCAGGTGGCCAACATATAATAAAGTAATACGAGGTTTTTCATCATATATGTTCTTCTAATTAATCCTTATATGCAGTAAGAAGGTTGAAATCCCATTTTTCTGTCTATGTTCCTTAGCTCAATTTCTGTGGTCAAATTTCCTACCATATATGATGTAGATGTCTCTAGAGTATACATTCAGATTTATTTCCAAATATCTTGCCTCTTGAGAAAAAATAGATTTTTTCCACATTATATCTCACACAGATTAACCATCAACCAAATATGTCTTAGCTTCCTAAATAGGTAAAAACATGTGGGGTTAAAGAAAGGATTTACCTTTTGGAAACCTCGGTTGGTTAGTTCGGCAACCACTAGATGGTGAAATGTGCTGTGATAGGAAGGCAAGAAAGCGACACTGGCACTTTAGTAGTCATGCTTTCCAGACTATAAACCTTCTTCTTTATACTTACTTCTTTATCCTACGGGAAACCAGTGAGCTTCTTTATATGACCTTCTCACTAAAACCACTTGCCATACAATCTGGCCTTTTGTACCCACGAAAAGACTTGACACAAAGCTTATGTCACTTCAACCTCCTGGCACCAGGTCACCTACTATCCAGCTTTTAAAATGCCGCCTCAACCCAAATTCACACTTTCCCGCATATCTTTTTGTCAACTGGCCCAATTACCCATAACTTGTTTGAATGTTATATTTCAGGCATCAAAGGTCTTCTAGCTTAGTTAATTAAAATTCATCTAGTTTAGTATTCCCTCAGTTTTAAAATGAATCAGCTGGGAAAGTAAGGTACACGTGTAACATCATGGGATGGAAGCAACATGGCCTGGTCCATTCTCTGCCTTGTGTAAACATATGTATCTTACACGTGTCTTTGTTTTGTTTTATACATGAAGCAGCTGGCAATCCATGGTACACGTGCAAGTATTGGGCTGAAAGCCATACTTACCTTGATAAAAACTGACAGGGCTGGTACAAAAACTCTTGAACCATAGTTGAAATGTATCTGCAGTAGCATTTTATTTAAGTTATTATTAAACCATATGTTAATGTATCTAGTTTAGTATTGGTTTATACATTAAATTAACTTTTCCCTTCCATGCCCAGTTGATTTAATATATCAAATGCAAATTAATCCATTATAGATGTCTTTTGTATATGCCTTTGTGAAACATGTACATTTCATGGAGGCAGTTAGGTTCATATATTTAACAGCCCAAATTTTCCTATAATAGGCACCCTTTGGTTTATGGCCTATTTTTTTCATGACCATTTCTTGCCATTTTAGCTCGATTTATCAGTCCCATTATAGTTCTATATTTACGGGCATTGCTAATTTTAACGTGTCCCTTTACTGTTGTAATGCTCGATTTATTAGTGCAACACCATCCTAAAATTCATATCAAAACTGGGACATATCTTTTTAGCCGAATTGTTAACCACTTCCAGTTCTTTATTTGGTCTAACCATGTACATTTCTAGATTTATATTCCACTCGACCTTATACTTGGTTTCTGCTAATACAATGGTGGTAAATAATTTCCGCTCATTTTTAACAATAGCATACCCTGAACTTTATTCCTAAATAGCATAATCAGCAAGGCATTCAAATGCAAGGCTTGACATAGGGTACGTATACTTCACATCATCTTAACAGCTTGGACTTAACAATGATGGGTCAAGACTTTCCGTACCCTAAAACCTTAGCCATGAATGTGTTATAAGATTTAATATAATAGATGCATAGTTCAACTTAGTTAATTCCCATTGATTGGCTGCATCTCTCTTACATACAGATTCTTTGAATTCATAAGTTAAACCTATTGCAGCAATAAGATAGGTTGTACATGACAATTACAGGGCTTGTATATATGACATGCTTCCTATATATTCATTTAGTATGACCATACCTGTTATAACCATGGTCATATAACACTCTATTATGCTAACTGCAATGACATTACGCTTGAATATTTATACCTTTGGTAATGTGAGTGTACCAAACAACGACTATATGTGTGTTAATGGTGAATATTTATATGAAATATTTGATTTCATCTAGTCAGGTGTGACAACAATATTCTTGGGACTAAATATGAAACCATTTGAGAATTATCCATATTGAATTCATGTAAGAATATGATAGACAATGGACAGTATTGAACAGGGAGTGACTGTTAGAGTGTTCAAGAATTAAACTTGACGTGTGGACCCCACCAATATCAAAGGTCTAAGGCCATTGATGTTTGCCAAGGCCTTCAGAATATTTTAGACCCAACACAATATTTTGTGAAACCATTTTAAGTGTGTGCAAATCAAGTTATTAGCTGGTGCTTTGAAGTTGTTAATTGAGTTAATGGCATCACTTGGGGAGGACTGTTCGATGTGGTCCATATGTAGCTCCCATAAATCATTAAAACTATGGATTACATTTTGGAAGATACAGAAACCCAGCTAACAACCATGATGTTGCTGGAAGCCACCACTAGGGGCTTTTTAAAGCTGAATTTAGATGGATTTAAGAGGTAGATGTCCCGCCATATATTGAACTTTTGATCAGACTAGAAGAATACAGCTTAGTGTCCACTTTGATATTATATAATGTTCTGTGGTCAAGGTTACTGTTTGGTGATGATTAAAGCATTTAAATAAGATCAATCAAACTGTAATTATTAGTGAAGCTAGCGTCACTAATAATTACCAAGCCTAGCAAGGGACTTCAATAACATGTTATATTACAAACGGCATGCTTTCTAATAACTGTAAACATTCGGAATATGAAAATGCACTGATACAGCTGAGAACCAATTTGATTATAAGCATGTCAAAGTAAATAAAGCTTACAGAAACACTTACTGCAGAGCTAACTTATGCGATCACACGGCCCTCCATGAAGTCAAGATATGATATGGAACAATGAGGCAAGTCAAGGGCTATCTGCAAACGGAAGAAACAAATGCAAGTCAGGCACCATACATTTGCCTCACTTCTTATTATACCCTCATGAATTTACATACATAGTACTATAACACAATAAGAATTATACATATGAATTGGCATACATCCATATGAATAAATTTGCATGTATAGTGAAATAAATAATACATAGCACGTAATATCATTATAAATAGCAATATAGAAGCGATTAACATTAAACCATAATGCGAGAAACCATTAATTGTTCCTAAATAGGATTTACTAAACTATCCATTATCAAATGTATCATAATGATAGAAAGGCTGTTGAATCAGTACCATCGCACTCCACAACATCAATGTTCTCCATCCAAACTCCGTCGTTACTGTTTTCATCATTATCACTGAATGTCTCATCGTCACTTTCTCTGGACTGAATCCCTCGTGAGATGGATGATGGATCAACCGGCAAGTGGTCTTCATCTACCCTGGTCAGTAGATTAAGCGTCTCCAGGATAGTTTCATTAACAGAACCATAAGGGGTATCATTAGTGTCACACTCGTCTTCTGATTCACGAGTGTCGGACTCATCATCATCATCATGCAAGTCCGAGGCCTTTTGACGAATATTGTAAACATTCCTATTTGTTATCTTATATATCGTATTCCAACTTCTTTCCAAGGTCGGGTCCTTGATGTAAAACATTTGCAACGCTTGGCATGCAAGGGCGAAAGGTTCATCTTTATACCATTGCCTAGAAGTATTGACACTCGTGAAGTGATCGCCAACATGTATCCCTCTTCTCATGTCGCCAATATCCCACCAATCACATTTAAACAAGAAACACTTACACCAACCCATATATCGTACTTCTATGACGTCTTGCAACACACCATAGAAGTCAACAGGCAATCCTTGAAGATCTTCATGAACAACAACCCCACTGTTTTGGGTTCGGCGAAGCCCTTCGAGCTCTTTCGTGTGAAACTGAATTCCATTCATTATATAGCCGGCATATGATGCGACCAGTGGATCTGGTCCACATGCTAATGCAAAGATGTCATCGGTAACCTTAGGGGGAGTCATTACATGCAACTCAACCATCTAAAATGGAAATTTGACTTTAGGATATCTCATATTAATTACCATAAACTTACTATAAAGGTATATGTTTGTAGATGGAAAAGAGAAATCTTACGCGTGTTTTGAACCACATGAGGAATTGACATTGGTGCCTACGCTCAAAGTTAATTGGGTCCTCTTCTTTCATCTTATTAGAGTGATCACTACAAAAAATTAAAAGTATTAATAACGTATCCATCTACAACCATCATAACAATATAGTTAACTAATGTATAGAATGCGGGTGCACTTACTCTAAATACTCCTCAATCTCTGGGCAATTATTAAGGATGTACCATGTGGCCTTGGCCAAAAGTGCGTTAGGTAATTTTGCCATTCTTGCTGCCCCTAGCGGTCGCACCTTTTGTGAAAAGACCGATAAACATGCCTCCTGGGAGCTTTGTCCAACTGTGTCACCATTCCATTCCGCTCGGTTATGTCTAGTCTCGATATCATTAAGGTACATAGAGCAAAATGTCAGGCACTCGACATGCAAATATGCCTCAGCAATTGAGCCTTTTGGCCGGGCTCTGTTGCGGACATATCACTTGAACTTACCCATGTACCTCTCAAAAGGGTACATCCACCTGTATTGAATAGGTCCTGCAAGCAAAGCCTCATCTGGGAGATGAATAGCGAGGTGCACCATGATATCGAAAAATGCTGGTGGGAATATCATTTCTAGTTTGCATAGAATGATAGAAATATTAGCTTGAAGCTGTTCCAATACTGTTATGTCTAGTGTTCGTGAACATAATTCTTTGAAAAATGAGCACAACTCTATTAAACAGCGTTGCACATCGGGTCGTAGGTACCCACCAATAACAACCAGCAACAAATATTGCATGAAGATATGACAATCATGGCTCTTCATTCCCATGATTTTTCCTTCACTAACATTGACACACAGACCAATATTTGAGGCAAAGCCATCAGGAAATTTCACTTCTGACAAACGTGCACAAAATCTCCTTCGCTTATCTACATTTAACATGAAACAAGCAAGACTCATTGAAGTATGATTACCATCATGATGTAAATGTAATTCTTTTCTTAGTTCAAGAATTTCCAAATCCTTACGCGCATTAGCGGTGTCCTTACTTTTGCCTTCAATATTCATCAAGGTTCCCAAAACGTTATCACAAATGTTTTTCTCAATATGCATTACATCTAAGTTATGTCGCAATCCCAACTCTAACCAATAAGGAAGATCAAAGAAGATCTTTTTTTGTCCAATTAAGTTCATTGGGTGTGCGTTTCCTCTTCTTTGATGATTTACCAAACTGCACATTTGAGATCTCCTATAATTGATCCATTAAAGCCTGTCCCGCTATCATTTTAGGTTGGATAAGGTGTTCCTCATTACCATTAAAAATTGATTTTTTCCTTCTCCAACTATGATCTAGAACCAACCACCGCCGATGACCCATATAACAGTGTTTCCGGCCATGCACAAGCCATAGGGAATTTGTTTCTAAGTTACATGTAGGGCATGCCATCTTACCCTTTGTGCTCCACCTTGAAAGATTGGCAAATGCAGGGAAGTCATTGATGGTCCAGAGCAACGCTGCCCTCAATTGGAATGATTCTCATTTGTATGCATCAAATGTACGAATTCCCTCTTCCCATAATTCTGTCAACTCATCTATTAGGGGATGCAAGAACACGTCAATATCATTTCTCGGTGCCTTTGGTCCAGGGATTAACAACGACATCATCAAGTATGGATCTTTCATGCATGACCAAGGGGGCAAGTTGTAAGGCACAAGTAACACTGGCCAAATGCTGTACGGTTTGCTCATGTTATTGAATGGGTTAAACCCATCACTCGCTAGACCAAGTTTGACATTACGAGGATCATGGGCAAACCAAGCATGTCTGTTATCAAAGTCTTTCCATACCCTATAATTAGCTGGATGTCTCATGAAGTTGGGATCATCAACACGCTTTTTTGCATGCCATCCCATGGCTTGGGCAGTCTTTTTTGACCTAAACAGCCTTTGCAACCAAGGCTTCAAAGGGAAATACCAGAGGACTTTTTGTGGTATCCTCTGTTGTCTGCTTGTACTTGAGGCCCACCTAGATGCATTACATTTAGGGCACTCATCTTTATCAGCATGATCATTCCAAAACAAGGCACAATCATTTGGGCATACATGTATCTTTGTATAACTAAAGCCCAAATCATGCTGTAAGTGGCGAGCTTCATGGTATGAGGTCGAGAACTCAGCATGAGGAAATGCTGCTAGCAAAAGCTTTAACACCATGTCAAAAGACTTTACAGTCCAGCCGCCGACTGTCTTTATGTGAAGCAACTTGACTATGAATGAAAGTTTTGAGAAGTTTGTGCAGTTTGGATAAAGTGGCTTTCTTGCATTGTCTAGCAGCTCATCGATGTTAGGGGGTATCGGAGTATCAGATGTGCGTTGTAAAGGCCCCTCGTTTGAATTAAATCCTGATCTACCAGAATTATCGATAAAGGAACCGCCACGGATGTCATCTAACATCTCGTCTACATCATCAATGTATTCATCGTAGTTATAGGCATTAGAAACTTCATCGTCCGAAACGGTGGCATCTGGCAAAATTTCTTGCTCACCATGGAATATCCATGTCGTATAAGATGTATCAATACCGACGATGTACAAGTGATCCTCAACCATAGCAATAGGATGGAAAGTTTGATTTCGGCATCTCCTACCTGGACACCTAATGCACTCTCTACCAAGTGCATGGGCCTTCACAACATCTATGAATTGTTTAACACCTTCAGCTTATTCGTTAGAACGTAGTCTATCTTCAATATGCATCCAAGCCTTATCCATCTGGTTGATTCACAAGGAATTGTACAAGTTAACAAGGAAATGCAGAAATTCTTGTTAGACTATGGGTACAATGAAAGTTTGTAATGGTATAATACGAAACTAGTTGAAGGAACGCAATAAAGTATCACACAGAAAAAATGTATCAATGGAGTGGATTGATGGACAACATTATACGTTTTGAAAAGGTGTTAGGTCTATGATATTGAAAGGAGGCGCCAACAACATAGTAGTTGCAAAATGTTGACGTTTCATATGGAGAATTGAAAGGGCAGTTTTAAACTGCCGGGTAAGTAGTCACATGCTTGGAGGGGGCAAATTATTCATGTCTAAAGCAACAATAACAAATCCATCTATTTTTATATTATTTTGAAGTAACTTTGGTAAATTAAATCTTACATTGTTGAAAAATCATAGGAAAAATTCACAAAACTATCCCTTATTTGGGCATATGACTACACACATTCAACGCTACTTTCCCTTTAATTACAGTCCACCACATACATATCAATGAACATATAGGTATATATAAATATATGTTTCTAAGTGTACATATATGTATGAGCAACACAAAGAAATCAATAGGCCATATATATGAACAACACCTAGAAATTAAGTGACTTAAGAATAACTTATATACTTTGTGACGCCCCCAACTCCCACGTATGGCCACGTGGAAATCGAGACGTCGGGATGATGACAACACGGTCACACATCCCATCGCCAAGTGCCAAAAGTGTGTGCACATGCAATATGTGTACAAATAAAAACACGCAGCGGATAATAAAGTCATATAACTAAGTACCAGAATTTTTGTTTAATTACAAACTAGTTTAAAACAAGCGTAAATAAAATATTACAAGTTCAACATCTTAAATTCAAATACATACCAATAAAAACAACAACAAATATAATATATAAACAGAACTCCAAATCACTCCTCCGGCGGAGCCGTCTCCTCGAGTTCAGCCTCCTCATTCTCTACATCTGCACCAAAATCTACGGTACAAAAAATGGTGCCGCAGGTAAGTAATAAACCAAACGACGCAAAATAAAAACATATTACAACCAAAACAATATGCATGAATGTATACCCAATGCACATGTCCCATAAACCACATTTTTCCACACACGCCAAAAGTCTCATTTGGCCCAACAAATTTCCTTTAAATTTTTTCTCGCCATTATCCCAGATAATGGCCCAAAAATCAGTCTCGCCATTTTCCCAGAAAATGGCCCAAAATCCAAGTCTCAAAACCATTTTCCATTTTTCCTTAATCGAATGCACCATGACCTCCCCTAGGGGTCATCTGCAAGCCCTGGCTCCCTTCGTCACACCATGGGTAACGGCCATGCATGTGACTTCGTAACGAGCGATGCCCAGTTCCACGCCCCGCACGTTCGTAGCCAAGCATCCTCTAGCCCCCGCCAGCAGAGGGGCCACGGAGTCGGTACGAGAGCGTTACCATCCCGCCCGCTCCCGTTGTCGCCCAGCGACAACTCAGGGGACGTCACTCAGTATATTGCGCTCCCGAGTGACCAGAGGAGCTCCACCGAGATAATACCCCATCTCGGCTTGGGGTCGTGATACACACGCACCTAAAAATCCATTTAACTCATGAAAACGCAGTTTTCAATAAAATGCACATGGATATGCATGCACAATGCCATGCAATTAAAATCACACAAATTCACTAACATATTCCAAACATCAATAACAACCAAACAAACAACTTCTTCCTCAATTCCAACCGACCCCCGACTCCTCGGACTCAGTCCGGAATAACTAATCAGATCACAAATAATTATTGTAAAGGCAATAATATATTTAAATCTAAAACGAAGTTTGGAAAATACTTACAGCGCTATATATTAATTTTCGATGGATCGACGCGCAGCAAACGGTGAAGGAAAAGCAACGTAACAGTGAAATTTCACTGTGGCCGTGGGTTGTAAAATACTCACTTTTGAACGAGGACAAACCAAAGCTCGGGATTGATAGGGAATGGCTTAGGGGTGTTTATGAAGCTAAGGGAGGTGGAGTTTGGCCGTGGGTGGCGGCGGAAATGGTGGTGGAAGGGCTTAAACGCCCAAATCGGAAACTAGCTCGTGGGAGCTGCTTCGGCGACGGATCGAGGTCGGAAATGGGTGGGTTAGGACGGCAAGGAGCCGGTGATGAAGTGGTGAAGAGGTGGTGGCTGGAGGTGGAGCGACGGCGGCAAATTGGAGCTAAAACCGTGCGGCTAGATGATGGTTTTCTGGCTAAACAGCGGCACGGATGGGGATGAAACTTGGTGGGGTGGTTCACCGGAGGGAGGGGAAGAAATCTAGGTGGGTGGTGCAGCTCACGCCGCCGGCGAGCGGCGGCACTGGGTGGAGAGAGAAACGGACGGAAAATGGGTAGAGAGAGAGAGTGTCGCGCCGGAGAGAGCTGGGGGAGAAAGAAAAAAAGAAAGAAAAAGAGGAAAAGAAAGAGAAGGGAAAAAGAAAAGAGAAAAAGAAAAGATGGAGGAAAAGAAATTAGGTCAAATCCTCACCTCTGGAGTCCAAAAACTGATCCAACGAAAACAACTTTAAAAGCAATAAAACCAAGAAAATATTGTAAACACAACGTAAATCTAAAATATAATAAATAACTAGTAAAAACTAACTATTAAATTTTAAATCCAAAGATAAGCTAAAATAAATTAAACAACAATTTAAACTCAACAGCAATTAAAATCTAATTAAAATCCGATTATTTAAAATAAAAAAAACTATTATTTTAATTAAATTAAAATATTCTTTCAGTGAAAATACACGTAAAAACGGGGTGTCACATGCTCTATACATAAATTCATTGCTGATGGCCTATACATATATATATCTATAGATATATATATTTATATATATATATGCAAAGTAAGCTGTAGGGAAACTTGACTCTGGGAAGGGATGTTTCAGAAAAAATTTACATATAAGTTGAAATTTTTATTTCATTTATTCAATACCATAACGGAGACAACTCCCAAGTGGGTACTTCCAAGGGTTGGGAACAAAAGATTTACCAATGTCAACACAATTCAGTTAGGCAGCAGTTTCATTGAAGGTGGTAGTCCATGCATAAACATTGTTGGTACCACAAACCCTACTTAGATTACTGACATTGCAAATTCCCATGAAAAACTTCCTAAAAGCTATCCAAACAATAAAGATAATCTCCTTCCAACCCCACCAACAGCCTACACCTCACAACTAGAATTTACAAACACAAACAACAATGTGATCTTGAGAAACAAGTTATAAATATGTTAAAAGATGGTGTTCCCATATTTTCACACCATTATTCCAGCTATATAACCATCTCCATGTGGGATCTATTACATGTTTGTAGGTTACGATTGCTGTTGAATAATTTAAACACATCTACTTTAATCTGAAAAAGAATGTATTTTTGCATATGGGATGATCAACCATGGTTTACATTATGCATTGCTACAATGGGGAAAAAATCAGATATTCAAAAAGGTTGGCCGAAAATATATGGCAAATGTAAACTCATAATAAATATGCATGGTACTATTAAGCAAAGGTGATATTAAGGAGTATGACCTTTGTGTTATCCAAGAAAGAGGTAATTAGTAAGCAACACATGACCAAGCCAAAGAAGGGAAAAATTTCCTCCAATGTCTAAATCAAAATCATAACCGAGGGCACTAACCAAACATATCACCACAGTCTATTATGATAGAGGGTTGTAGGAAGTAAACAAAGTAAACACGTCCTGACTTCATGCACCTATGTCCAGGACTAATTATATTGCTAGTAACTGAAGTATAATGTATATACCCAAATAGAGGTCATGCACCAAATTTTTAAGACCAGTTTACTAAAACACTACTGGATAATGTACACTAGATAGTAATGAAGACACATGAGAATAAAACAGGTACAACATAAACATTCAAATATAAGCAACTAAGATAGACAAAATAGAGTTACGTACAGAATTTGCACTGAAACAAATCAGTTTGTCTCTTTCCACAAATTTGGATTGATAACATCCATTTATCCAAAATCTAGTTATCCAGTGGATCAGGCCTCATGCAGAGAAAGTTGTTTCAGATCAATACATGGAAGTAAGAAACATATCCTACTAGAAACAATATAGAATCACTGAGATTTAAAAATAAACCCTAATTTCTGAATCCTAAAAAAAAAAACACCCAAAACCCAATTTAATAGTGGCCAATACAGAGGCGTGTTGCTATGCCTTAATATGTAATTAATTATTTACATATTAAGGCATACCTACCTTCTTCTACTTGCTGCAATATTAAAGGGAACTTCATGACAAAGCTAGTTAACTTACATATAATAATTTGAATTTATGTTACTTAGCATATTAGAATGCGATCGTGTGGGTTGTCGACAAACTAATGTCATCATATATATCCCAACTGAGCCAAGACCACAGAATATGCACCAATCATATATATATATATATATAATGAGGTATACATGCCTCAACCCTTTAATATTATGGTGACATACACCCACATTAAAGGCCCTTCAACCATTTAATTGGGTACTCATAACCCACTCATTCATGAATGGTCCAAGATTGGCATCGAAGAATGAAAAAATCTGCTAAATCTATATATTTCTAGGGTTGAGCAATACCATGCATAGATATGTTTTAGATAATGCTGGAGGATTAAAACAGGTAATCATATTTCAGTTACAGGGGTGCACACTTTTTCTTGCTGGCTTTCAAACAATAGGACTAGCTAGATATGAAAAAATATATCTACGAAGGTTTCCCATAAAAAACAAATGGAAAAAGCATTATTTAAAATCTAAGGGCTTATATTAAGCCATAAGCTAGAGTTGTGATTCAAGTTCTTAATTCAGGTCTTACTCAAGTAATTGTACATTCGATTTAGTATTGGCTCCAAAATGCAGTATATTCGTAAAGCTTGTTCATCAACAAGCTTGAACCACATTAATCCTAATGTGGTAGGCATTTACATATATATATGTATGTAATAACTTCATGCAATACATATAAGGTAAAACATGTCCATAGACAATGTGATCACAAACAAATCTAAGGGAAGATGGGCAGTATTTGATTAATCAAACAGTTTCCCAAGCCAATGTGAACTGCTCCGTAACGTAGGGAAAAAATTATTAAATGATATTTAAGGAAATGATTTTTGTTGTATTAATAGAAACCAAACTGCCCACAAATACATTCAGTTAGCTAGACCTGATTTATTCCCACTTCATTACATTCAGTTACAAATTAAAAAACAGAATCTGACAAAAATATTGCTGCCCATCCCAAAGTCTTACAAAAAATGCATGTAACTGATTTACCATCACAAATGGTAAATCAGTTACAACAAGACACCAACTTCAATAAACCTGCCCATTACATTTTCACTAAAAGAAAACAAGAATGAGAAAATCAGAAGTGATGTCTCTAACAGATGATTTATATTTAAATTAGAGCAACATAAAGTTCAATTGAGGTGTAGCAATATATTCATATGAACAACTGCAGAGGCTCATATATGGTGACCTACCATAAAACAGCAAAGCAATGGGCAAAATGTGATTTAAACGCTCGCTCTCTAGCTGACAGCAAAACTGCATGACCCACAAAGTATTTCTCTAGTATATATTCTCTATATACTATCTATACATAGTACATTCCAGCAAACTCATTGTGGTTAATACTTTAAACATCTGCTGCATTGGCCAAATCCATTATTAGTGAATAGAAGTCGCAACCACCTTAGCATCAATAAAATGATGCAAATGGTGGATGATTCAAGGCAAGTTCTATCTATATGATCTAAACTATTTAATGTAGGGGTGGCAATATGTCACACGACCCGTTAACCCAACACGAACACGACACGATAATAGTGGGTTAGGGTTTAGCCTTAACGGGTTCGGGTCAAAACGGGTTGACCCGTTAAGACACGATTGCTTAACGGGTTGATAACGGGTCAACCCGTTATGACACGTTAAGAAAGTTAAAGTTACAATTATACCCTTATACCTAAAAATAAAATTGTTAGAATTTCAATTTCGATATTTTTATTATTTGGATTGTAGTTTTGGACTTATAATTAGTTTTATAATTTTTATAGATATTGTAATTTTAACATTTATATAAAATTATGCTAAATTTAATCAGGTTAAAAAGGTTAATTTTAGGCCTATTCAACCCATTTACATAAATAGTTTAAAATGAGTTGTATTGTGTCGTATTAATCTATTTCGTAATATTTTCTTCATTTCTTTGTTTACTTATAAAAAAAACAGATTTCGTAATATTCATTAATGAGTCAAAACGGGTTGACACGACACGACCCGTTATGTTAATGGGTCGTGTTAGGGTTTGAGATTTTGACACGATAAGCTTAACGGATCGGGTTAGGGTTGACCTATATGACCCGTTAACACGATTTGACACGACACGAACACAACCCGTTAACACGATTTGACACCCCTAATTTAATGGATTTTACCTATCTTGATCCGAGGAAGTTTGAGATTCCTTTAGTGCAATGGGCGAACCAGTGGCATTATGATTATGTTCTCTTTAGTCTTTTTGCTACCAAACTTAAGTGGTTTTGGGTCTGATGGAATGTACGAAGGTGGTATGGAAAAGAGTATGGAATTCAATCAGGCCCAATTCTGATTTAGGTATTACCTTAATGGGAAAATAGCACAACCTGTTTTAGATTGGTCTGGTAGAAATACCCAATAACTCACACCAGCTCATAAATTCATACGAACGGCTTATGTCAAAAGACAGCAGGACTAAATTTATATGAGAGAGCATCCTCTCTCCAATCCATTCATAGCATCCTCTCTCCTTTACATAGTATGGAAAGAAGAGAGGATGGTGAAGAAAACTTTGTGACTTTCATATGCTCAAGGGTTTCAACAATGTGTACTAATATATTGCAAAGTTTGGACTAAGTGGAAAGAGAATTTATTTGCCACTTTCCAGATTTGTGAGGTTAACTTCCAATTCTGTCACTATGTGATTCAATGGTCATAATTATGACAAAACTCTTATAATGGAGTGAATAATCCTAAAGGTACCTTGCTAATTGTTATACCAAATAGGAAAATGAATGTTTTTGTGTAGGAATGCCACTGATATTGAAAAAAACAGAGTAACCAACTGATTGGGGAAAAAAAATTAAAAGCATTACTGGGAAAGACAGAGTAAGCAATTATAAGCTTCAATCTTATAGTATTATGATTATATTCCGGTGGAATGTAAAGCATATATGGATGGTGTTCAAGTAGGATGCTTGGTCAAAATTGGGGTGCAGGATGTTGATGTTACCGATAAGAGAAGCTCAAGAGGGTGAGATCAGCTAATTTTTCTTATATGTCATGTGTATAAGAAAAAACATAGAAAATTGTTGGGGTTGTTAGAGTTATTGATTCGTTGTGAAAGACCTCTCGGTTAATAAGTCCACTATTATTTAGGACATGTAGGTAGAGAAATTGCATTTCCTTAGGCATTTACGACGATTTATAGGATCAGTCAAACGTGGGTTGTTTTACTAGTTTGTAAGGCTAATATAATCCAACAGCTTGTAATTAGCCTCAAATGCAAGCAAAAACGAGATTTGCTTCCTGCTTTGTGCTTAGAGTATTTGTTGGAAAATTGAAATACCACGTTTTTCCTTGTGTCTAAGGAAAAACCGAGAAAATAGAACCAAAACAACAAACACACAGAACCACTGCAAGTAAAACAGACATATATTTGCGTGGGAAATCACTACTGAAGTGAAGCACCCAACAAAATTGAAAGCAATTACACAGACAAGGTAAAATAGAAGATGAAACAACTTCATACTCTCAAACAACCCCATAATAGCTAAGAAAATAAAGCATTTATGTAACCAAACATATATGCAAAAATAGTAGATAGAAAGAAAGGGAAAATGAAGTAATACATATAGAACAACCCTTTTGCGAATCGCCCCCATAAATGGAGTTCTACCATTCGTGGAGCAGCCGACACACTTACACTTTAGATGATATATAATGCAAAACCCAGAGAATGAAGGGCTCAAGGCAGCGTGCGACTTTCATTTGCTAATCTCAAATGCCCAAATCGAAAATGAAGCAAAGAAAATCAGATCCAGAATTTGGTACTCACCTGGAAATCACTGTTGTGAAATCCTTCGTGGAGTATCTGGACACTATGTTGAACGGAAATGGTGAAGAGGAGATGGAGAGTCGGAACGAAAATGGTGAAGATGAGAGAAGGAGGAACGTCGCTTGGGTCCACGGAAAGTGAATTTCGAAGGAGTAAGGAGCCGACGGTGTGGGATTTGGGAATCTGGAAATAGGTAGGGCAAAAGTCTCAATTTTCGGGAATAGAGGAACTCTGTGTAGTGTTTTTTACCATGAATTCAATTTGTCGAAGTAAAATCTCTTAAGGGCAACCGAAAGGGTAAAAACCTATATGTTAACACGGGCAGAAATTTCATGGTAATAAGGCACTTTTAACCGCCACTTTTCACCTGTAGCAGGAAATTTGGTGAGAGTTGACAGAATCTATTGCGTCGGACTCATTTTGTGCCTTCAACCCACTATTACCCACACGCTTTGGTCATGGAGAAAAAAATCATGGCAAAAGCTTAGTTTTCTTGTAGTGTTACAACATCCAGAGTTTGGAAAGGTATCCACAAAAAATAATAAGTGAACTTACCATGATACTCCCATATCTACTACACAAGAAATTGCAGAAAGCAAGATAGAGTACTCTTGCCTACCTAATGCTTCTAGTAAAGAAAAAAAGAAAGATATAATGCATTACATATGATCACCTTAAAGGATGCATTACCACCACCAATGATTATAACTGAAAGTATTGAACCACCCTGTTGCCTCTAAATATGGGGAGGTAAATGTGCCTAGTTATTATACACATGCATATCAGCATTTATCAACATTAAATACAAGAACAAGGTTGTATTTTTCATTGCAATCATGCCAATCTAAAAAAATTTAAAAATAAAAAGCAAATCAGTGCACTTTTTCTAGTAGTTTATCATCTGACCAAGCCAATTCTTTCACATTTATTAACAATAAATCTAGGTAATTAAGAGATATTTCTATTTTTAATTGAATCATAATAATGAGTTGGGCAAGTTTTGTTGTAATATGTAATGTGTAATGGATCGAACATTTACATGCACAACATCGTTGAACTATTGGACCAAATAGAAATTGAATATATATAATATATATAAATATCGACATAGAGAGAGACGACACTACAAGAAAAAGTAGCATTTAATGCTATTTTTATTTCCGGCGATACAATTATTGTCGAAAAAAGCCAGTTTTTAAACTTTGGGAAAATTTTTGTGGCAATTAAAAAAGTAGCCGGAAATATGTACTTTTTCCGGCGATTTTAGTGAGCCGGAAAAGAATGTAGCCGCAAATAACCCATTGTTTAATTTTATATCGTCCTAATAAAATTTCCGCCGTTACAAATTTTTATTACGACAAAATTTATATCTTGTTACGGCGACTTTAGAGTCGCCTTAATAATTATTCTACTCCCGCGTCTTAATTTCCCACGCGGGAGCCCTTTTCCCTCGCTTTCTCAAGCCCTTTTCGCACTCTTTATCACCTCTGGCTCTCTCTCTGTCTCTGTCTCTATCTCTCTCTGGTTCAACACGGGGCTTTCCGGCAAAAATAGCGCCACCATCTTCTCGCCGTCTTGTCGCCACCGTCTTGTCGCCGTCTTCTCGCCGGTGAGTTCCCGTTTAAAATTTTTCGCCTCCATCACTCGCTCTCTCTCTCTCTCTCTGTAACTCTCATTGGTTTCTCTATGCCCGTTTAATCTTGCTCATTTCGGTGGTAACTTTGGGGTTGATAGATGTTTATTGTTTAGTTGTTTTACCTTTTTGTGTTTGATTTTAAAATGAAGTCTCGTAGAAACTCTGATGGATTGTTAGATTTGGTTATAAAAGGGGAAAAAATGGAAAAAGTTCAGAATTAATTTGGTTCAAATACTGTACGATTGTCCTTCGTATGGTGCTTCATTCCTACAAATACACATGTAAATGCATATGCAATGCCTACATATGCTATATTTTGGCAAACTCAGGGTTGTAAGTTTTTCCCTGTAAGTTTTTGGTGAAGTCTGTAAGTTTTTGGCGAACTCTATGGCATTACTACATTATGCTAGATTTTTTCCACTCTTTGCTTGGTTTCTACTGGATGGGCAGTTTAGGAGAGTTAAAATATAAATGTGGACATGAAATTTTTTGCTTAGGATAAAAATTTTAACTTCCTGTGTTCTATGCCAAAGATCTTAACGTATATAAAAAAAATCCATCTAACTTTGAATGGTTCTTTAAATCAACACCAACAATAACTATTTCAGTAGTGTTGGCGCAAGATTGGTCAAGTAGCACTAAAGCATGGGAAGAAGCAAGCACACTGCAAATAAGGGTCCTGATCCAGTAGCTATCTAGGCATGTGAAAAAAGCATATACTAACACATAAAGTGATATCTTCTTTTAAGCAAAAAGCCATCAGTTTGACAAAAAGCAAAGTCAGACCAGACTTGAGTTCTTAACAGTCACTTTCACTTTCTCTGATACCTCTGCAACCCTAAACACAACTACTTACAACTTCCCATTCACCTTCTAGCTGCATGTTTACACAACTACTTACAACTTACCCTTCACCTTCAAACTGCATGTTTTGCAAACTTCCATCATCAAGTCTTGTTTGAAAGCATTTTAGGTTTTTGCCAACTTTAGGGATTTACATAATACAGCAACTTATAGCCACCTTATTATCAAGGTGCAAGGCAAGAGCAAAAGTAAATATATTCATATGCCTATGAAGATGCCCTTAACTAGAAGTTCTCACTTCTCAGATAGTTTGCTTCAACAGGAACTAGTTAATGGCATATATCTATCAATCACAAGACTCCATGTCACTGATTTGCATTCCTAAAAAATATGCACTTGGGGACAAATCCCACATTACTATTTTGGTAGGATATATATGACAAAGAGTTTTATATGCCATGCATTCTGGTCTAGCTACCAAGGTTAAATTAGCAAAACCCAAGAAACCAGTGAATAATATTAAAGTCAAATGAATTATCTGTGGGCTTGGGGTAAACAAAAAAAACTATAAGTTTTTTGAATATCTAGAGATCTCCATACATCTTTATGGAGTTTTTAAAGTATTGGGCAAGGACTTTTTGCAGAATCCCTGAATAGGGATCTTCTTGGTTAAAACAGAATTTTAGTTTTGCATAAAAGTCTTGGTTAGCCATGCTCAGTCTTCTCTTTGTCCTTGTCTATTCTCTCCATGTGCTTGATCTAGACTTGACATATGTTACAGTCAAGTAAATTTGTTAGTGCTTAATGAGCTTTGTTGGTCACCAATTCTGGAGAAGGAATTCATAGGTATTTTTGCTGCCACTTAAATCTCTAAATGGCCACCTTGATGTACTTCTAGTTTTTATATCCACTTGTTAAATTTTTATGAATTGTTTGCTGCCAACTGGTCATTTTTTATTCAACTTTCCCTATCTCAGGAGCGACCAAATCAGTTTATGCTCCTGAGCCTTTTGATGTTGGAAGGATCTTGCATGCTGACATTGTTTAAGAAGGACAGTAAATCACATTGACAACTGCTGGTTGTATTGATCCAGGTGTAGTTTTGATCCTTACTCTTAAGTGTTGTTTCTCTGATGCTTTTTATTTTTACTGGTTAGTTATACATGCACCTAGGGGTTCTTTAATTGATGATGTTATCATCTTCCATGTCCCATGAGGGGAGTAGCTACCATTATAGTCGGTATTCAGTCGTATTGTTTACCTGGGTTCAATATATGATTTTGTAGGGTTTCCATTTAGCACCATTTATTCAATATTGTTAATATGACATCTTTGTAGTCCTCATATAATCTGCAATGAATGTATGTTTTTCTATAATGTTAAAATGAAATTGATTATAGATGTTTGTCTATAATGTTAAAATGAAATTAAAAAATGTTTGGAAAGGAAATATCTTTGAATACCTAAGAATACAAACAAGGCCTAAGTGCACTTTTTCAAGTGATCTTAAAGTGCGAAAAGTGTGCTCTTGTAATTTTTTGGGAAAAAAATTTAAATAGTCAATTTTAAATTGTGAATATTATATACGTAGACTGAAGACTAAGGTTAATATTTTAAGTTTATGTTCATGAGTTGTATCAATATATGTTCTGAAAGTTTATCAATAAATTGTTGAGGCTTTTTGTATACAGAATCTTGTATTCTTTAAGCTAACTATGAATGATGTGTAGCATCATACTAATAGCGGGAAGGGGGTGTTACACTTCTGAATTTTGATTTTTGTATTTTTCCTGTGTATAATGTACTTGTGCTGTGGGTTTCAGTATGCTACAATTGAGCAACTGCTTCCTGTTTTTCTTTCCCATTTAAAGGATGAGTTTCCTGATGTCTGGCTGAATATTATCAGAAAGCTTGATCAAGTTAACCAGGTATTATCAAAATTGCATGTTCAAATAGTTAAGAGTTCATTTGTTCAAATTTTGACTTTTTATTTTCTTCTTCTCGCTTTTCTTTATTGTATTGTAATAATTATGCAGTTGGAAGCCATGTGTAAATGTAGGCACCAAAAAGACATATATGCATGATGGCATGAGCTGGCACCAAAAGCACATTTATGCATGATGTGTAACATATATGTATCCATATACATGTACATGGTCCAATCACATGATTTATCAACACGTTGCAAAAAATCCTCTATTTTTTTCTTGAAATAGACTAAGTGCTAGCAGAAGCTGAGTTTCTAATGCTCTTGAAACTGATGTTTTTTTCATTTTTATACGGGGTTGAGCAGAATTTCTTCATCTTACACTCCACTTTTACCCACACATTATTCTGTTAGCATCTCAAAATATAAAAATGGATTTTATATGGGAAGTGTGATAAAGGTCATTTAGTTTTTTGTGCTGTGTATGCTTGAAAATCATACATGAGAAAAGTAAGTTATGAGAAAATTTATCTGTGCTAACAGTTATGATCACTGACACTTGTTTGCAATATCATGAATTGGATTATGGTCTGGTGATGTTGTGTTGTATGTCCATTAAACACTCAATTCCCATTATTCCAGCTAATATTTATCATTCTTATCACAATTTTTTCAAAAAATTGTGATAAGAATGCATGTATTCTCTTATACATGATATTGAAGATGAATGCAAATCAATTATAGTCTAAACAAAATAAGGTAGTAGCTGCCAAAAATATAGCATATAGTTTAAGAGGTATAAAATGCAGTAATGAGCATTTTGTACATAACATCCAATAACTCAAGCATCCATACTTATAAAGAATAACATCCAATAATAATAGCTCTTGGAAACAACCTGTAACTTAGAATCTAGTTTCAGTCCAAAGGGTTTTAAATGGGGGACTACATATTATTGTAATTTTAAAAAGAGAAGAAAATATCATATTTTAATATTATGTAATCCCATGATATGTAGCTCACACATCACACATTTTTTTTTCTTTTATAATTGAGAGGAAAGGGAAAATTCTTTCATCTCTTTGTGACATACTTTATTTTTTAACCATCAAAATTTATTTGAAATTGTAATATTTGTTTTCACCCAAGCATCGGGTCCCCAACAATTCTCTTGGCCCATTTTCTAATAGATGGTGCAGTTCTTGCAGTGGGAATTAACCAACAAGATACTGCCAACTTTTTAATCTTCTTTATGCACATAATGGGGCCTCTCCTCTCCATGCAGTAGCTTTGGTGTCGTGTACTCATAGTACTTATTAGTAGGGTTTTTCCCTTGTTGTCAAAAATTACCATGTAGTTGATCTTTCTTTCAGTTTTTTTCTTTTTTTTTTTCTATTTTTTTCCCTATTTTTATTTATTTAGTCTATTCCTTGCTCGTCTTAGGCGGGGATCATTCTACTAATGGAAACATTAATTAATATTACCTCGTAGTGGTTGTATGGCCTTCTTCAATTGTATATAAACAAGACGTTTGCTAGCAACCTAAACTTGGATCGGTACTACAATTTCCTTAGGTCTAGAGATTGCTCATGATGAATCTATGCCAGCAGTCACCAATCAAACATGATGATCTGTACTACTTCCATTAACTCAAGTCTGATTATATTAATCTTATACGTCAATGATATTGATGCCTCATCTAATGGCTTTCAATAAATGACAGATTTCCCTTTCTTTTTGCAAACGCATGGTTTCAAGGGGTGTCTATTTAAACCATATGAGAGACACCCCTTATTTCTTTCCTAAAGGTGATGAAGTAGTTAAAATCAGTTTATTGACTCCCTTTATATGATCATTCGATCCCTGTGACTGAAAAAGACTTGTGTGTGGTTGGCTTAAATCATTTGTTACCTTAGAAATCATGCATGCCCAGTGATGTTTATGTCTAATGTTAAGAAAGCATTAATAATGAAATGCTTTCTATATATATATTAGTCTCATCTTCCACCTAATAAATCAAACAAAAAACTATAATTCTTATATATCTCTCCCTCTTTTCCCTCATCTATGTGGCATTGTGCTGATTTTTTCCTTACTAAACAACTTTTGCACCTTTACTTGTTTCTAGATGGACAAGAGTTGGATGCAAATCACTGATAGATTTGGATCTAGGGAATATGCTAAAGGAGTTAAGGAGTTCCTTACCTTGGCCCGAACTTATGCTACAAGTGAGGAAATTCGTTGCCCATGTGTCCGATGTTAGAATAATTACTTCCTACCTATAAGCCAAGTAGAAAGACACTTGTTCATTAAAGGTATTGACAAGAATTACACCCAATGGATTTTTCATGGCGAGGAAGAAGATTTAATCATAAGTGATGATGATGATTATGTACATGATCCCGAACAAGAGGATGACTTCCTTGATGACGTCGATGTTATGTTACGTGATATTCGGGCTGGGGGATTTCCCGATGTTCCCTTAACTGATTCATTCGATGTTGAGGGTTCGCCATCGGTCAATACCTATTCATCTCGCACTTTTGACCAATTGTTGGCTGATTCCCGGCGTCCTCTTTATAAAGATTGTACAAAGTATTCTAAACTATCATTCACTGTCAAGTTGTTGCACATTAAATCACTTGGTGGCTGGAGTGTAAAGTCTTTCGACATGCTTTTGCACTTGCTGAAGACAGCTTTTCCCAATGCCCTTTTGCCAAACTCATATCAAGAGTCACGTAACTTGGAAAAAGGGCTAGGCTTTACTTATACCAAGATACATGTTTATCCGAATGACTGCATACTCTATTGGAGAGAAAATGCAGATAAAGATGAGTGCCCGAAATGTAAACTCCCAAGGTGGAAATTCAGCAACACTAAGAAGAGGCGAATTCCTCAAAAGGTTTTACGACATTTCCCATTGAAGCCAAGGTTGCAGAGATTGTTTATGTCACAAAAAACATCAGTTGATATGCGGTGGCACAAGAATCAGTGTGTCATTCAGCAAGGAATTATTTGTCATCCTGCTGACTCTGAAGTGTGGACGACATTTGATCAAGATCATGCTTGGTTCGCAGAAGATCCAAGAAATGTTAGGCTTGGTTTAGCTAGCGATGGTTTCAATCCATTCAATAATTTGGCTAAGCCTTATAGCGTATGGCCAGTGATTCTTGTCCCTTACAACTTACCTCCGTGGTTATGCATGAAAGATGCATTTTTTATCACTTCACTCTTAATTCCTGGACCAAAATCACCAGGAAATGAAATCGATGTTTATCTTCAGCCATTGATAGATGAATTGATTGATCTATGGGATAATGGTGTTGATACGTACGATGCAAACGCTAAAGAGACTTTCAGATTGCATGCAGCATTGCTATGGACAATCAACGACTTTCCTGCTTATGGAAACCTCTCCGGATGGAGTACTAAGGGGAAGATGGCATGTCCATCGTGTAAGGAAGAAACAGATTCCATGTGGTTGCCATATAGCCGAAAACATTGTTACATGGGCCATCGCCGATTCTTGCCACCGGGTCACATCTGGAGAAAGAAAAAAACCCTTTTTAATGGCAGTGCAGAGCATCGTGACCCACCTACAATGCATTCAGGAGAAGATATACTAATTCAACTCCAAAATATTCCTGATGCAAATTTTGGCAAAGCCATAAAGAAAAGAAAGCGTACCACAGAAGAGTTCAATTGGACCAAAAAAAGTATCTTCTTTCAATTGCCATATTGGTCGACTATAAAGATTAGACATAATCTAGATGTAATGCACATTGAGAAGAACATATGTGACAACATCTTAGGAACTTTGATGAATATCTCCGGCAAAACTAAAGATCATCCTAATGCACGTCGTGACCTTTCCAATCTCAATATAAGGAAGGAGTTACATCTTATTCAGGATGGACAACGCATTAGTATGCCACATGCATGTTATACGTTGTATGGAGCTGAGCGGACTGGTTTCTGTAATTGGTTGCACGGTGTGAGATTCCCAGATGGATTCACTTCAAACATCGCCAGATGTGTTAGTGTAAGTGATTGCAAAATATCGGGAATGAAAAGTCATGATTGCCATATTTTCATGCAAAGATTACTTCCAGTTGCAATTTCTGGATACTTACGCCAAGATGTACGATTGGCACTAACTGAGCTAAGCCCTTTCTTCAAAGAATTGTGTGCTAGAACATGTAAGGTTGATGTCTTAGAGCGGCTTCAAGCTGATATCGTCGTTATTCTTTGCAAGCTTGAGATGATTTTTTCACCTACCTTTTTTGACATAATGGTACACTTAGCTTACCATTTGCCACGTGAGGCCCTGCTTGCTGGGCCAGTTCAATATAGGTGGATGTATCCTTTCGAGAGATATCTCAGAAAATTCAAGAGATATGTTAAGAATAAGGCCTACCAGGAAGGTTCAATAGCTGAGGCCTATATACATGTTGAATGCTTGAATTTTTGTTCCATGTACCTGTATGATGTTGAAACTAGATTCAATCCTCTTGAACGTAATGTTGACGAAGGAGAAGAGGGTGTACGAGAGGGACTATCTGTGTTTTCACAGAAGGTGCGACCCATGGGCTTTGCAGCACGTCACCAATTAGAAGATGATATTTTCATAAAAGCCAGATGGTATGTTCTTAATAATTGCACAGAGATTGGAGAATACCTAAAGTAAGTAACCAAACTAGTTACCAACTTAGTAACTTTTCGTTCTCAATATACTAATTTACATTGGATCCCCTACATATACTTATTAACTGGTATTGGGCTTTTGTCTAGTGAGCACTACATGCAAATGAGTGAAGAGTATTCCAATAATGCCGATAGTATGCATGCTGCCAAATTTCCAGACTGGTTCAAGTCACAAGTATGCAAACTCATTTGGAAGTTCACCCTTATTTCCTTTGGCCACATATGTTTGTTTTATGCCAAAACATGTATTGTTTATACTAATTTATGTAATTCCTTATTATTCCATGTGATAGATTCAAGGTAGGCGTGCTGATAATCCTGGAGAAGTTTCGGAGGATCTATATGCCTTAGCATGTGGTCCTGACCCTTGGGGTGCGTCCTATTCTGGTTGCATAACCAACGGTATAAGATTTCACACAAAAAATCGGGAAGAACATCGTCGCACCCAAAACTCCGGTGTCATGGTCATTAGTGAACAACCAGGATCTGAAAAACTTGAGTTCTTTGGTAGACTAACAGACATTTTGGAAGTTCGCTACATGGGTTGGCGTCGTGTTTACTTATTCAAATGTGAATGGTTTGACATCTCTGATTCCAAACGAGGGATACATATAGAACAACATCTTACTAGTGTGAATATGTCTCGGACAGCTTATAAGGACGATCCATTTGTCTTGGCGTGTCAAGCATCACAAGTATTTTACCTAAAAAATTGCAGCATCCGTGGTGATTGGTATGTAGTCCAAAAGGTCATACATAGAAATGTCTATGACCTTCCACGAGAATCCCTTATTGAAGATGATGAATCTGATTCTAGTGACGTTGATGCATACCAAGATGATAATTCTGGTGATGCTTATGTGAGTGTTCATGCTGATGACATCCCACTGGAAACAGACATGCACAGGCCTAATGTTGAGCCGGAGCAGGTTGATGTTGACACATCGATAATGCAAAGGTCTAATTGGGACCACTTTGAGCAAGGTTTTATCAATGACGATACCAGCGAAGACAGTTCTACTCACAGCGCCGAACTGGAGGGTAGCATAGAAGAAGATAGTAGCTCAACGGAGGATGAGATGAACTAGCGAATTGTGTGATGGTAATAACCCCGTGATTCCACACAACCCATTGTGTTTACTTATCTTAAATATAATTTCGCCACTAATTATGCTCCCGTCTTTTCCATCGTTTCTTATCTAATGCAGGAGTAATTACCAGGTTGATTGCAGTGTGGCAATATCTTATTGTATTGATGTTTGAATGCCCTTGATGCTTCAAGTTATACTTCAAGAATAGCAATTACTCCATTGAATGGACGTGTTCGCACCCTTTATGTATTTCTATTGACTAGAAGACTTTTTTCACTTTAGTATCATTTTGTGTATTGTGCTTGACAATATATTAGTTTGTTATTTTGCAAGGAATTTTTGGGAAAGTTTATTGGTATGTTAAGTTCTTTGCAACAATTGAGGAATCCTCACACCCCTTTATGCCAAGAATTTGGCAAAGTTTATTTGTATAATTGTATGTACTTAGTGTGATTGCAGGGATAATTTTGGTTGCCTAGCCTTGGAGATGCCGATAACTGGAAGAGGTAGAGGTCGATCACGCGGCGTGAGCTATGGTCGAGGTAGATCTCAAAGAAATGATGAAGTTCAAGAACGAGTACCCATTGCTGCCCTTACTGCCCGAGATGATGCATTGTCAAGCTCAGATGACTCAACTGGACTAGCTGATTGCATCCCGAGCACAGAACCCAATGACATACCAGCAGCAGTTGATTCACTAAGTGCAAACCCGTCTGGTATATTTCAAATTTTCTGAGGTGTTGTTTTGCATTGTATGTTAGTGGTTGCAAAATTTGATTGTTGAACTATATATGATGCTAACATGTCAATTGAAAACATTAGTACCAGCAAGCCAGAAGCGTGGGCGAGGAGCGTGGGCGAGGAGCTGCAAAAAGCACAGAGTTTGATAAGTTACGAAAGCATGGAAAGATACCGTTGAGAATTAAGGATGGTGAGACTGCACCTTGTTGTGAAAATGCTACAATTTTTACTATAAGGGTTACATGGTTGGTCAAGCACCATATGGACTTGAGTCATGCTAGCTGGCATGCGGTTCCAGCTAATGAGAAGGAAGAATTGATTACACGCATTCAGGTAAAAGTATTAAGAATTTCATTCATGATAAAATAGAATATTTGAAATCCCAACGTTGCTAATATAAAACTTGTAGTGAGGAAATTATGATTAATATGTTTGTTGTTTGTCCCTAGGCTGACTTCATCCTCGATTGGAACAAGAAGAATCATCGTGATACGGTGACGAAGACACTTCGCAAGCGATTTAATCATATTCGCTATGATTTACATCAAACCTACAAGAAATACGAGAATAATGAAGTGGCACTGGCGAATGTGCCATCATTGGTGTCACCAACCACCTGTGTGAAGTTATGCACTCGATATTCAAGCGAGGACTATAAGGTAAGTTGGAAGTCAAATATTTAATTAACGTTGCTTTGTTATTTTTTGGCTTCAATATTTTTTAAGCACTGTTTGATACATTTTAAGCTTGACACCTTATTATTTTCCATGTATATCATGTCCCGTGTGAGTGCAGCGGATGTCTGAACGAAATAAAGGTAATAGAGAGAAACAAGAAAACAATCACACGGCTAGACGAAGGTCATTTGTACGGCTAATGGAGATGAGGGTAAGTCAATTAATTTTGATTGCAAGATGCACATCAATGAGACTTTAAGATGATATAGTTTTAGTTTAAGTTGAATTTAATTTGCTTGTATTGGCAGTCTGGGAATTAGGAGAATTTGGTCGATTTCTTTAAAGAAGTGAGGTGGTCAAAGAAAAAGAACAAATTTGTGACTCCCATTGCTGAAGAGAAATATGTGAGTGTTAAAGCCAAATCCTAGGAATTTGGGAAAAAACTGACAAATAAATTTTGTGTGGTATAAGTAGGAATCCCTTTTTAACATTTGTGATTTTTCAATGGTTAATAGTTGGAGATGGCTGCAAAGATGTCAGAGCTGGAGCCTGAGAAGTGGACTAAAGAGGCTGCAGCAACAATATTTAAGGAAGTTTTGGGCCACAGATCAGGGTATGCAAAGGAGCTCAGCGAGATGACTATTCTGGAGTCATCTAGACAAGTAGCTGATGCCCAAATAGCAGAATTAACTGAACGTGCAGAAAGGTTTGAAAAAGCTGCTTCAGATTATAAGGGCCAGCTTGATGACTTACGAGCAAATGTCGTGTTACTAATGGAGTGACAAGTTGAATACGACAAGTTTATGGAGAGATATTAGTCGGAGCGGCAGACCCAGGATAGAGAGACTCAGGGACCTGCGTAGTTTACTTTTTTTTGGAGGGAAAACAATTTTTTGTGAATTTTGATAACCCCGTGAAGGTCAAAGTATACTTAAAACAAATGCTTGGATCCTACTTAGTTAATATTTTGTTCATCAGTTTACTGATGTGGGGTAGGTAGTGTAAGGTTAGGTTATGTATCGTGTATTTTGTAACTGCATGTCATTGTACGTTTCTCTTGCCACCAACTGGTCACTTGGAAGTTATTGGTCAAAGGATGTCAGGTGAAACAACTACAACAAGGTAAGTTATAAAGGACATGCTGCTTTTTTTATGTTTTCATCTGAATTCTTAACAATTAGCATTGTATTCTCCTTTTATGATTCACTTCAATTTAATTTTTAAGAAAGAAAATCATCCCTCTTTGGTGCAAGTGTCATTTTGATTTCTCCTAAACCATCTGAAAACCTATGAAGTATTTATGAGGCCTACTTTGTATCTCTCTCTTAAGTTGTAATTTGTATCATTCTGTCCTAATTTCCTTGTTATTAAGAGCTTCTGTTTTTGTCAAATACTAGCATAGACTGACTATTTTGTGGGTGTGATGTAGTGTCAGATGATTTTTCCAGCAAAATGAGGAGAAAGAAAATTCAGATCAAGAGGATCGACAACACCACAGCACGTTAGGTGACTTTCTCTAAGAGGAGGAAGAGAGTTTTTAAAAAGGCTTTGGAGCTCTCAACTCTTTGCGAGGCTGAAATAGCGCTCATTGTATTTTCGGATACCGGAAACCTTTTTGATTATGCCAGCCCAAGGTTTCTCTCCCTCTCTCACTCCTCTTTACTTATAGAAGAACATATATCCTATTTATTAGAGTAAAGTAAGTACGTAGCTGTCTACACCTTTATGAAGATTGACTTGTTTGTGCATTCAGTAATTGGTTGAAAGAGAGCTAGATGCTTAATTGAAAAGATGGATCTTTTAAGCAACATGACTAAACAAACTAGATATATGACTGAGAATGTATTATGTTACATCAAATAGAATGACTGACTGAGAATGTTTGTGCATTCACTAATTGGTGTATCGTTATAGGTGTTAAGACTTTGGTGAAGTGTGATAAAGTGAAAAAGTTAGGCATGGCAACCACAATTGATGAGGGCTCTTTTGAAGTGGCTCTTTTGTAGTGTTCCAATCTGGAAATTTTATGGCATGAGCTGGTATATGTAAATGATATTAAACACTATTCTAGGATGGGAACAATGAGTGATTCTCGTAAAAGTGAACATAATTACAAATATAGGCTTTAAATTACACTAATTAAGTGCATGCTTGTATGCATGTAAGTTTTAGTTTTGGTGATTTCTTAGATTTTCTTTATAATAAACGTCCACATTCTAAGTTTGTAAATGGATTTAAAACAGAGAATATATGTGTTTAGTTAAGTTTTGTGAATTTGGGGCCAGTTTGTAATTTTTTAAAACATAGGGGTAAAAAGGTAATTTACCAGGAATCAAGGGACTGATTTGCAAATTGCTATTTTTTGGGAAATCCAGATTTTAGTAAAATTTATATTGAGTTACATGGAAGACTCTGATCTTAGTTAATTTAATTGTTTCAATAATTTTTTAAGAGGTACCCGTTGGTAATGGTGGGATTAATGGTGTATTAATTGATTGTTAAATCTATATAAACAGATTTAGCTCTCAGAATATTGGATTAAGGGTGTATTAATTTATTGTTATATCTATATAAACAGCTTTGGCTATTTTGTCTTTGTGCTTTATGAATATTGGCTTATCTTGAATTTGTATATCTTCACATTGAATACAGGGAATATTAGGAATCCGGCCACTTGTCTTGATTGCGGCTCTATGCAGAGATAAATCCAACCCTTTTGGTGACTCAGAAAAATGTAGCACCGATGGGATTGCCTATATTTCATTTGGACAAAGGGTGGTCCAACTCAACTCTATTTCTCAAGGAAATCAATGGTGTCCAGAATTATTGAGACCCCCGAGAAGCCAAACGTCTACACCATCTCCACTCATCTTAGCTTTTACACAGCTTGCCCTACAATGTAGGTGAAAAAATTTCACTTGTAAATTTAGCTTTCCATTGTGATATGTTGGATGGTTTTATGTAAAACTTAAAACAATGGCATACCAATGGTGAATTTCAAATATGTACTTTGAGGTTATATGAATGATGTTCAATGCCTAAACTGAATTTATCTAAATATAGTATTTTCTTGTTTATTAACAAGTGTAAGTACCTGTTATGAAGAAAACAAATATCAGGGAAAATACAACATATGAATTTAAAAAGGGGGCTGCTGGATTCAAACATTTCCGGCATATATAATACGCCGGAAAAAAATTTGTCATATTGTTTTCGACAATTTCCGGCTATAAAAATTAGCCACTAAAATATTTTTCCGACGACAAAATGTAGCCGGAAATAAAACGCTGGCAATTTCCTCTCAGCCAACATGATATTTCCGGCTTTGCAACATTAGCCGCAAAATATTTTTTCCGGCTAAAAATATATAGCCACAATAGTTTTAACCTGGATAATGGATGTTGGCCAAGATAATTGCGACAAAATTTTTGAACATTTGCGGCTATTTTTATTGTCGCAAATAGGCTCCATTTCTGGCAATTGTTATAATAGCCGGAAATACTTTTACTTGGCTCTGTAATAGCGGCTATTTGATGGCACTTTTAAATAGCCGGAAATAAGGTTTAGCGGCTATTTATACTATTATTTCCGGCTACTTTGATCGCCGGAGATGGTCTAATTTTTTGTAGTGCGAATAATTTCATATATCATTTTCCACCTAGGCACCGTTTCCCCCACCATCACCCATACTGCTTGCTTTTAGCATTTTTGAAATATTATTCTTCATTCTAAATTATATCATCTTTAGTAGCAAGTACATGACTATAAATTAACCACTTCCTGAGAAATCATTTAAAATATGAGGCATCAATTAAGAGTATTATTATTGGATTATGCATATGTAAATGACAGTTTTAAAAAATATAAGATGAATTTAGATTTTAACTATTTCGCTTACATAAGTCTCCACATTGAAATATCTATTTTTTCTTTATATAACAAAAAATAATATGAGATAAATTTGACTTTAACTATTCACATTAAATCTCCACATTGAATTATCAATTTATTCATTATATAGTAATAAGTAATTAATAATTACAAAAATATTTAATTTTTTAATTATTAATTTAATTTATTTTATCATATTTTACTGTTCTACCTATTATATGTTAATTAGTAATCATATTCTAATTAAATTATCTAGATGTTTGCGGATGTAGATGGAGAGAAGAGAGAGAGTGTTATAAAAAATAATAAAATATATATTTGGTCCTTAAATAGTAGGTTAAATAGTAGGCATCAAATTTGAATTTCAGTTTATATATATTGTAGCTCAAAATCAAATTATTTGAATTTGCATAATCCATTGTGAGTGTCTCTTCATCCCTAATAATTAAAAAGTACAATATTTTTATATATAAATAATCCGGTGAGAGTGCTCTAACGCAAGCAAGATGATAAAATAAAGATGAAAAATAACATTGGTCAATAAATGAAGTGCTCCAATTCGAATTTTGCCTGGCTGGCTGTGACTTGTAGGAAGGAAGCTGGCTTATATATATATGTCCATCGCATTTTCCTGATAGCTGCATAAGGAACATATAATACATACACGTCAACTCATGGTTACTAGTAAAGATGTCTTTGAAATACATACAAATTCAAAATAAAATATTTCATAAATATATAATTTTCTTTTAATGAGATTTGCTCATCTTCATCCACCTTTCCTCATCTGCCGCTGTGCCAACCTTGCCAATTATTCTTCACTTTAGCCTTGAAATGATTTCTAGTAATAAGTCCCTGTTTAATTATACAGACGAGACGAGATGAGATGAGATATATTTTTTTTAAAATTAAATAAAATATTGTTATAATATAATTTTTTAATGTTAGTTTTGTTTTAAAATAACTATTTTATATTTAATGTTAATAATTAAAATAATTATTTTATATTTAAAAAAGAGTAGTGTAACCAATCACATTAATAAAATATATAAAATATATATAAAAATGACTCCACATAAAATTTTTATTCTATAATTAAAGTGATTCTATCAAGGAGAAAACGCTTTCTTACTTGGTGTGTAAGCATATACAGCCACGGACTTATTATTACCGTTAAAAAATAAAAAAAGGTCAAAATATCAATATTTTTTTTTCTAGTTGATTTGGCAAGCTTTTACATCGCATGTGTTTGATGTGTCAAAAAGGACTTGCAAATAAAAATCTTTTTGAGGAGAAATTGCCTTTGTTTAATAAAAGAGAGATTGTTTGTACAAGCAATAATTCTTAGGCAAATCTTTGTAAAAAAGTAGATCACACCTTTAAAAAAGAAAAAAAGAAAAAAAAGAAACTCTTTTTAGTGGAATTTACTTTTTTACAAAAATGAAATTTGTCTATTTAAAACTTATACCTACCATTACTCTTAATAAATAAAAATTTAAACTTAACAAGACTTGTGCCAGTGTTTCACTCACCTGTAAGTTGATGCTGTTGATGTTTCTGGCTCCTCCCTTAAACTGAGCAACGATAATGCTCTTGAGATGTACAACGCATCATCGGGTTCAGCACAACTACTTGGGTCAACAGGCCATCTCATGGGAACAATCAAATTCCTGTAGGAAAACCAACCAAAGTGGTTAGAGGTGGGATCAGATTTGGAACATCTGGCTACTTTAGTCCCGGTTCTATGCTTAATTCTCTTATAATTTGAAAACAGATTCAGGGTTAAACTCATACCCCAAAACGCATCTGCATTTGCAGCGTTGCATCTTATCCTCTGTATAACGGCTAAACAAGATATCAACTTGCTTTGCTAGCTCTAGTACATCAGATAGTGGCACAACATCCAAAACCTTCATAACCTGAATGTAATTTGAGTCCTCCTTGATTATGTCTACTGTCCAAAGCAGATACAGGCGCAGCTGCCCTTTGATCTTGTACATCTCTAATAGTTGAGAAGACCTCCCATGAAGGGCGATGGGGGCTCTCTCCACTTGAGGCGGACGCCAACCACTTGCAAGCTTTGTCAACATAGAAAGCACTTCCTTGCATATCTTTGCATTTCTTATTCTAGCCATAGATCTTCCAAAAGGATTGTCGAAGAAAACCTATATTTCAATTAAGGAACTAGTAATCTCACCATATATGTTCATATCAATTCAACCCCATTACAATGTCGAAATTCCAAGCGTTTATAGAGTCATATTTCCAGTTTTTGCTTCTGACATTAGTAGGCTTTCATGATAGAGTAATACCTACTCTTTATTCTGAGATTGTTATCTCCAATCACACCAGCTGATGTTGTGCTATTTAAGTGACTTCAACTGGTGTGATTGGAAATAACAATCTCAGAATAAAGAATATCATTTTCTTTTATGATATTATTAACAACTGAAACACATGGGATGTTTATAGGCAAGGCAATAGCCCTGCAGATTTCTTGGCAAAGCTGGCGTCTGGGGATTGTTCTGCTAACTGGGAGTCCTTGGCTATGGTCCCTCCTTTACTAAGTGGTCTGATTAGGACTAATAAACTTGGCCTCCCTTATATTAGACTTTGATTTATAGGGTTGTTGGTTGGTTGGTTTTCAAGTTTTGTTGGTTTTGTTTTAGGCTTGTTAGAATTTCTTTTTATTATGGTTTTTTGGCGTGGTCTGACCCTAGGTTTTGGGTTAGTTTTCAGCGATATATCTTTGTAAACCCCCGAGTGTAATGATGTTACCACGGTATTCCTCCGTCATAAATGACAGATTATCAATAAACTTGAGACAAGGTCGCTATGTGTGTGGCTGCTGGCTCTTATAAAAAATACTGAAGACATGGGATGTACCTTCCATGTAGCCTCTCTGAACAACAGTGTCGCTATGGAGTAGGGTATCAAACTGGCCAAGCACCACCAGGGAAGCAACAATAGCCTCAGCCAAGCTCTTGTCCTCGTCTGCCCTATGGAAACACTCCCGTTCTTTGGCATCAAGGACTAGTTTCTTCCAAACAGAGCCACTGTGGAGTAAAGTAAACTCATCTCCCAATATCCAAAGGCAATACCTACAGAATGAAATCGTTACTTTTGACTTTGCAAAACTATCAGTAGAAATAATTATCACATTGTATATATTACAAGTAGTAATTACCTTGCACGTGTCAGTGCCACATTTGCTCTTTGTCGATTGGAAAGGAAACCTACTGATCCATTCCCATTACATCTAACAGTAGAGATAATTATCACATCTTCCTCACCTCCTTGGAATCCATCCACAGAGCGAGCACTCACAGAGAAGCCGCTATCTGTATATTTTTTGTATTCTCTGATTTGCTCTTCAATTGCATAAACTTGAGCCTTATATGGTGATATGACTCCTATACTAACAGGATTCCTTGTGTCACGGAATCCTGTGGGAGAAACACGAAAGATATAAAGGGATTCATATAATACTTTTCTGGCAGCAATATCTCTTTTCTTGTATGAATAAAAACCTCAATTAATTGGACAAAAGAAGAAGCAAAACTTACGTTTAAAAAGCTTGGAAACTATCTCAGAGACCACGGCAGCCTCAACCACATTCTTTGAGCTGTGACTGCCGCCACGCTCCTCCTTACCATGACCTATACTTATGAAAGAGTAGGAGCTGTACATTTTTCCCTGAAGGAAGTGCTTCTCGTAGCTTCTTTGTTTAACATTTTGAGCATCCTTAATCTGGCCGAAATAGAACTCCCTATTTGGAAATAAGCTGATGGATGGATGCATCCTGTATTGGACATCAAGAAGGAGCCTATGGTGCCCCAACACGACCAATCTTTGGAACAAACTCCTTCCAAATTTAGCCTTCTCGGATATCTAAACAAGTGCAAGTTCAGAAGATGTTAAATAAAGTGGTATCATATGTTCATAGGTTGCAAACACGAAGGAACTAAGGATGAAGAAATATAAACCTTGCTTTTAACCAGAGCAGGGAGCTGCTTCTCATCCCCTACGAGAATTGCATGACGCAGACCAGGTACCTGTAAAGGAATGGCTGATTCACATTCCTTAAGTTGAGCAGCTTCATCGATGAGTAAATATTCCAATGGTTCATCTACGGTGTTTAGTTTGCAAGAGCTTGATGCAGTACAGAACACCAGGCACGCATTTGCCAAGCAAAATTTTTTTATGTCATATCCCCCTTTTATATCTGGTGGAAAGAATGTCAGAGGAAGAGATCTCAGTAACTGCAGGCATTCTTTTCTCGTGGCACTCCACATTGTAGAACAACCCACACTGCTTCCAATGTCTTTGATATCATTTAGAACTTGTTTTAACCCTTCATTGGCTACATGGGCACGGCCCAACGTAGTTTCAAGAGATTTGAGCAAGCCCAGAGCTCTAATCATGTTCTTCGCTACCTCTAACTGGATTAGAGAAGTTGGCAAGTGAGTATATAAATTAACCATACAAAGATTCAGTGACTCGCATGTATGCTTAAAATACTCCTCAAATGTCCAAGGAACATCATCATCCTTTAATGGATTGCTGTCACTCTCCTCTTGGAGCCTATCATCGTCCCCATTATCATCTTTCTTTTTGTTTTCCAAGTATTTATTGTACTGCGATTCAGGATCATCGAGCAAAGATATCATTGATTCTAAGGAATTTTTCCATCCAGTCGATGGAAGAAAACAATTCACAAGCGTTTTAACACGATGGTCAAGAAACACATCAAGAAGATCATCGCGCTTGCCAATCTTCATTCGCTTCTTATTCCCAAATAAAACTATATCCCCAAGCCCATATTTGTCATTCTCTGGCGTCTGCATCTCTCTAACCAACATCTGCAGCCGTTTTGTAACCTCCAGAACTGCAATGTTAGTTGGAGCACATGTTAATGTTCTGCACTTCAATTTATTTTATAGTGAAATTACAGCAGCTGTGGACGTAGGCAATTGCCGAACCACGTTAAATTTCGTCTCTCCTTTTATTTAAAATCATCTCTGTCTCCGACCAGTCCCAACAGGAGCTGCTTCTCATCCCCTACGAGAATTGCATGACGCAGACCAGGTACCTGTAAAGGAATGGCTGATTCACATTCCTTAAGTTGAGCAGCTTCATCGATGAGTAAATATTCCAATGGTTCATCTACGGTGTTTAGTTTGCAAGAGCTTGATGCAGTACAGAACACCAGGCACGCATTTGCCAAGCAAAATTTTTTTATGTCATATCCCCCTTTTATATCTGGTGGAAAGAATGTCAGAGGAAGAGATCTCAGTAACTGCAGGCATTCTTTTCTCGTGGCACTCCACATTGTAGAACAACCCACACTGCTTCCAATGTCTTTGATATCATTTAGAACTTGTTTTAACCCTTCATTGGCTACATGGGCACGGCCCAACGTAGTTTCAAGAGATTTGAGCAAGCCCAGAGCTCTAATCATGTTCTTCGCTACCTCTAACTGGATTAGAGAAGTTGGCAAGTGAGTATATAAATTAACCATACAAAGATTCAGTGACTCGCATGTATGCTTAAAATACTCCTCAAATGTCCAAGGAACATCATCATCCTTTAATGGATTGCTGTCACTCTCCTCTTGGAGCCTATCATCGTCCCCATTATCATCTTTCTTTTTGTTTTCCAAGTATTTATTGTACTGCGATTCAGGATCATCGAGCAAAGATATCATTGATTCTAAGGAATTTTTCCATCCAGTCGATGGAAGAAAACAATTCACAAGCGTTTTAACACGATGGTCAAGAAACACATCAAGAAGATCATCGCGCTTGCCAATCTTCATTCGCTTCTTATTCCCAAATAAAACTATATCCCCAAGCCCATATTTGTCATTCTCTGGCGTCTGCATCTCTCTAACCAACATCTGCAGCCGTTTTGTAACCTCCAGAACTGCAATGTTAGTTGGAGCACATGTTAATGTTCTGCACTTCAATTTAAGGAGGGAAAATAGTACGAAACCAATGGTCTTTGTTTTCCCAGTCCCTGGAGGGCCCCATATCAATTTGACAGTATTCTGATGATAGCAGTTCCTCATATCAACACAACTCAAAACCGCGTCTTGTTGAGAGTCATTCAGATTATAAGGACAGATTGCATCCCCTAGATAAGAAGGAACGAGACTGCATTTTCCTTTAAAAAAGCCACTAGTACAATTTTCATCCTGCAAGCATAAAATGGATTAGAAAACCCAAGTCAGTGATTTGGCTTGTCATTCTCGAACAGCAAGAAATACAAATACTACTTAAATTGACAAAGCTGACAATTTTCATCCTGCAAGATCTACAAACATAAAAATTATTCGGTAATGTATGATGCGTGACAGTAAAGAGCAAAATGAGTTATAATTCTTACCGCTGAATTGGCTTGCAGCACTTCCTTAATAATGTTTCCCCCATCCAGCTCCGAGTTCAGTGCTGTCCATATACGGATATTTGTAGTCATGTTCATAAGATAAACTACGAAAAGTGTTTCTTTCTTCTTCTTTTCCGAGTCTAGTTCTATGGAAATGGGCTTTGATGCCAGTATCTCGATCATATCCAAGCTTTGATCATCAAATTTCTGTTGTTCAACATAATCTTCTTCTGTTGCCGATTCAACATAAGCAATAAGATAGAATCTTCCGGGCCTGTTCAAATCATCAATGCTCATAGGTCTAACATCTGTCAAGGCAATAAGATCACCAACTTGGGGAATATATTTTCCTACAGCTTCCTCAGCATTGGCAATCTTCTTCAATGTGATAGAGTAAAACAAGTCTTTGGGAGGTTTTAAACCGCCGGATGTTGTTCCAACATCAAGTATTTCACGAGTAGGTGCTTGAAACAGGGTTTTCATGTTTGAAAACAAATCAGCATGCGTTTCCTCAAGTAATGGATAAATGAATGACTTCTTGTAGTCTTCCACCGATAAGAATGTATCTGGGATCCTTTTCACCTGTCATTGAATGTGTCACAGTACTTATGAGTGGAAATGTGTCCTAGTTTCCCATCAATTTCATGTCAAATCTCAATAATGCAGGAGGATAAATTACAATAAACCAACTCTCTGCCATGGGAGGAAAGCACTTCAACCAAACCATATGGTCCAATGAATCGACCAATACTTATAGATGAGCATTCTTAATTTTCTTAAACGCCATGGCAAATCATCTCTTAGATGGAGGACTGACAAATCCTAATTCCTGATGACGTGTATTTAGGAATTTGGATAGATGAGTATGCACATAATCTTGTAATAATAAAATATGTATTCCAATAAAATAAGTCTTATCCTGGGCATGTATGATTTATAAGATAACAGCTTTTTAGGGTATATGCTTTAATAAGATAACTATTAAGGGCATTACTAGTGGCCTCAACAAACTTTGGTCAAAATTTGATTAGAAAATTCATTTTTAAAAATTTTAGTTAGCCACTTTTTACAACACTAAATAATAGACTCAACAAATCTATTAGTATTATATTAAAATATTGATTTTGAACTTTTCATTATTTTAATTCTCATTGTAATTTGAATATTAATTCCTTATTAACAAATTTCACATCAATTTTATAAAATTCATATTATTACAACGGATAAAATTTTCTAACGGTCTTTTTTTTACAACGGCCATATTTTTTCAATTGATATATGGTTGTATTATTGTTGTATTAAAGTTTATGGTTGTATTAAATATAATTTCTTCTATAATTTAAATATTTATTCATTATTATTTCCAAATTTATTAATATTTATTCCAAGGTTGCAGGTGTTGAAAAACCACCCAAGTGTGCACCGTTTTTTTTCTTGGATTATTAGGCGCCGTTTTATTTCTTAGCTCTATTAGGCCACCCACCAACTGAGCTCTCCAGCAAAATCAAAAGAGGCTGCATCTTGGTCAAGAAACGTGGGAGTTTTGTCCCCCATGGTTCCTCCTATAAAAGGAGGTCATTTGCTAAAGATAAATTATCCTTACTGTGGTGAGAGACCAGGAAGGGGCTGTGAGCGAAAATAGATTCCGGAGGAGCCCGTACGCGCCCCTGGAAGTCGGAGAGTGCGATTCATGCGCTACAGTCGCACTGGAGGAAGAAGACGAGTGAGAAACACGCGCCACGCGCCTCCACGCGCGGCTAGAGGAAGAAGATGTGTGGAAGACACTTTCCCTCGCGCCCCATGCGCGGCAGAGGTTGAAGACGCGTGCGAGGCACGCGTCCACGTGCCCCCACGCGCGCCAGCTAGGCTCGGCGCGTGATTATCACGCGCCTCACACGCGCCAGCCGCACAGCCCTGTGCGTGCATTACACGCGCCAGATAGATCTGGACTGTCCGTTTTTCAGATCTTTTTTAGGCTATGTCTAAACCATTTGGAGTCCAGTTTCAACGATCAAATAGTGCTTTCTAACTATTTGGATCATTCCGGACTCATCCGTACGGTGGGAATATTGAGATTCACCATCGGTACTTTCGATCTGAACCGTCCATCAGTTGTAGATCATGTTGAGCTAGATCTATGCCAGTTGGAGTCTAATTGCGATGATCAAATGGTGATGTCAAACTATTTGGATCATTCCGGACTCATCCGTACGGTGGGAATGTTGAGATTCGCCATCAGAACTGTCGATCTGAACTGTCGATGTGTTGCAGATCATTTTGGGCTAGATCTACGCCAGTTGGAGTTCACTTGCGATGATCAAATAGTGCTGACAAACTATTTGGATCATTCGGGACTCATATGTACGGTGGGAATGTTGAGATTCGCCATCGGTACTGTCGATCTGAACTGTCGATGAGTTGCAGATCATTTTGGGCTTGATTTACGCCAATTGGAGTTCAATTGCGATGATCAAATGGTGTTGACAAACTATTTGGATCATTCCAAACTCATCCGTACGGTGGGAATGTTGAGATTCGCCATCGGTACCGTCGATCTGAACTGTCTAGGAGTTGCAGATCATTTTGGGCTAGATCTACGCCAGTTGGAGTCTAATCGCAATGATCAAATGGTGCCGTCAAACTATTTGGATCATTCTGTACTCATCTGTACGAGTGGGAATGTTGAGATTCGCCATCAGTACTGTCGATCTGAACTGTCTAGGAGTTGCAGATCATTTTGGGCATGATCTATGCCAGTTGGAGTTCAATTGCAATGATCAAATAGTGTTGACAAACTATTTGGATCATTCCGGACTCATCCGTACGGTGGGAATGTTGAGATTCGCCATCGGTACTAATGATCTGGACCGTTCATACTTCAGATCGATTTTGGGCTTGATCATAGCCAGTTGGAGTCATGACGGATTCATTTGCTGTGGGCTTGATTGTAGCCAGTTGGAGTCGTGATAGACTCATTTGCTATGGGCTTGATCGTAGCCAGTTGGAGTCGTGACAGACTCATTTGCTGTGAGCTTGATTGTAGCCAGTTGGAGTCGTGACAGACTCATTTGCTGTGAGCTTGATTGTAGCCAGTTGAAGTCGAGATAGACTCATTTCGTTTGAGCTTGATCGTAGCCAGTTGGGATCGTGAAATTTGATGGAGCAAATTTCAGATCATTGGATGATGCTGATTAACGTGTTATATCAGCAGGTTTTGGCAGTCATACAATTCATGGAGCATAATGTTATTAAGAGGAGAACCGCACCGGATCTCATTGTGGCTTTGTTTTGAAAAGCCACTTGCAAATAACAAAGTGCTGATGAAGAAACAGTTCAACTTCAGAAAAGGTAGAAGGTACTATTGTTTCCCAATAGTATTTGGTGTTGCGGTCAAAAAGTTGGCAGGTCATGAAAATGACTATGAGTAATTCTGCAAAGAAGACAAAGTTGAAGAGATCTTATCCTAGATGAGGAGGTGCGCAGAAGAGATTCTGGCAAGATCTCGAGTTTATGGCAAGACAGGCCAGAAGAAACTGCTAAAATCAGGAGAAAACTGAGAATGATGTTGTGAATATGGTGACTGAAGAAAAACAAGACGTTGTATTTCTTACAGTGCACAATGCTGTTAAAAACAGCTTGAAGACAACAGTCATTCAGGTCTGTTTTCTCAAAAGGGCGTGGAAGGTCACGAATGATTCATTGGTCTTGACTCGTGGAAATGGTCGTGTGAATTAGACCTGAAGAAATCTCCCTAGACCACGACATGGAGTAAAGGTGTGAGAGATGGGAACAAAACGTCAGATGTTCCAAGGATATCTACACCTAAAGTTAATGATCACATAAACTGCCAAGACGATCAGACTTTCATGGTGGTTACTACCTTAAATTGTATCCTGCTGAATGAAGGTAGTGAACTACGGTATAAAGGAAAATTTTGCAAAAATGGAGATTATGCAAGTCAGAGACTGCACACAAGATGGGCATATCGACTGAAGATAGCAGCAGGATGATGAGTCAGTCAGATCAGAGAAGGAGACCTCAGCAACAGGTTTTCTGATATGTGTCAAGGTCCGTGCGAGACCATTAATTCCTAGTGCAGTGGGAGATGTGTTGCCCTATATAGATGTGTTGATTAAGGGCATTCTACGTGATGAACTAAAGTTATGCTTCACTTTAGTTAGTCTTCTAAGTTGAAGACATAAGCTGTAAAATTGTGTAGATGATAAGGGATCATGCTGGAGATAGAGCTCGGCATGTTGAGAACCAGTCTCCAAGTTGGAGATTAGTGTGATTGTAGGATTATGGAGCCTGGTTTTGAAAGCTGTAAAGGCACTAGGTAGATTGTTCGATCGGCTGTGGCTCGAGCGAAACTCAGTTTGCTCAAGGTGTACATGAGTACGGACTCATGGACTCGAGCGAAAAGAAGAATCCTAGAGAGTTGAGATTGTGCAGTAAAACACTTATAAATCTCCTCTGAAGAAAATCCCTTGCAAGCTCCGTGGGTGTAGACGATGCTGATGCATTTGAAGATGCATTTGGAGAGGCATTTGAACATCCATTTGAAGACGTACCTGCAGATGCATTTGATAGCAGAAATCTGTCATGGCTAACAAGCATTCCAATGAGGGAATGCAATCATTTGAATGATGCAACCATTTGCAAGCAGCCTGGTATGACACACTTGGGTGGAGGGAGAGATTGTTGAAAAACCACCCAAGTGTGCACCGTTTTTTTTTCTTGGATTATTATGCACCGTTTTATTTCTTAGCTCTATTAGGCCACCCACCAATTGAGCTCTCCAGCAAAATCAAAAGAGGCTGCATCTTGGTCAAGAAACGTGGGAGTTTTGTCCCCCATGGCTCCTCCTATAAAAGGAGGTCATTTGCTAAAGATAAATTATCCTCACTGCCGTGAGAGATCAGGAAGGGGCTGTGGGCGAAAATAGATTCTGGGGAAACCCAGAACGGAGTGCCATTTGAGAGATAGAGAGATTGTTGATAAGTGTTTGTAATTTTGTACAAACATATTGAAAAATTGAATTTCCGCTTCAGTGGACGTAGGCAAGTTGCCGAACCACTTAAATATTGTCTCTATCTATTGTGGGTGTGATTTCTAGGCGGCTTAAGGCACAACAGCAGGGTATTAGAATAAGCCATTCTCTTCTTGCGCTGAGACCAAAGTAGTGGAAAACTGTTATTATTTTATTTTGAAAATAATATTTAGGCTGGCCAGATTTGGCCAACGAAATAGCCTTGGGCTATAATTACTGATTATTTATTGAGATTATTATAATAATTTATTGTGTATTTTAGCTAAATTTTGGCCAAATTTTAATTTTGAGGAGGTGACTACTAATACTTTTACATAGAAAGAAGAACACAAACCTGGTTTCTGTAGAGATCTTCATTGATAACATCCTCGAGAGACCATGAGAAAACTATGTCTAATAAGCTTTTGCTACCAAGTTCTTCCTTGTTGAAAACTTCATTCTCCATGACTTCTGTATCGCCAGTCAATTTGTTAAAAGACAGTGCTCTTCATCATTCAATGCATGCATGGCAATTAAAGCCTGTAGGAAGACAGCTTATTTTGTAAGCAACATTGCATAAATTTAAAATATTCGTATAAATATATACTCATTGGGATGTAAATAATATGGTGTATAGAATTTTTCATATACATCATAGTACCATCTCATTTGCATCTTATTAAATAAGATGTGGTATATTTATCATTATTAAATGATCATTTATTACATGTTTCTTTATCATCAAGTAATGATAAATACGCCACATCATATATAATAAAATACAAATACGATAATAATGTAGTGTATAACATTATTCATATATTAAGAGCAGCAGGCGGGCGTCCCCTAAAACAGTTCGTTATAACATAGGGAGAGAACGGGCAGTAAACAAGAACAAAAACAAAAAGGGGCAGAAAAATGTTTACCCAGATCAGATGGTGTATGTCCGATGTTTCGCTATGGAAAAGTCCGGAGCATCCTTAAGCAAAGATCATCTACAAATGGAGACGAACATCGGACATGACACATGTAGAAGGACATAAAAAAGAATGCCCAAAGCAAGAAAAGCAGATGCTTTAATTAAAGAGAAATACTATTCTCACACAATTTTTCTGCCAAATTGTGTTTTCATTCTTTTTTTATTATATTTTCATTTTATCATTAAAAAAAGAGCTGCCATGCTGTAACCGCTGCAAGTACCACTAGGCTAAAATTAGCATTTTCTTTTTCTTTTCAAATTTTTATTTATATTTTATTATTAATTTAAAATATTTTTAAAAAATATAAAAAAAATCAATATATTAATAGTCACTTCCTTAATTATTAAGAAACAAATTTCAAAAAATAAAATTAATGAGTGGTCACTTGGAACGGTACACTTGGGGCGGCGTACTATCATTTCTCTTAAGAAAACATTTTATAATAATTTTATTATTTTTTAAAAAATATTTAAAATGATAAAAAAAATATGTAAAAAAATAGAAAATAAATGAAAATTGATATATATCAATACACTAAAAGTCATTTTCTTAATTATTAATTAAAGAAAAAATTTTTAAAAGAATTAAATATATAAACGGTTAAAATAAAAGGATAAACTCACGAGACATAGTAGTATTTTAACTAAGAAAAATTTTATTTGTAGTCACTTTGCGTACTCCACTGATATAATTTGTTGTATATTAAAAAAAATTGATCTAGCCAATCATATCAGTGCAGTGTGTAGAAAGTACGTAAAAGTGATCGTATTTAGTATTACTCTTTCACTTTTTGAACCGTTCAACTCCTGGTTCATCCGTACGACTAACATGCACTGCTGATTTACCTGGTTGCCATTAAAAAACAACATTTTTGTCCTATATATATAAAAGCATCCTCAATAGATTAGTCAAAGCTAAAGAACATTTTTTATGAATGTGAGATGAATTTTGACTTTTGGCTATTCCATTCATATAAATCCCACATTGAAATAGCTATTTTTTATTATATAATAATAAAATAATATAAGATGAATTTCACTTTGACTATTCATATCAAATCTCCGTATATATTAATTTATTTTATTTTATAATTTATTTTATTTGAGTTGTATGCGATGGATTTTTCATGGAAACAATGGTTGGAGCTGAGTGGAATGATGAAGGGAAGGATGAAGAGAGAGAAATAATGGATAAAATAAACATTTGATGAAATTACAGTAGCAAGCAAATTTGGAAATAGTTTTAGTGTTTATTGTAGCTAAAGTCTAAATATTTAGATTTTGACTAAGGGCCTATTTGAGATTGTGGTGGGAGGTCTAAAAAGTGCAGTAAAACGGTCTAAAGTGATTAAATGACAAAATTTATCCGTTTAATAGTTTTACATTAAAATACTTATAAACCAAGAAAAAACAGGAAACTACATTTCAACATTTTGTCAGAAGCACTTCATAAAAAGTAGTCCATATTTTACTGTGCTATGTACATTACGAAATGACCCTCATTATTTTTGCACAATGACAACTTTGTCAATCTATATTTTTCATTATTCTCGTATAATCTAGTCAAGACTTTATCATCAATATTTTTTATTCTTCTCCTATCACTTAGACATCGTTGAAAAGATTTTATTTTTCATTATAATTATTGAAAAATCTATTAAACTATTTTTATTTTTATTTTATTATAATATTTTATTTTTATCAAGTATATGCCCTTTATGTCATTTCTATGTCAAAAAGTACTTTTTTAATTTGTTTCTAAACAAATATAATATGTTTGAAAGTGTTTTAAACATACAAATACTAAACAATAAATAGTTTTTTAATAGTAGAGCTTATTGCGTTAATCTTAAAGCTATAAGCATTAAGTTAAAAATAATATTTTTCACCACAATCCCAAACATGCACTAATTCATTGTGATAGTTTTTTGGAGTCTAATAGTTAAATTGGGGATGGATTTAACATTTAGCTAATCCATTGAAGATGTTGAGAGATGATATTAGAATCAAATGGAAAGTAATGGAGAAGAAAGGGAAAGGGGAGTCAGGATGTAGCTTATAAAAGTACATCAACAGAGAAAAAGCTTAGAATGCAAGCAAGAATAAAAGGGACCAAGAAGAGATCCTTTTTTTTTTGAAAGGAACCAAGAAGAGATTCTTAAACCTAGGATTTGATTTTCCTACGTATGGGGTTTTGGTGGACTCTTTACCACTTTTTTACATGATCAGCAAGAAAAGGCTGCTGCAGGTAGTACATGGAAATTTTCATTTATTAATTGATTTATGCCCCCGATCTCACCTTATTATAAATAAGTTAGATTCAAACCTGCTTGTATCTTGTACTCATCTAGTACATTGAGACATCGTCGTCGTCGTCGTCTTCTTTGTTTTTGGTTTACTTCTATTTTGATTAAGTAAAAGGATGTTATGTCACCATGAGTCCATAATTTGTGATGTCCGATGGACAAGATTAATAGCGACACTTTCAAAGTACGAAACACATTGACAATTTGGCATGTTCCGCTAGAAATAACAGAGAAAGAAGAGTTGAGTTCGCTTCAGAATTACAAGTCTGAATTAATTTTGGAACAGACAAATTTAGTTATAAACAGAACTGTACACTAATATGTGTATCAATTTATTGTAATAAATTAAAAAGTAGATTTTATTAAAAATAATAATAATTTAAATTTTAAATATAAAAAATTTAATATTAATACACAGATTAATATACGACTTTACTTCTTTTCTACGTGGCAAAACTCTTTCGGAACACACTATGAAAAAAATTCCCTTACCCAGAGAGAGAGAGAGAGATGGTGTCCGTTTTTGTTCGACTTTATTCTTAAAAAAGTATTCACGAAAAAAGGTAGAAGTACGTACCCTTCGCAAGCTGTGCATGAATACTTTAAACCTCATCAACAAACGATCGAAAACAAACAAGGACGAGAAATTGCTGGCTAGCTACTAGTGCAGTTTTTTCCATTAAAGTTGATATTTTTTTCAATTATATGTCTTTGAAGCCAAGCTTTTCTGATCTGGAGTATGCCCGGCCATTACCCAAAAAAATGGCTTGCTTATGAGACTAAAATGGTTATAGATAATCAAATTAATATCTTTTGAATAATCGGTTGGTCTTGATCATCGTCAAAGATTCATGTTTTATTTCCTTTTTCAGAGATATGATCTGACGGTTAGTAATTCATGATCATGATCTAATGAAAACTTCATTCAAATCTAAACAAATAATGAAGCGCATTATTATTTTGTACATATAAAGAGTGCATGCAATGTGCGTACAACTTTTCAATTTAGATTCGAAATTATTAGAATTATCAATTTAGATACTAAACTTCCATTTTTTTAACCCTCAATCACGGAATAGTGAGAAGGATCTCCTAAGATAAAAGAAAATACTTTGCTTTTGTTTTATTTTATTATCTAACATGAGAGTCTCGTACACGTGAATATAAGCTAGCACGATTGAGGTCACGTGCCAAACTTTTAATGTCCTGATTGCACTCGGTTATATTTTAAATGATAGATATATGGGAAAAAAAAAATATTCTACTCATAGTCTCTACACAATACATATTATATATAATTTTTTATTTTTTTCTCTTATCAGATATGTAATATATTAATGATGAGTAGAAAAACTCAATTAGTTTAGATAAAATAAGATAATTTAAAAAATAAAAAATAAAAAAATTATGGTGTATGGTATGTGTAAATGATGAGTATCGAATTTCTAAAAATAAAATGACGATTTTTAACGGAGAGTAATGTGGGCACTTTTTGAAAAAAAAATGTGGGATTTATTATTAAAAAATATTATTGGCATTTCATATTTCCTTATTCTTTTTAAAGAGAGTGATCTCTAAAATTGTAAATATTATTTCTCTTTAACAAAAATGAAAAATGGATTATACATTGAAAAATCCATAAGTTTAATAAGTACTACACTGTTATTTAGCCCTTTTTTTTTTTTTTTTGCCCTTGAATTAATTTGTTATGCGCACAAGTAATTGGAAAAAAAGAAGATGGATTTGAATTTGTTTAGAGTTTAGAGCGGAAGATAGACAAACACCAAAAGTAGGCATCCCAATATTTATAATTGATTGAATTTTTTTGGGATAATATTAAATATTTAATAAATAATAAATAATAATCTCTCACATTTTAAAAGATGTTTTATTCATTGGTTTAGTTGGAGAAAACGTGGGCGAACCGAATCAACTGGAGAGTAAACTACTCGCGGGCGTAACGTGGAGACCGACAGAGAGAGGAAGAGAACAGGAGAAGCCCATCCATACATATCCACAAACACAGTTGACTCGGTCATTTAAAACTCGATCTCATTTCGATCCTATTAATACTCGCACAAAGAAAGTGAATACCGACTAGCAATACCATCATCTTCGTCGTTGTCCTCGTAGCCTCGGATCGGAAGAGAAAATGGGCCAAGTGAATTTGGTGCTGCCTAAGGAGTATGGCTTTGTGGCCATCGTTCTCGTTCTCTACTGCCTCGTCAATTTTTGGATGGCTGGCCAAGTTGGCAAGGCTCGAAAAAGGTCCGCCACACCCACACCAAACCCGCCGCCCCCCCCCNCTCTCTATTCTGATGGCGTTTTTGTTCCTCCCAATCTTTAATTCTGCAAGTATATTGTATTAAATGAAGAGAAAAAGTTCTATTTTGTTGCGATTGTCAACAGGTTCAACGTGCCATATCCTACCCTCTACGCTCTAGAATCTGATAACAAAGATGCAAAGCTTTTCAACTGTGTTCAGGTTTTGGTCCTTCCTGATTTTTTTTAGGAGTAATTTCCGTACCCGCTCAACTAATGAATTCGTGTGTGTTGTGCATGCAGAGAGGGCATCAGAACTCGCTGGAGATGATGCCCATGTTTTTCACGCTGATGATGCTGGGAGGGATGAGGCATCCTTGCACATGCGCGGCGCTTGGTTTACTCTACACCGTGTCTCGCGTTTTCTACTTCAAAGGCTACGCCACGGGCGATCCCCAGAAGCGTCTCACGGTCGGGAAATATGGCTTCTTGGCCTTGTTGGGTCTTATGGTCTCCACTGTTTCATTTGGGGTCAGTCTTCTTCTTTGATCGATTTGCCTTTTACTTTCTGTAATTACGGGGCTTGGTTTCGTATGTTGGGTGTTGAATGAGTGACCAGTGTGTTCGAATTTCAAAGGTTTTAGGCTTCTCTGTGTGTAATCTGACGGTAATCTGTTTTGAATATGCTTCCAAATTACTTCATGGTTGCTAAACTTTCTTCTTTTTTTTTTTTTTTAACAATGAAATCCCATTAGCCAAAAAATAGAAAGAACATAAGACTAATGGGGTTTAGCCTTTCAGTTGATTATACCAATTTTGATACTTTCAAAGAGAAATTGCATATCCAAACAATTTGGTAAATTATAGTTTAAGCTGAATTGCCAACGGTGTTAGGCCTAGTCGCTTTTGATCCACAAACAATTCACCCCAAATTACTTTTGACCAAAGCAAAGGTCATTTATACGAATGATAAGGAGAGATCGCTGCTTGGCCGTGGAGGGAATTAATGATTTTCTGGTGGCGTCATTTCTATTTAAAAAATTCTACTCATCATCTCTAAAACATATACTACAAATGTTTTTTTATTTTATTTAACTTTTTCATAATGAGGATGAGTAATGGGCAGAAGAATTTCTTTAGTTTAGCAAGAATTAAAAAAAAAAAAAATCAAGTGTGACGTGTTGGGAAAGGATATGGTAGAAGGGCTCTTTGTATTTATGGCGATTTCCGTTGACGAAATTGTTTCGGAGGGATGGTAAGTGAAATATTGGTTGGATCGGTTACTGATTGTTGATGTCAATATTCGCTCTCAAATTTTTCTAAGGACCTTTTTCCCATCAACATGGAAAGGACTTTAATTTGGCCGTCATGACTCATGTACAACATATCTGGGAAGACTGGGATCAAGATCAAACATTAACTTGCCATCGTTCAACTGATACTTCTCCAACCCCTCGAATCTTTCTTTTATATAGGCATTACTACATGACAAAGGTTTGACATCCCTATACTTCTTCCATAAGACACATGAAGCTGAAAATAAAAAGTTTCTTATTTGTAAGTGGCCTGAGAATTTTAGACCCCCATGCATGTTAAGCAAGCAACATCATGCAAAAACACAGAAACAGTGGAATTACAAAGATCACAACCAAGCACCTCCAATGCCATCAAGCATGTTATTTATTATGCCCAGGATGTCAAAGTTAGGTGCATGCAACCGAAAGAACACAATTCTAGATCAGCCTTGGAAGGCAGCAAGGTAAATGCCCTTGCCGGGGTTGACCACAGGGGGCATCAAATTTGCTGAAAAGTTTATAGGATGAAATGAGTGAAAGCACTGCATAGCAAGCCACTACAACGAATGTGATCACTACGGATGCTGTGGCCTTACGACAGAACCCGCCAAAAGAACCACAAGCTGCACTCCAGGTAACGGCTTCATCTCCCTTGTATGCCAGGAATAACAACTCCAATGACACGGCTTCGGCAGCCAGAATTGCGTAGGTGAGCACCTAGCCGCATTAACAGAGAGAACAATCTCAATGCTGGTTCTTGCTTAATTTGTAGTGTTTTTTTAAGTCTTAAAGTTCTGAAAATCAACTAACCTGATCAAGGAAGAAGAAAGTCCAAGCGCTGGACATGGTGGAGGGGCGAGGCATGGCTACGATGATGGCTGAAAGAAGAGAATAGCCGGCACATATTCCATTGGCGTGTACCAAATACCTGCATAATAATGATTTTCATCGTCTATTAATTTTTAAAAGAGATACATGAATCCTAATCCCGATTCCAAGTTTCCATGGGGGAGATATATTTACCGGATATACTTCCTGGCCATTTTTGACAGATGTAAATGTCTACAACATAAAAATATAATTTAAAGAAAAGCTAAGAGAAATGTTGTTCTTCATATGCCACATTGTAAGTAATTGCCCATTTAAGTGGGTAGTATATGAAGTTGATTAAAATGTGTTATATCACCATAGTGACAGGATATGATTAAATCTAGAGTAAGGTCTGGTTTGGATAGAGAGATGCTTCCATCTCATTACATTTAATCTTAATATCTAAAAACCACAAACACAAAACACTTTTCAATTTCAAACTTTTTAACCTTTTTCATCTAATCATTACTTAATTATTACAACTTTCTTAAACTTCCAAATAAAACATAAAAAATAATTCAACTTTTTCTCTTTCATCTCTCAAAACCCCAAAAAATATTTTAACTCAAACAATTTCTAACTCATTTCATCTTAAGTTAAATATCTTACTACTCACAAACCATATCAATCCATCTCATCTCAATTCACTATTCAAATCAGCAATAGCTTCAAAATGCAATTCAATTGCAGTGAATGAGCAACTGAATTTATCTCCTAGAGCTATACTTGTTGCTTCCTTCCATAGCAATCTAAAAGCATCTCAGCAAATTAGCAATGGTGATGGTGATTGTTACAGGTGATGGTCCAGTATTTTCTTTTTAACCGGAGGGGATAATCTTGATGTCATATATAATAACAGTAGTCACTAATTTAACATAGCAGTTCCATGTATTTAATCAATGGACCAAAAGGGAGGAAAAACATAAATAGAAAGCTGATATATTTCAGTACTTGCAAAACAGAGTCGGCCAAAATCAAATGTCATGATAACAATATAATCGAGCATAAGCATATATACCAAGTGTATTGCAAATCGTGCCGTTCTTGTTTGTTGATTTAGTTTCATTTGCAGATTATTATTATTATTATTTCCGTTGCAGATAGATTTGAGCTTTCTTTACGGCAATAATTAATGCCACAAATGTTCTTCAGTGTTCATCCGTCTTTACGGCAATAATTAATGCCACAAATGTTCTTCAGTGTTCATCCGTCCATGGGATTTCAGTTTTCAAGAATATATTACCAGGAATACTTCAAAGCACTAACCCAAAGAAGAAGTGTTCATAATATTAACAATTACTAGGGAATGGGAAAAATATATATAATTTTTAGTTACTCGTCCATGAAATTGCAGCGGAAAGAACACCTGAATGCTCCAAGGTCGGAGTAAGAAATGGAACCGAAATCGTTGGTCTGAGAGTTCTTAAGCATGACCACGAGTGCCGCAACGCACAGACCCACGGGGACAAGACGCAGCAAGGTCTCTGCATTGCGCATGGTGCTGCTGACGCTTCCTTCCTCCTCCTCATACTCCTTCTCATCTCTTGGCCCCATGACCTCCATAGGAGACGTAGCTCGCTTCTCCGCCAACATTTTTGTTCTCTCTTCTCTTTTGGGGTCTTGTTTTGTTGTGTTTTTGGCGAACTAGATCGGAGGCGAATCAAGTTCCTCTGTTACTCATTTAATGGAATCTGCAGTATGGTTGTTGAGCATTCAATGTCATCGGCAGCCCACGCTTTCCCAAGTGATAACACAGGATCAAGTTCGTGCATCTCTCTTGCCCAGAAATAGATAAACAAAAATAATATGTACGTAAATTATATCCTCTCCCATTTCTTTCTATCTTTTTTTTTTTTTTTAATTTTTTTTTTTAAAAGAAAAAACTCTTGGCAAGCAAAGTAATATTAAAAATACGTATAATATTAAGTTGGCATGAAATCAAAAACAAGGAATAATAAAATCTTGGAAATAGACTCATAGGCCCATCTGAATGCTCTTTGGGTCCAAGGCCCAAGAGAAGGGCAATACATTTTTTATTTGGTAATCTCAAAAAGTAGTAGCGAGCAAGACGGCCCACTAAGCCCATAGAGGAGAGTAGGAAGAACTGAAGAAGAGCATGAATAGTGCGGAACTTAGGATAAGAACAAAGGAACATCCTATTTATAATTATAATTTGACTTAAATGTGCTGTCAATTAATGATGTATTGAAAAAAAAAAGTTACTTATCATCTTCACATCACACACTATATATATATTTTTATTTTTATTTTTATTTTTTTTCTTACCAAATATATAATGTGTAGATGATAAGTAAAATAACTCAATTTAAAAAAAAAGAAAATTTAAAAAATTTAAAAAATTTAAAATAATAAAAAATAAATGTAATATATGGAATGATGAGTAACAAAACTCTAGTGAAAATTATATAATTTAAAATTCAAAATTAAAAAAGAAAAAACTGATAAATTGGATTTTTTATTCGATATGTATAATATTGTACATAAAATTATAAATACATAACAATAGAACAAAATAAGATCCAGAGAGGAATGTATTTCGAGAATATAATATTGGGAAAAGAAGAAAATTATGCGTGAAGAACGTGGAGAAGGATAGAAGGGTGTAGTAATTTGTAAATACCAATCTAATCATGAAAAAAGACATTTACGGAGGAACATTATAGGAGATTTGGTCATATGTTTATACTTTATAAAAGGAAAGGGATGGAATTGTTTCGAACGTGTTCCACATACCGTTCACCAAAATGATCCATCTACAATACAGAATGATGATGGTCCAGTGTGCCTGATGCACATTTGATACCTAGAGCATTCACATTAGTCTATGCATATCCATATGTAAAATCACCTCCTTTGCATATCCATTTTGTTATTCAAACAAAACTTTCACATTAGCTTATGCATATTTGAGAAAAAATAATAATAAAATGTTATATTTTATTATTTTGGAGGAGAGAGAAATAATAGAGAGTGTGTGGAAGAGTGTGGGAGGAGAGAGAAAAAATAAGTAAAATATATTTTGGAGAGTAAATAGTAGATATGTAAAAGTGTATAGTCATTGTTTATAGTTAGCCAAATATTTGAAGATGGATAATCCAATATAGCTGAATTTATACTTATATTATGCAAAAATGATTTTGCATATACATATATATAGATCAATGTGAATGCTGTAAGTAAGTAAATACATAAATCGAGATGCTAAAAGTATATTAGGAAAATAATTATCTAGGATTATCTATCTTTTGCCAGATATATAGATGTGAAGTTTAGTGATAAGTATGTCATATCAATTCAATCTCCTGATTTCCCTTATTGGTTTAGGTAATTGGCATAGGTATCAATGAAGTATTATCCATCAAATGGTGAACTCATCACTTCCAAAGACTATAGTGAGTTTTCCGCTATTTCCTTGGACTAGCCATCCTATCCTATCAATTTGGCAGTCACAACATCGAGTTATGTTGCAACTAACACTCCATGATCTCGGTCTAATATTCCATAACCCCTTCATTGGGTTTGGACTTATTGGGGTGAGAATTGAGAAAGCTCCATCCAATTACTCTGCTAATTTTCATCACATGGACATGGCGAGAATTAAATAAGTAGAAAGGACTATCATTCTCCCTGGACGGGAATTTAATAGGTACCCCCACTTGATGATTCATATCCCTGGGACTTGGGAATTTTGATACCTACCCTGCTTGATGGCACATGTTCCCGTATCTTGGAAAAATGTAACGGCTCCACAATCCTTGTTTTGTTACGTCATCAGATCATGTAATGATGCAGTTGTCTGCCTACTCGTTTTCCCACTCAAGTGAGTAATTGTCGCACTGTTTTTCCTTTATAACCATCCCTTTTCTTATCTCTTCTTGATCTTTCATCTTTCTTTAGCATTCTATCTCGCATTTAATAGTCTTCCTCTGTTCCTAGCTTTTCATTGTTCTTCTTCTAAAACCCTAGCCTTCATTACTTTCCGATTATGCAAGTTAGCAAGAATGACCCAACAGAAGTACCATTTGAAAGATTTTACACCACAAACCATTTAAGAGCATCCCCATTCGGTTCTCGATATCATACCCATCCCTAAAATTTGGGAGAAAATTTTAGGATTTTACTCATTTTGCGTCTACATTCGGTTCCCCATTTTGCGGTTTCGGTTTAGGGTCTCTACAGAAGTTCCCCATAAATGGGGAACGACTGTACATCCCCATCGCATCGGTGAGCCAACGATTTCTCTTTCCCCCCCGCGTCTTCCTTCTCTCTTACTAGGGTAAACTGTTGGCCCCTCCCTCGCAACGCTCCACCATTAATTGCTCGTCTCCATCGGCACGCACGGTAAGATCTCCACAACCCTCTTGATGTCGAGTTTCTCTTTTCCCCTTTCGCTCTCCTTCGATATTTGTCTCTGCCCTCGACTCTGTACGTAAATCTTGATAAAATTGTCGGCTCTCTCTTTGGGTACGAATTTCTTTGGGGATTGCATCATGGCCAGACCGTTTGGTTGCCGAGAAAGTGGTGTTGCTTTCTCACGGAATTTTTTCTGTGTAAAATGACGAATCTCATGTTTTACCATTTTGATTATTTGATCCATTGATTGAGTTGATGTTGAGAAAATACAACACTGCGATTGTGGGTTTAAGTACTTCCTGCTGTGTTGGGTTTTTCGTTTTGAGGAGAATTTATTTGGGTATTGCATATTCATTGATGTTCGTGTTTGACTGCCGAGAAAATTTTCAATGCTTTCTCACGGTATTTTTTTTTTTTTGCTTTTTGTCTCATGTTTTACCATTTATAATTTATTGATCCATTCATTGATGATCCGAGATGCTCTGGTTGCGATTGTGGCTTTGGTGACTTCCTGGTGTGTTGGGTTTTTGGTGTTGAGGAGAATTTGGTGGAGTTTGTTGTTATGGAATGGATTTTGAGGCTTGAGAAATCTGTTGCTATTAAATCTGTTGCCATTTTGTTCTGAATATTAGTTGTGATATTCTTTGGTTAAGCTGTGATTTATATTGGTTTGTCATCTTCAATAGAACATTTCCTTTAAATCTACAGTTATAAACATGCATGTATACTTGTTTTTGTTGGCCAATTACGTGACTGCATCAATCTTCCCCTCTTCCCTGTATTCAGCCCCTATTATTATGTCTCTTGCTCTTGTTTGTTATTAAGAACTTGGGTTTGGAAAATGCTTATTGGAAGTTATTAAGAACTTGGGTTTGGAAACTGCTTTTGTTGGGCTTTCAGACTCCTAATTTTTTGCTTTTTAATTTGTGTCTCAAGTTTTACAATTTAGAATTTATTAGAGATATTCATGCTTGTTTGAGCCGAGATGCTCTTATTTTTTATTGTGGCTATGGTGACAATCCTGGTGTGTTGGGTTTTTGGTGTTGAGGAGAATTTGGTGGAGTTTGTTGTTATGGAATGGATTTTGAGGCTTGAGAAATCTGTTGCTATTACTTCTATTGCCATTTTGTTGGGCTTATTAGTTGTGCTATTCTTTGGTTAAGCTGTGATTTATATTGGTTTGTCATCTTCAATAGAACATTTCCTTTAAATCTACAATTATAAACATGCATGTAAACTTGTTTTTGTTGGCCAATTACGTGACTGCATCAATCTTCCCCTCTTCCATGTATTCAGCCCCTATAATTATGTCTCTTGCTCTTGTTTGTTATTAAGAACTTGGGTTTGGAAAATGCTTCTTGTGGTTATGGAATGGACTCCTAGGCTTGATTTAATTGAGTTTTGGCATAGACTTACAGTTATAATTAAGCTGGTCCAAAGTCTAGTAATTCCATGCTTTAGTGACATATTTCTTTGGTGGAAAATTTGTGTTTAGAAGACACCTTGTTGGCTGTCTATAATTGATATTGAGTATTGGATATTAACTTCCCAATTATAATCACCAAACTTATGATTTACAATTAGAGTTTTTACAAGATAATCACCGAACTACTTGCAATATTTACAACTTGAGTTCTCAAGTTTACCTGTGATATTATTTAATTAAGCTGTGAATTCTTTGGCGCGTCATCTTCAAAGCCCAATATTTCCTTTAAATCATCAAAACAAACATGTAATTTTGGTGATTTGGCCAATTACTTCCAAGATCAATATTCCCCTCTTCCCTGTATTCAATAATTATAATTTAGTCTCTTGTTTGTTGTTTGTTATTAAGAACAGATTTTGGAAAATGCTTTTGTTGGGGCTTTCGGACTCCTATCTTTTAACATGGTCATTTTCTATATGCTTAGTTATTGGAATATTGCAACTGTCCTTGGTATAAAATAACACATTCATCTTGATACTTGATGTTGGGTCATTTGCAGTGTTGCGTATCTCTCAGGGGAGGGGGTTTCTATTAGGCTGTGATGATGGTGTTATAGTGCGGGTTAAGTCCGAAGTGTGTATGGGGCCCCATCGATATGGCGGGGTAATTTTCACCCGAATCGCCATATTGCAGTTTGTGGTACATACCACAAAAGGCAATCGGGATTCGGGTGAGATTTTGCAGCCATTCGATGTTGGGATCCTTGCTTACACATGATGTCAATATTTACACCATTCTGAGCCTTTTAATTATATAATATATTAGATTTTATATTAAACCGGATGGGGATGCTCTAATTTTTGGTTATTTTGTTTTGCATGTTGTTTGGTATCTTGATTTAATTTGGTATCGATATGTGTAAACTAAACCACAAGGCTGTGATGATGACAACCGTTTGTGGGGATACGGGAAATTATTTGGAAACCACAATGGCTAGGTAATCAGGACGGCCAATAAGTATTGGCAACCGGTTCTAGTAGCCATCAGTGGTGGCCAAGTTTCCATTATCATACCAAAGGTTTCTGAGCCATCCACCCGGACTAACACCCCAAACTTTCCAAATTTCTTTTCTAACATTTTCAATGCGTTTTTAGCGATGGATTCACAAGACTCTGGACATATGTACTTCACGAACCTCTTAAGTCAAGATCCTCAACTCGACCCCACTTATGGTGGGCAAAGTGGATCATCTCCAATGACCCTTGGTGACTCTTCACCCCTACCCCCTAATGAGCCTATCGGCAATAGGAAATCTGTGAGGGGTGCAAATTTCAATCTCGAAGAAGACAAATTACTTGTATCGGCATGGCTAAATTGTAACCTTGATGCCGTCCAGGGAACAGATCAAAAACACTCCCAACTTTGGGAGAAAATTTATGAGTACTTCCAGCAGTTTAAGGAAACCACAAATGACCGGACAATAAAGTCTTTAATTCATCGGTGGTCGGTTATCCAAAAGGCCACAAACAAATTTTGTGCGAAACTAGCCCAAGTTGAAGGGTTAAATCAAAGTGGCATAACCGAACAAGATAAGGTAGAATTTCCAAATCATTACTTCAGTAATTTGATCTTAATAGTTTCGATTGGTACATTAGTTTAATATTTTAATTTTTTCCCATGCAAGTTTGAGAAGGCGAAGGTTATGTACCAGTCACTCGAGAAATGCTCATTTCAATTCGAGCATTGTTGGCACCTCTTGAAGGACCAACCTAAATGGATTTGGCGTGCCACAAAGGAGGATCCAAAGCGGAGGAAGACGATGTCCCCATCCCCGACCCCAACTCGATGTTCTGGCGCTACAGTTGATTCAGTTTTTGATATCGAGTCGGATCAAATGCTGGAGAATGAAGTTATCGAGCCCGACCGACCAATTGGAAGGAAAGCTGAGAAAGGAAAACGAAAGGCCCAAGGCAGGCAAGCAGAGGAGAATTTCCAACTCAGGAAGATGAAGTATTCCCTTTTGGAGGAGTCACGCGCTCAGGAGAAAGAGTTTTATCGCCTTAAAACCGAGAAGATGGAGTATGACAAGGAGACAGAGGCCAAAAAATTACATCTTGAGGATGAAAGACTGAGGTTGGAGGCCGAGAAGATGTCTATTGATCGAGAAAAAGAGCTCAGTAAAATCCGGCAAGAGGACGAACGGCTGCGGTTGGAGGCTGAGAAAGTCGAGCTCGCGAAGAAGGAATCAGATCAGTGCATCATGATGATGGATGTGAGTGTCATGCCAGAAATGCAGCGACTTTATTTCCAGCAACTCCAAAGGGAAATCATGGCGAGACGCATTAGAGATGCCGATTTGGATTGATTATTTATGATATGTTATTTATTTTATGTTTGGGACAATTATTTTATGAAGCGGGTATTGATTACTATTATTTTGCATGCAATACGAGCGCGGGTCTTGGTTACCATTAATTAAAAAAGACTGAAAATATGACCATTTCATACAAATAAAAAATTTTATCATCAATACGTGACTACGGATCTTCATTAGAGAAATTGATATTTCGTTTCTAATTAAATTTGTCATCACGTTAGAAAATTCACTATTTAAAATAAAAATAAAATTCTAATTTTATAATACGAATTAGTATTAAAAAAAATACTGTATTGGATAGTCAAAATCTCTAAGAAATATTTAGTAGAATTTGATATTTGAAAAAAAAGATAATAAGACAAAAGAGTTAGTAGTTAAGATTGTAAATGGAAGAGAGAGAAAAAAGTAATAAAAAAATTTTTAGAGATAGGGATGGGGAATGGGATGTAGGAGGTTTTTAGAAGATAAACAAATTTTAGGGAATAATTTGAAAAAATGAGTATTTGAGTTAAATTATAGGGATGGGGATGGGGAACCCAATGAGGATGCTCTAAGTGGCTTAATTTAATTTGAATCTGTTTAATTTAATTTGTAAGATTCAAATTAAATTATACCATGTGGATTGTGGCTGGTGAGTGATGTAAAATTTTTTAAATAGAATTATTAAAAAGAAAAAAAAATCGAGAGATTCTGTTATTCACACGGATGGCAAAAAATTAAAAATGTGGATAAAAGAAAAAAAGGGAGACGTACCGTAGAAAAAGAGAGAAAAAAAAAACATGAGGAATATTTGAGAGTTTCTTGTGTTCACATCTATTATTTATATAATGTTTTAAGCATATTTCTTATATTTTATTTAGCCACTTCATTATTTTTATTTTTATTTTATGATCATAATAAATCTAGTTGATTTTTTTATATTAATATTTTATAAAAATAGGTTTAAAAATGAAAGGTGATCAATTTCCACCATTTATGAATATTAGTAATTCAATAGAGAGGAAAAAAAAAATCTTTTCATCTTAATTATAATTATACTTGCTGATTTCATTAGTCCCTGTAGGTTTCTCACCATTTAACTCTTCTGACATTTTATTATTATTTTTTCAATAAATAAAAAAATATTATTCATGATCTTATTATAATTAATTATAGTACTTAGTGGACGTTATTCATTCCTTATCTCGTAGGACGTTTCTTCATCTCTCAACTCTTTTAATTTGAGCTAGCTGTTTGTATTTTCAACAATTAATTTTGATGCTTTTTTTTTTAGATAGAGAAATTGTCATTCTTGAAGAGTAAAAATTATAAAAATATTATTGCATTTTACACACTTTAGAGTAGAATTTATCTGCATGAAACTATTAATTTTGCTGATGACCGACTAGTTTTTAGTAGAAAGCTGACTATAACCGGCCTACGATTGTGGTAGATCATGCAGACATAATTTGTCAAAGTCACCTTAAATTTATATGATAACGTCTTAGTTGTGACAGATTATAAAATCTTACCTAAAACCATCACGGGCAGTAAAAGAAAGAATGTTTAAACTGGGAAAAACGTTTAAAATCTTGTACTGCCAGGTTAAGCTTTCGCAGAAAGGCTTCATCCCCCCCGACAAGGATCACCAAAACATATCTTTTACTTTGATTTGTTGTTTTTTCCTTTTCCGGGTCTAAGTAGCCAAAATGAATAGCCGCAGGAAAAACATTACCTTCATATTTGAAACTTTGAATGCTTTTACAGTCCGTACGTATCGTGGTCAGAGAATAAATATTTAAGTGGGAAACAACCCAGATCGAGCTGTGAGCAGGCAACAACTTGTCCAGTGTCCATCCCCTTTGGGTCTTGCTTTTAAGAATCGGAATGTTCTGTTTGACATGCCACTTCCGAGACGGACTGTTCCATCAAAAGGAGATCAAGTGGCTACTGGGGAAAACATATGAAGAATTCAGCCAAAATGTGGAACTTAAGTATTGATAATAAAATAGGGAAGGTGAACTGTTAAAATACGACTATTAAGATGATCATTATGTGACGTCATTGTGTGTATATATATAGATACACATATGGTATAATTTGAGAGTACAAAGTAATTAAACATTCTGACCAGCTCTATAAGGAGACGGATGTAGTCTGCTGGTTGAGTTCACTGGGGCTGGTTTAAGGTTTCACTATGAAACTGTGACACATGTGACCCTCTCTCTCTCTCTCTCTCTCTCTCTCTCTGAGCCTCCCTTCTCTCTAGCATCTTGATTGTCTATATCAAGACCATTAATTTCTTCCACCTCTTCCTTCCCTCAATAATGGAGTCCTACAAAGACCTTTTGGGTGCAGAAGGACGTACTAGCAGCAGTGAATCTGGGTGGACAATGTATATTGCCTCCCCTTACATCGAAGAAGAAGATGCTGAATGCAGTGATAATCATGACAAGCGTCAAATCAGAATTAACCGGCAGAAGTATGTCAAGAAAAAAGAAGATGATGACAGTGATGATTCTTTGACTTCTGATGCTTCGTCTGTTCCAAGTTATCGTCGTCATACCCATTCTCGCGGTCAAGGTAGTCATGGCACTTCTCGTTCTAAACCTGACAAAAGTTTTAGTGAAAACATGTTTTCTTTAGGCAAGGATGCAAAAAAACAGGAGAAGAAACGTGTTGGAAGCAGTACTAAAAAGTAATGAAAAATGGCGTTGATGACAATGTTGCTCCCGATTAGCGCAAGTTTTGCTCCCGATTTACTGAGAATGGAACTGTATTGCTATGATTTCTTTGTATCTATTTTTGTTTGATCTGTTTTGTACGTTTTGTTTTGTTTTGGTTGTTTTAGTCAGTTCTTATCTTCATTCTTGCAGTATGAAATATTCATCAACGTAAATACGTACTGGTAAGACGAGCGAGCATGTAAACAAACGGAAGAACATATGCACTAAAAAAACTACTCCTAATTTTCTAGCGATTGTCAGCTTAGGCTACGATTTTCCTCGGTGCAAGAAAAAATATTACTTCATTTTCCTCAGTAAATAAGATCAGGTTGGAGGTCTGTACTACAACATGTGGTCACAGGTGATGTTGGCCTCAAGCGTCCGAGTTGGGAAGAGAGAAATTTCTTATGGTATTACTCTTGCATGTTCCATATATAGCGACCCGCAAATCGTACAAATTGAAATGCCGTCAAGATGAGAGTACACAATTCAGCAGTAGCTAGAATTATTGTTGGTCATGTTCGAAAGAGTTAGCTGGAAGGATTTCCCGGCCAATTTCCAATCGAGTTGAACGAAAATAATGTTTTGGAGCACAAAGTTGTTGATACTAGTGCCTTCTGTTTATTGTAGCTGTATATGAACAAAACAAAGCATGTATGTTATATGTTTGCACTGAAAATAAACTAAAATATACAAAGTGGTGCATTGAATGTTGGTGTTGATCATTGAGGTGACAATTCTCTAGCAAAAGTTTCCAATGATGCTGCATCGTGCACCCATGTGTATGTATGTTTGTTGAGATGTATGTAAGGGTATTAAGTTATGAACCAACAGTGTATGTTGTGCTGGTAAGAGGAAAGATACATACACAAAGACAAATGCCAACTACGAGAAGCAGCAGAAGCATTTGCAGTGACAGAAAGCAAGGGGTACAAGGGCAACAGCAAGGCAACCACAAAGTACATGCTGTACATGAGCATCCAAATCATTAATGCTAGAAATACTTGATAGAACTGATAATCTGAAAAGTTGCATTCCACTCCCACTACAAGAAAAACTAACTATTGTAGTGATTATTATATTGTTGCAAAAAAAATCACTGTAAAAAGTGACCTATTGCAATGATTTTTGAATCGTTGCTCAGTTTTTATCTTGAAAGTCATAATTTCCCTGATTTTTATAATTGTAGCAAAAAATATGATATTTGCAACAATTTTGATAGCTGCATGTAGAGAAAAAAATTGGCTAGGATTAGATGACTATATGATAAGGCTTATCTTATTATTATATTTGAATTTGTTGAATGAATGTAAAATAATTATTGATTTATCTCTAAACAATGTTGAGTCTATCTAGAAGTCTTAGGTGTTGTTTAGATAAGTCATTGAAGTTAAAATCGAGTCCTGGTAGATCTGTATTTATCCAGAAGAAAGCTGAACAGAGATTAGTCAATCCAGAAGAATGTTATCGCGAAATGTTAACAGTCCGTTGGTACACTTTTTCGCGACTGTTGCTAACCGTCAGCAGAGTCCTACTGTAACTGGAACTCTTTCCAGACTTTCTATTTAAAGGGATTCAGTTTTGTATCTTATCATGGACTTTGAGCCACGAATTCCAGAGAGGATATTCTGAATATTTATAAGAGAAAATTCACTTGATAATTTTCATGGGGTTTTTCATCTCTTCTTAAGTATGATAGTGCTTTGAGTGTGAAGTAACATTGATTGGATTTCAGTCTCTAGAGTTCCAGAATGGAAGTCAACATTTGAAGATCGCCAGAGGTTTTAGCTGTTACTGCGGTAGAAGACAAACAGATCGTTTGTCTAGGCAAGTAAGAGAGTTGAATTACAAAGGTTTTGTAATTAATGATTGCTTGTAATTGTTCTTCAAATAATAAAATTGACTTTCCTGGATTTAGCTGCCCCATAGAGTTTTCCCTTTAAAGAGTTCTTTAAAGGGTTTCCCTTCGTAACCAATCGTTGTGTCTTACAAATTTGTTTATTCTCTTTGAGTATTTTGATTCATTTAATAATTCTAGATATCGAGATCTAATCAATTTGTTCAAGAAAATTGGTAGACAATTTTGTGGTTTTGCAGGGGTACATTGGGAATTTCAATTGGTATCAGAGCGTGGTTCACTCATTCGAGTGTGATCCGTGCCCTTGTAGATCATGTCTACGTTATTATACGTTCCACCATACTTCGATGGGGAAAACTATGCTTATTGGAAAGTTCGTATGAATGCTTTTCTCCAGTCTTTGGATGAACGTGTATGGCATTCGGTTGAGCGAGGGTAGACTAAACCCAAGACATCTATAGATGCTTGGACAAAAGATGAAATCAGCAATTGAAATTTGAATAGCAAAGGACTTAACGCTATTTTCATGGCGGTATCTCCCGAAAAATTAAAAAAAATCTCCATGTGTGAGATTGCTAAAGAAGCTTGATATATTTTGAAGGTCACACATGAGGCACAAGAATAGTAAAAAATTCGAAATTGCAAATGCTAACCTCAAAATTTGAAGAGATTAAAATGTTTGAAGATGAAAGCTTTAATGATTTTTATGCTAAACTGAATGATATTCTGCATAATAAATTCATTCCTACTTGTCATAATTGTGGAATTGTTGGTCATATAAGACCACATTGTTTTAACTTTTACCAAGTGCAGAAAATAAATGGTGAAAGAAATACACAAAGAAGAGGGAAGAGTTTAGAAAATTAAGTTGAGAATATGAATCAACAGATAAACTTTTTAAGTCTCAAACTTGGTGAACTAGCAGATTTTTGCTTTCAAAATAAAGAAAAGATCATACAAAATGGTGTTGATGAAAAAAATAGGCCAAAATTTAAAGTAAAGTGGGTGGTCAAAAAAGATGCTATGTCACATTAATTAATAGAACTACTTGTATATTCTTACATTCTTTATATTATTGCATTAGTCTAGGACATGCATTTTATTTTTCTGTTTTGCTTTGATGTTTCTGTTTTTCAGTTTTAAATAAGAAAAATATAATATAAAAAAAAATTCTGATTTGGTTCAAAACTTTTCTTTAAGGAAAGTACATGCTTGATATGTCAAAGTTTGAGTACTTGTGTTATCACTTAATAAATTCTTGAACCTATGCATCTCTCTATTTTGTGCGATTTACTTTGTGCATACAAACCCTATGGATTATCTTGGCAAAGTTCATTTTCAATGCACTGGGAGAAACTTATATGTATGCATATAATAATTAATGTTTATATTGTTTAATGAGATGCTCACCATAGAGGGAGTCCATACCTTAAATTGACTAATACTAGTTGAACCTAGTACATTAATAGAGAGTTCTCCCCTTACCAAACACAAAGAGTTGATCCATATAGAAAAAGTCGGTGTTAAATCATTGTGAAAAAAGACTAACACCCTACACGGATCTATCTCCTTTAAGTTCTTATAAAAGGAATCGGTGCTCTAATCATTGTGGAAAAAGATGAGCAACAAAAATGGACATAAAAAAGGGTTGTGCAAACTAGTGTTTGGAGGAGATGCTCATGTATCTAGGCCTTAGCATAAAGTTTGACTTTTGTGGTAAGTGACAATCTCTTGGGAGCATCTATAAGAAAAAAATACTCATAGATAATATTATAAAAATATTTTGAAGAAAAAACTTAAAAAAAATAAAAAATAAATAAAGAGTTGCTACCTCATATAAGTTTGCTCACTCACACACTCACATGAATTTTGACATTGATGATCTTATGAGGAGTGAACATCCATTGTGATTGTTGCAAAAAAAAAAAAGAGGGTTTACTCTATTGAATTTGTTTTGTGAGTTACACTATGTTTGATATAAGATGCATCTAGGTATGTTATTTGCCCTATTGCTTATTTATATATTTATATAAAATAAAGAGAAAAAGTTCAATTTTTTTTGTTAGTTTTTTCTAATCTCTATTTATTTTGGTTTATATAAAATAAATACAAAAATAAAACTATAAAGTTTTTTTGGGGTCAAGATGGTGTATTGGGTGTTTTTTTTTTCTTTCTAAGTGTATAAGTCCCAGTGAGACCTTTGGTCCAGCACGTACACTGGTGGGTCATGCTTTAAAGTCTTAAAACCCATTCTTACCTCTTTCACTTGCTCCCCGCCCCGATTCTAAGCCTTCTCTATACCCACCTTCACGGACTCTTAGCTCCTCCACGCAAACCTCAATACAAGGTGCCCCTTTCTTTGTTTTCTCTTCACTTTCCATCATCAAGGTAAGTATCCTCGATTCCATTGTTTTTATTCTTATTCCAGTTTTTTTTTTCTCGACATATGGATAAATGAAGCATGTGTGAAGGGTTTTGTTTTTATGAAGTATTGGGCTGTTTGGTTGAGCTAAACTACCCGTAAATGGGTTGTTTTCGGTTGATTCTATCTACTCTATACATGTATTGAGGACAAGGCTGTATAGCTCATAGGCCTATGGTTTTTGTTTTTCACGGGTGCACACCAAGTGTTCGTGTTATTTCCTGACTCATCTCAGATTTTTTTTGGGCTGTTTTTAGGGAGTTTCTTATACACATAGTAAACTCTTAAGCATGAGTAGTTCTCATTTTGTTCTCAACAAACAAATCATAAACAGAAAAAATATATATAATATTTATTAAAAAAAATAATATGGGATTTTAATATCAATTGATTCTTACATTCTGAGTTTGAAAATATTTTTTCTAACTTGGTTATTATATTGCTTCAGATAAGGTTCAAAGAAAGGGCAAAGTGCAAGAAGTTCACTCCTCCCGTGCCATCTGAGAACTCCTCAAGTGAGGATGAACCTATACTAGAACCTATGCAGTTAGGAGAAACTTTAGGTGCATTTAATCCATGAAAAGTTGAGACACATGAGAGTTCTTTATCATGTCTTTTTTTTTAGTGTTTTCACCTCGGCACACATAAGTGGTATTTATTCTTTTATGATTATTGTCAGATTAGTGACAAAAATGAGGAGTATTGAAAGAGCAAATTGAAATATTTTGGTGTTGTGAAATTTATGGGGAGTTTCAGTAAGTGTGTTATTGAGGGGGAGTTTAATAAATTTGCTAAAAATAAATTTGTTGAGTGGGAGAAAGTTTATTTTTGCTGGACATAAGTTTTTATTCTTGATTATTTGCTTGGAATTCCTACTCAGTTTCTTGGTTTTTTGTTTGTACTTTTGACAAGCTTTATATTACATTCATCAAGTTGGTTTTGTCACCAATCTGCTAAAGGGGGAGATTGTAGAGGAAAAAATTGGCTAGTATTAGATGACTATATGATAAGGTTTATCTTATTATTATATTTGAATTTATTGGATGAATGTAAAATAATTATTGATTTATCTCTAAACAATATTGAGTCTATCTAGAAGTCTTAGGTGTTGTTTAGATAAGTTATTGAAATTAAAATCGAGTCCTGGTATATCTGTATTTATCCATAAGAAAGCTGAACAGAGATTAGTCAATCCAGAAGAATGTTATTGCGAAATATCAGCAGTCCGTCGGTACACGTTTTCTCAACTGTTGCTAACCGTTAGTAGAGTCCTACTATGACTGGAACTCTTTCCAGACTTTCTATTTAAAAGGATTCGGTTTTGTATCTTATCATGGAGTTTGAACCACGAATTTCAAAGATGATATTCTGAATATTTATTAGAGAAAATTTACTTGAGAATTTTCATAGGGTTTTTCATCTATTCTTGAGTGTGATCGTGTTTTGAGTGTGAAGTAACATCAATTAGATTTCAGCTTTGGAGTTCCAGAAGGGAAGTCAACATTTGAAAATCGCCAGAGGTTCTGGTTGCTACTGCGGTAGAAGACAAACGGGTCGTTTGTCTAAGCAAGTAAGAGAATCGAATTGCAAAGGTTTTGTAATTGATGATTGTTTGTAATTGTTCTTCAAATAATAAGATTGACTTTCCTGGGTTTGGCTGCTCCGTAGGATTTTACTTTTAAAAAGTTCTTTAAATGGTTTCCCTTCGTAAGTAAACAATCGTTGTATCTTACAAATTTGTTTATTCTCTTTGAGTATTTTGATTCATTTAATAATTCTAGATATTGAGATCTAATCAATTTGTTCAAAGAAATTGATAGATAATTTTATGGTTTTACAAGAGTATGTTGGAAATTTCACTGCATATGTAAGAACATGTTGCAACACCCAAATAATAGTCGGTATTACATCTGGGCGCCAAAGTTCTCACGAAATCATGTTTTATTTTTCTCCCACATTTCTTTCTTGCTTCTCCACTTCTCCCTGTTCTCTCCTTCTCCAAAATCGCATGCCCACCCAAAGCTTAGTTTCTCCACCCCATTTTCAGAAATTCATTTCCCTTGTACGTAATGTCTCTGCCCCGCTGGTCCTCTGCGCCCGCGTTGTCTCCTTTTATTTCTACCCACCACCACCATTCGTTGGCGCCATCTTAGGTGGGTCTCTTTCCCTCCCTCTCTCCTCTTCCTCTCTTCCCGACTCTCTCTCTCTCTCTCTCCTCGTACTCTTGACGTGCCCTAACACCTCCTCGTACTCTTGACGTGCCCTAACACCTCTTGTGCAAAAATTCCTAGATTGATCAGCCCCACTCACCGGCAACACCTTCTACTGCCACTAGACCTGCGACGCCGCAAGAAACACGTGACTTTGGATATAGGTACTCTTGTGCCTCTCAACATCTCTGTGATTGATATCCCCACCAAGGAGGCTGTTGTGAATGATTCCCGGATGCCCATTTTTTGTGTCCCTGAGCTAGATTTTTCTCTTGTTTTGGTCAATCTCTGTTCTACTCATTTGTGCCCCTTAGTTGTGTTTGTTTGTGTGAATTTACCCTATTTGGCGGCAAAACCTTTTTGGAAATTTCTTCCTTCTGCAACTGCATCCTTTAATTCATTGTTTGTTAATGATAAATGTAAACATTTTAATCAATGTGACCAAAAATCTGCTCCATGGTGCATGCAAGACCCACATAAGAACCAAGAATTAGCATCTAGTGACTAGGACAACTATTATATATAAATCTCACCTTGGATTAAAACTTAGTGTTCAATCTTGCTTGGAACCCACACACTTGAAAAACAGGAAAAGAAAAAAAAAAAAGAGAAAACAATTGTGGTGCCAGTTTGTGTCACATAAATCTGATTATTGTTTTGTACTTATTGGGACCAAGGAAAATAAAGGTGGGATTTGCTTGCTCTTTTTTTTTTTTTTTTTGTGATTCAAAACTAATAAAACAATGTGATGTTCCAATTTTGAAAACAATGTGTTGTTCCAGTTCATTTTGTTTGTCAGTTACGGAGGAATATGGTATTAATGAATTGTGAATCATTAATGTTTTATGTTCATTTGATGATTATTTTTTTGTTTTCAAGATGATAGATTATGAGTATAAATTTATTTATTACCTATAAAAAAGTATAGATTTATGTATTAAAAAAATATTTTTAGTATAAACTTTATATATATATATATGCATATATTGAGTAATCTCGAAATGCTACATTGGTACACACTATTGCCAAATATTCTGTTTTAGTATCTAAACCAAAATCACCATTGGAATTGAATTCAAAAGTTTGCATTTCACTTGAAAACTTCAGGTTACACATAAAAAACTTTTAGGCTGGTTAGCAAAACAAATATAAGGATACAAAGATGTATATGTAATTAGTGGGCTGTTTTCACGTAGCATATCTGTACATCCTGTACAGATCCAAAGTGATGCAAAAGAGTTGTGATTAAAATACCATATCTGTACAGATATGTATATTTACACCAAATATATGCGTGCTGGATTTCTTATATGTACATCCATCTATTAATATATCTAAATATATATGTCATGACTTGATCAGCATGCACATTTGGTTGTCTAGTGTTTAGAAATTATATTGGTTTTGACTTCAATGCCTCCTGCTTTAATACTTTAAGATCATAAACTTATATATATTTATAGAGAGAGAGACACACACACACATTGTTGTTAATTTCTAGATTAGTTAAAGCCTTGAATAGTTTAGGATATTCAACTGTTATTGGTGACCATATTGACTCTTGGTCGGTTTAGACTTTACACAGAATTTAACCAACTATCTTGAAGTTGATGCACCATATATAACATCAACAAAGAATGCAAAATTCTCAATGCAATCTTGTATTTACAATCTAAATATATATATATATATAAAATAACTTCATACTAAATATATAATAGTTTGAGATGTAAAATTATTTACTAATTTTATTTTTCCTTAACTCCAAGTGAATCCTCTATTTTTTTGGTACAAGTCTTCCAAATAGATATATAAATATCTTGGTTTCTATGCATTTCTTTGTTTGAAATTTTATTACAGATCTATATATAGGGACTAGTGTAGTACTCAAATGCAATTAGGCTACTATATATATATATATATATATATATATATTCTTCTTGAGGAATATATATTGTGTAGTACTCAAATTCAATTAGGTTGTTTGAAGTCTGATCATTGATGATTAGACTACCCATTTGTGTTGACCATGCTGTATTAAGGCTACACACTTTGTTCAACTGCATGCTATTCAATGCATAAGGACAAATCTAATGACATTTTGTTATTCAATGCATAAAGTACCCATTCGTTTACTGATTTGCAAACTGCATGCATTGCTGATTGGTATTATATATGGTTAGTCATTGCATACAGTCATATATGCATTTTATGGAGCCAAATTGAGCATCACTTATTCAGAAGAATAAGTGAATATTTGTTATAATGGATTTGTATCGTATGAATTATTTGTTTATCTATAGCTTTTACTGCATCGGTTCTACAAGTACAAAGTAAAATGTTACAGATAAGATGGAAAGTCAAAACTATTCTTGTTTTAGTACTAATGTGACAACATCGATCATATTATAAATTGGACTCAACATGTAAGTTTCTTGTTGTAAAGCTTGCAATATATATCTTCGACTTGTTCGAATAAAAAAAGAGAGCTGGAAAATGAATGAGAATTGAAAAATTCTTCCAACCGCACCCCCTAAAAAATAAAGGACAAAATACAAAGGGAATCTCATAAGTGGTGGAGATTAGAGTCATGACCATTATCAGGCTCCAATTTCTCTTTTATCTCTTTCAATCACTTCCCAACCACAAGGAATTATAAGCATGAAACAAATGGATCAACTCTAGTACTACTATATCAAATGGTCATTCCTATCTATTAAGCATCGCCATTCTTCAAGAAAAAACGAAGAAAAAGGACTAGATGCTGTGAATTTAGTCAAAATTATATGGGCCATTAGCATTCAAAATAATGGATCTGTAGCCTTACTATTAAAACAATAAAGGATTTCCTTTGTTTGTATAACTTCATGCTCTTTTCACTTTCTAGGTTCTTTTTTCTACTAATCTGTTGGAGTTGTGTCTTTCCAGAAAACTCATATACAAATATGCCTTTATTTCATAAGTCATACTAATGATTTGTATCTTGTTCATTTTCTGTTATTTTTTCTTTTCTCAAATGTGAGAGAGAGTAGTGTTGGATTTGAAGATATGTTATACCTTAGAATCTGTAACATCTTTTAACAGCTTCCCACATATGAAAGAAACCATATAAACCAATTATAGAAACAAAGTCGGAAAGTTTAGAAATAGTTGACCACCGACTAGCAACTTTCACATTCTCTCCAGAGTAACTTAGGCCACTTCCAGAAATATTTGATCAATGCCTCCGGAAACGAATCTCTTCTTCTTCAAAGCAGAAAATAATGAAGATGGTGTTTTATAATAATTTTCAATCACTGGTGAGAGTGAGAGTGAGAGTACTGTAGGGATTGAATTGCAGAATCGTTCTTTTATTCTTAATTTGCTGTTTTGCTATATCATGCTCTGTGTACTTGAGGTGTTTATATATGATTTGCATAAGAAATAACTGTTGTATTTTTTTTATAGAATTTATTAGCCTGTCCTAGATCTAGCTTGTTGGTCTTCTTATGTTTCTAATTTACTTTTTAGGTTACTTCTACTAATATTGTATTTTGGTATTTTATAAACAAAATATAAGTGAATAATTAAGATCATGGCCAGTGAAACTGTGTAACACGAGGGTATGCCCATCTAGGAAGAGATTATTAAAGAATGAGTGAAAAAAGGAAATGAAGTAATGATTTCATAAGAAGATGCTTCTTTTTCTTTTTGTCTTTTAAAGAAGGGAGGGAAAAAACTAAAAATTGCACTCATCCTTCACCCATTTTGGAATTGAATCAGACTGATTAAGCAGTAATTGAACAAAGGAGTGGATCCCACGATCTATTCCTTTCTTTTTCTTTTGAAGATGTCTTCCAAATTAGATGTTGTTATTCTATTATTGGGTCATGATTGATTTTAGCCTTGACTTTCTATCTTTAGAGTTATGCAATGTTACAACGAAAAGATGCTACTTCTTTTCTATGATTTGGCATATTACCATGAAAATCAAGATCGGTTGTTAGGATGTCAACATTCTTTTCATTAGAAATCCTTGAGTAATGCAATTGTTTCCTATTCATAAAATTTTCATAATGTGATACATGGTTTTTCATTGGTTTAACAACGCTTTAAGTGAAACCTTTTACATATGGCTCCCTGACCTTTAGAGTATGTATGGATATGCATTAAAAAGGTCACTTAGTATATGTAGATTTGGACACAAAGATTCAGAAGAGCATTTCCATGCAAACTATGGTGGGGATTCAAATTATTGTTAGAATATGCTAGTTCAAGGGTAATTATGTCTACCACTACTTGCCATTATTTTTATTGCTATCTCTGCAATACACTTATATATATATATATATTTTTGTAACTAAGGGGGGTTATATAGTTAATTTGATTTGTGGTTTGCATGAGTCTTTTTCTCTGATGCAAATTGTTTACCAGGGTGTCTTTAAATCTTAATATTGTGCTTTGGTTATAGGCTGTGCATGGTGGTGGAAAAATAGATTTGAAGGGCCTTTATTCTAAATTGATTGGAAATCTTGCCGGTGTCTTACCGTAAATACCTTGTTAAAGCACATGAATTTACTTAGTTTTAGGATTCATAACTTCATATATCAGTATCTTATATGAATTGGGTTTGCATCTCCTTTTTTATGTTACTTATGAACTGGGTTTGCATCTCCCTTTGTAGCATAACTAGCATGAGCTACGATTAGAACATTTGAAATCACATTTACATATTTTGGAAATCAATATCATGATACAAGGATTAAACATCTTCTTCCTCTGTCACAAGAAATAAGAACCAGTTCATTATACAAGGTGTTGAAGATATGTCAAGCCTTTTGAAAGTGTTCTATACGACTTGCCGTTTTCTATTCCCATGTATTTTCATTAATGGCATTTATGTAATTTTGTATAAAAGGCAAATGTGTAAAGCTTTGTATAAAAGGCATGTGTGCCTTTGTAAGAGTGGTGCAGAGTCTGATTTTTCACTTTTCCTTTCTTGGAGCCGCCATCGTCCTGGAGATAAACGGAGGGTTTTCAAACCCTAGTTTCATCAAGATTAAATTAGAGCTTGAGGTGAAAATCAAGTGCAAGAAATGTGTGGTTTCGTTAGAGGATAATACGAGGAAGTCACTCCCTATTTTGTGCGGTGAGAAATGGTTGTAAGTGATTGTAAAACTCTATTTTTTATGCATTATTCAATAATAAAGTCTCCTAGACTGTTCCTGTCATGAATGTAGACCATTAGGGTCAAACCACGTAATTTCTTGCGTTGATTTCGCATTTCTTTTATTTTTCTTGCATTTATTTTGATCTTGTAAAATATATACTGTGATTTCGGATTTCTAATGCGTTTAAAATAGAAACTAAACAATCACGTTAATCATATAATTTTCTTGAAGTTTTGGTTGTCTTTTGTTCAAATTAATCGCATATTACAACCAGTTACATTAATTTGGTTCTTTGAGTTCTTGTTTGTGAGAGGGCTGAAAATATAACACAAGGATTATATTTTTATCTTGTATTCTAGTTGTTCAAGTGAGATTGACACATTTCCTTCAATTATTACGGAACACATTGAGAACATTAAACCTCCATTGATGGAAGGTTTGGATGGTTTGGTAGGTGTAAGTAGTCTTCCTTTCTTCCTTTCTCAATTGTTATAGTCTTTGCATTCTTGCTTATTTATAACAGGTTCTCCCTTTGTTATGTGTTTTAGTTTGTTATTTTCTGAGCATTGATTGCTTTTGATTTTTATATATAATTACTTATCCTTGTAAAATTAGGGTGGGTGGTATGCTGTATACACCCTGCATTCTTGATCTAATTAGTTATTTATGCTTTGGTGGTATTACGCTCTAGTTCTATTTAATAAAGGTGCATTCGCGTTGATGGTTCCCAAATTTTGGTATATCCATGGTGTCAATGGTTTTGTTAGCTATATTGCAGATTATTTATTCATGTATGTTGAGCACATGATAAAGATAAAGACAAGAAACCTTTTCATCAAATCTTCCCCTCCGGGTACAAGGTACCAAACAAACAAGAAAGGAATTATAATTAAAATAGATGTCACATCCCAATTATTTATTAAAAAAAGACCTATGTCACATCCCAATTAGTTGTTTATTGCTTAAGATGGATCATCTTATTATTGTTATTCATTAGTTATAGCACGTATCATCTTCTTAATAATTTATTGCTAATTAATGATATGTATATATGTGTGTGTGTGTGTTTTAAAGGAAATGAGCAAAAGGTTTACATGACTAGCTAGGCCTCACTTGTGTTCCCCACCAAATAAGTCTCTAATTCCGTAATTTGCTCATGGGAATGTGGGACCTGCCTTATGGCAGCCACTCGTTAGCCTGGGATTGGCATATGGCACATCCGGGTACTCATCAAAATGTACATCATGTATAAATATATATATATATATACAGGCTCTTTTCCATGCTGCTAGCTTTGTTTATCTTATGTATTTTTTTTTTTTTAATCTTCATGGATAGCAAAAAATTTTGGATATAGATATATACTGTATATATATAGGGGTCATGTGTTGACATATAAATTATGAATGACAAGAGGGAATTTAAAAGGTTTTGTATCAGCAGCTTGGATTTTTAATTTTTTAGCCTTGTTGAATGCATCAATTCAGGTGTGGGAAAAATTGATCTGTTCTGAAGGGAGACATTGTAACACTTTTTTCCTTCATATATACGTATATGATATTTAATCTAAGCTATAGTTGTTTTAATATAATTATAACTTTTGGCTCTTCATGGATTGTCAAAGAACAGTATAAAATGAAAGTTTGAAAAGTTAGGTTGCTGATTTAATTATCCATTTGCCTTAAGCTCTCACAACAATAGAACATCGATGATGATGATGATGTGTACTAGTAGAGTTGTTGGTGATTTTGACAACATATTCACCATGATTATGAGTAAAAGTCTCCTAATTATCAAGTGCTAGCTAGCTAGAAGATCAAGATAAGACAAGAAAAAATCCAACCTAGGTTTGAAAATTGATTACACCTAATCATCTAGCTAGCTTTATTTGGAATCCAAATTCAGATTCCTTTCTTTGAAACCCATATTTCTTATCAATGTGAATGATTTTTGCTGTCTCTCTCCTTTGGTGTGTTCGATCCAAGTAACAAAGAAAAAAAGAAAAACACTTTAAGGAAGAATGTGTACTAACACAACTATAAAAGAGTTTTTTCATTTACCTAATCTGTCATGGATGACTTTTAGGAGTTTCAAGAGATGGTTGAGGTTGATGATCATGGCAAGACAAAATTGAATAATCGAAGTACCATTGCTTTCTCCTGAATTCATACCATCGAGTGCAAAATCAAGATATTAATCTAAAGCTAGTTCAACCCATTAATTCACACCATCATGAATGTTTCATGAAAAATAGAGGGGAGATGGAAGAGAAAGTATTCATCACAAGTTTAACATTATGTTGATATGCCCAATCTGAATTTATTGTTTACTTTGAATATAGAGTTACTGAGCTTAATTCCATCCTAAGGACTAGTACCATATTTAATTACAATCTTGGCAAATATTTATATCAAATAGGTGATTATACCATTTTTTGTTGGATATGTGCTAGTAATTTTTAAGATATAATGATTTGGGTTGCAATAATAAATTTTGTCTTGTTTCACATGATATATAGTACTAATTTCTAAAGTCCAAATCTATCCATGTGATGATTTTTTGTCTTTAAATCTGTTTTATGGTTTGGCACGAGTTTGGACTTTGGTCTTACCCTCAGGCTTGAAAACTCAATACTTTATTTTCATCAATTAGTCCCCTACCTTCCTAATTCATAGCTTCCAAAGTTCCAATTTTGACCCGTTTTATTCTCCAAATACAAGCAAGCAAATTAGCGCAAGAAACACCAACATCCATTGTTGTCTATAGTTAACAAATTATAAAAAGAGTAAAAGATTCACACCCACCCCCAAACCTTACCAACACCCCCCCCCCCCAACCCAAAAAAGAAAGAAAGATAGAATCACACCTTAAATAAATGAAAACCAAATTCAATATGAAACTCAAGGCTTGAGTAGCTGATGTTAATCTAATGTTATATGATTTAAAGAATAAAAGAGAGTTCTTTGTAAGTCTTGAGCTTCTTGTTGACCTTGAATCTTTGGTTGTGTGGATTTAAGACATTTTCTCTCATGCACCTTACAATACCAAATTTTTACATGTGCATCACATAATTAATTTATTTTTTTAAAACAAAGATAACATTCATCCATAAATAATCAGATTTTCATGACAAGCTTGATCAGCTAAAACCAGTTATCAAATTCCATTTTATTTCTTATATGCTAGATCCCTCTTAAAATAGAAGCTGTTTCTTCTAACTATTCTTTATCTATGGTGCTACATAACTAGTCCCATAACTCTGTAAAATCTGTAATCTCCCACTTCTGCAGCTTACTACTTACAATTGCCCAAATATTGATGGCAGCTATACATGTCCATAGTACATTTATAGCTGTCTCTTCTTCTCAACTTGAGTTTGGATCCTTGATTCAAGTTAATCAGTATGATCATTTGGAGTTCCCTGGAGTGGTTCCTTGCACCTTTATTGGTAATCTTCACTTCTTCTATGGTTAGGGTTAGTGCTTATTCATTCCGTTAGGGTCAGCATACTACAATTTGATGATAATGATGATTTCCTCGGAGTTCATTATTGGCTACTTTTTTTGTTAATATTTCTCTCAAAGTTTTGAGGTCCAATTGTTTTCTATGATATTGTATGATGGATCAGGTGACAATATAGATTATGGGGGAATTAAGCATAACCCACAATGGATAATAGTGGGTGAGGGTGAATTGAGTACTCTATTCATTTGAATAATGAAGTAAGTAAGAGAAATAGAGTAATAGGGATCTTATGATCAAGAAAAAAATAGCCTATTAGTAAAGCAGTAGTAAAAAAGGTGTAAGGGTATCATTACCCTATATATATTCCTGATAATTAGGCTTGAAAACTGTTTTGCAATGTCGAAATGGTTCATTGTGAATAGGATCTGAGAGATGATTTGGGTCCCTATCCTCCTGCCATATTTTTCGGTTTGCAGCATGACTAGAGTTGAATCTGGTCGAGCAGAACATTTATTCAATGGAAACTGCCTTCGATCCAAAGTTGGCATGGGTTTCCAAGTCAAATATAGAACATTATACACTGTTAAAGAGGCTAATGGAGAGAATTTTCATACTACTCCAGCCAAACACCTTAATATCTAGTCATGCCTTGCATTTTAGTTTGTAATTTTCCAAACCATGTTTCTTGATTTATTAAAACTAAAACGTAATCTATCATACCATCATTATGTTCTGTTTTGATTTTGGACTACCAGGCCCCTGGTAAATCCAGGGACTTTACAAGATAGTTGCTTCTGTTCCCCTTGAAAGTTTTGAAGGAATGATGGTGATTTTAATGATAATGATAACGTTACTAATGATGAAAATGACATGGATAACTACTATAAGTCCATAATGACGAAGATAAGCATGTTTTGGCTATCATAGAATGGCTATATTCTACTTCATTAATTTTACCTCGACTAGAAAATAAAAAAAGGATTCTAAATTGGTTTGTTAAGCATTAATGCAGGGAAGATTAGGCAGGTAAAACAGGCAGCAGTTTCTCCTTTAGTACCTCATTAAGAAAACCTTTTTCATCAAGCAGAGGAGTCAAAATCTGAAGATACCAGTTTCCATATCATGCATAATCTTCTTCAGACACGTAGCCATGCTCTAATTAAGTAAACAATTGGTTAAAGGATTTTCATCAAAAGAATCATCGTTCATTACATTTCATTCTTTGCAGTTTACTACTAACAGAACATCAAAAACCAAAAATTTTGGGTAGAACTTTCATCATTGAATAAAATATAAAGAAAATACTGTTGAGCTTCGAGAAAATATCACTGGGCTTCACCTTGAAGATTAACCTATATAGGATAGAACTGGCAAGAAAAACTACCCACAATGGACACTAGCCGGAATTCATTCGTCATTATACCTGATCGACGGAGCAGTCCTGCTATTAAGTTAGAGGCCAAAATTGCACATCTGCACGAACTCCATATCATTGTCCACATACTTGGTCCATAGATTCTTATATTGGTTCATAGCAATGTCAAGCCAAGGTTTCATGTTTCCCTTGTAATGAGTGAAGGTTGCATTGTTGATCTCATCCATGCAAATGCTGGGATTGTAGCCAAGTCCTAGCACGTGCCAGGATTTGTCCAATGACTTTGTTGTAGAGTAGAAGGTGATCAAGCCAGGAGGAAGAGTACTTAACTTCGATAAGGTGAGGTCTTCATTCTGATCAGAGAGAACAATAGCGACTCAACAATTATGAAAGAGAAAGTATGTAAAAGAGATCGAAGATGAAGCACAAAGATCTAAATAAGTCCACGTCTGTGCATATCAATTTGGGTATTTTTTAACTTTGATGGTGTATGGGAAAGAGATTGGTAAATAAAGAATTTCGAGGGTGGGGAGTGCACCTTCGGGAGCTTCGACTTCGCTGCAGTTCAGCTGCGGACACTGGATTTTTTGTACTTGTACGTTGTTTTATTTTTGGCATTCGTTGGGGGTCCGTCCTTGAGGAATTTGCTTTTTATTTTCTCATGGTAAAATAAAATTCCAATTGGATCTTTTGATGGGAAGATTTATATCTAGTTTGTAAAACATCTTTTGTTCATGTTTACAAGATCAGAAAATTTTGTTCAACTAATTTATTTTATTTTGATCAAAATTGGTGTACAACTTATGATATTGATGGTAATTATACAAATGTTTTAGGAACAAAAATATTTCACAAAAATAAATTTATATATTCACTTATCTTGATGCGGTATGTCAAATTGTATAATTATTTTTATTATAGATTTAATTTATCACATGAAACCATGTCAAATTTTAAATTTAATTTTGTAAAATCTTTTTGTGATATTACACCCAAATCCAATCAAACAAACAAACCATTGATATAAATATGATAAAAGTGATGCAATGTATAAATAAGACTGTGACTATAAATGGCATTTGACAATTTGTGTTTGCAGGTGAGGTTTGTATCATGTTAAGTCATGAGTATTATATTCTATGGGTCAACCCGAATATGACCCATTTAATTAAATGAGTGGATCCTAAAAACCTAACACGAGTCAATGACCCATATAAATAACAGATGACACGATATGATTTCCTTAACTGTTTAGTAATTAACTTTTATTGAGTTAACCTGCACATGATGCATTTTTAAAATAAAATTATATATTGACAACAAAATGTTTAATAGTTTGAAATATTAAAGTTGTGTTTAGATGTTGAGCTGAGTTAAGTTATTTATGAATAGTATATAAGTTGAGTTGGTGGAGTGAGTTATGCGGGGTCTATCTAAGATGAGTTTAGATGTGTTTGTATGTTAAGATGCATTTAGTACTATTTATGAAAAATTGAAAAATGTTGTAGGCCCCACATATAAAAAGGCGTTGAGTTGAAAAAAACTGTGGGTCCCACTTATAAAAAGGTTTTGAGTTGAGATGAGTTTAGTAATTTGTGAGTTAGGTATTTGGATGTTAGACTCAATTTAAAATTAGACTGAACTGAGTTGATTTTAGTTGAATCTAACAACCAAACATGCCCTAAGTAGTTAAATAATAATATTAATATTATGAAAAATTTTATATACCACACTCTCATCTCATTAAATAAGATGTGACATATTTATCATCATTAAATGATCATTTATTGCATACTTCTTTATTATCCAATAGTGATAAATGTGTTATATCTTACTTAGTATGATGAAAGTAAGATGAGATTATAGTGTATAGCATTAGTCTTACATGGATTGATTACAAGTTGACTCACAATTGACTCATTTATTAATTTTGTGTCTTATGGAGTTAATTAGTTTTGACCCAAACTCATTTATATCAAATTTAAACCCACTTATTTGATATTGAATTCACGAGTCATGTAGTATATTCTGATACCTAATATCCTTTTTTATTCAAATACACCCTTTGCAGTCATCGTTAGTCATGGGCTTAAGAAATGACAACTACATGGTTTCCCTTCTAGTACGTATACCCATTAGCATTCTATTTTGTTACTAAGCTTGTCACTTATCCAGGACACTTTTCAAAAATTCAGAGAGAGAGAGAGAGAGCACTAAGGTTGATCTTGGGGGATTTATAATCTTCTTTGCCTTTTAATTGCCATTAATATAATCTTCATTCCGATCTTTATTTCGGGCTTATTTGCTTGAACTTCTCTAATGGGCTATATTGTTTATTTCCACTCGAGCTTTGATTGGATGGAAATGGACACATTAGTCGGATTGTTGGTATTTCAAGAATCAGTTTTCAGAAGCCTCCAGTTTTTTTTTACAAAATATCGGTTTGTGAAATCCTTATTCACTGACTGTAACAATGTAATGAATTATTGTGACTGTAAAGGGGCTTTCACAAATAATTAATTACAGTCACAATAATTAACTGTAACAATGTAATTAATTACTGACTCAAAAATATAAAAAACAATGTAATTAATTACGGTCACAATAATTGTAACTGTAACAATGTAATTGATTACAGTCACAATAATTGTGAAAACCTCCCCAAGCTTCATTTTCTATGTGTTTTGTAGGCCCAGTATTGAAGACCCCAGTGGTTGAAACCTGATCCAAAAATATACGAAACACAATATTAACAGTGACATTGTAATAATAACTTTAGATGAACTTTACTGATTCTACTTTATTAATGTTAAAAATTTTCAAAGTAGCATAAATAGATTTACAGAAGGAGTAATCCGACATACAGTCCCCATTTGGGGACTGCAATACGGGCATAAATAATTTTATTTTTAAAACTTTTTAAATTTACAAAAATGTTGAGAAATTCTATTTGCAATCCCCAAATAAGGACTGCATTTGAAGGTCATTTATTAAATGAGAAAAAGAAACATTTAATAGAAATATTTTTGTAATTTTAAAAAAAACTTAAATATAAAATTACCTAAGCTTGTATTGCAGTTTCTATTTAGGGAACATTATTTTTTTAAAATAATAATTTTTGTCATTTAATAAAGATGCTGCATATGCAGTCCACGCTAAAAGACTGCAAATAAAATTTCAGTTTACGTAAGTGAGTTGGTTTTGGGTTATATACCACTTCGCAATCACCAAAAACTAACCCCCGAAATTGAGGGGGAGAGAGAGATTTTGATGCGTAGTCTCGTGAATCTGTTCATCCCCTGATGAGACAAGAATGCGAAAAAGCACTATGCCACTATCAGACAATTAACTCCAGTCATCAGCAAGAAATGTCAGGGGGCTCAAGTCAACGTCCCTTAAGTAAGGCTGGGGCTCTAATGATGGGATCATGGGAGTCCCATCGAGCCTGGTTAAGACCCAATATCTAACATCTCCCACTTACATTCTTACTTAGTGGACATGACATAATCCTTGATTCTGTTCATCTTAAAGCATCTTGTTATGCAAACAAACTACGATGACAACATCTTTAAAGCATCTTGTTACGCACTACACTCGCATGATTGTATCTGGCTAACCATCTTTGTTCTACCCTGACATCTCCTTCAAAAAATTTCACACAAATTTTGAAATGTACAACATCAGAAATGAAAGGGATCTGCAATGAACAAGATTGCTAAATTAAAAAATAAAAAAAATAAAAAATAAAAAAAAGGAAAAAAAAGTAATGAGAAAAGAACATAGAGGCTTTTAACTCTGCAGGTCTTGCTAGAAAATAATAGCAGTTTATGATTTGTTACCCAAACACAGCTCTGCTGGACCCAACCCGAGCCAGAACATAGAAGAGATTGCAAAAATGAAAAATAATTTCGTATTGCATTCTGTCAAGGGTGTTCCTCAAAAGTACCAAACAGTATTGGGACTTAAGTGGATAGTTTTTCCAAATATTTTTCATTTTATAGTAATTTTTGTTTTATTTACCAACACCCACTCCACCACCTTTATTTCTGTGTCATGTCCAACTTCCCCAACACCAAAAGCCAGTGGTTCCTCTCTCGTACACCGACAAAATTAATGCCACATTTTTTCCACAACAATGCGTGGAATTATTTTTAGTTTTTCTCAAATGCTTTTCACATGCTAGATGCATATCCATCTTTAATGGTTCCAGTTTCAGATGATCATCATCAGTCCATCTTCGATTTTTCTTGAAATAATTTCTAGGAAAGTATCATGTTAACATCTCTGTTTGGATTCCAAACAGGTGTGCAAACTACTGCAGGCTAGCTCAGATTTTTAGCTGTATGAGCAGCTTTAATTTTTATATGGTGATGGAAAACAAGATTCAGGTCTGTTTAAATTTGTAAAGAACCTCGGAAGACCAATATGAGACTCAATTAAAATGCTCAAAACATGTTATTGCAAATTTTGGGCGATCTGTATGGCTTAAATGAAAGGCAAAACTGGTTAACTTCCATACAAACGAGAAAGAGGATAATAGTAAAACTTCTCATCCATCTCAACCAAGCAGATCCATAGAACTTGAGATAGACTAGTTCGAGGACTCAGTTCTGAGGTAAGTTGTGTTGTAGGGAACATCTTCCAGGTCTCTTAAAGTAGGGAAAGAGGATTTGAGTTCCATGTCAGTGAGCATTTGGCGAAGTCCTGAAGTTTCCTCTTTGAGCCGAGCATTTTCTTGAAGCACCCGGTCCTGGCACTCGGAGATATGATTCAGCTTATCTAGGAGCTGATGGTTTTCAGTCCGGAGCCAAACCACCTGCGACCAGAGCTCGTCTAGGTGTTTCTGCTTGCGCATGCGTGAACGACGCGCTGACTCTCTATTAGATATCATCCTTCTCTGTTTCCTCTCGTTGATAAGACCCAGCTGTTGCTCATCAGCTTCATCGGAAGTTGAATTACTGCTGAAAGATGATGATTGTGGATTGAATTCGTGAGCTTGAGGGAACTGGAAATTGTATAATGGGCTAGGGAATTGGCCGTTAAGTTGAAGTACTGCGGGCGTGCAACTCTGAGACATGCTGAAGTGAGGTGGGTATGGATCTGCGTTTGAAGAGGCTAGATAATGGAGGGCTGAAACCTCACAAGGCTGCATGGCTATAGAACCTGGTTTTAAAATAAAAATAAAAATTGCAGGGTCTATTTGGAGGGGAAGGTGAAGAAGATATTGTTTTGCAGTGTTAAAGGGGCCGAAGGAAAGCGTGAGTAGAGCCTGCGTTTTATAGGATGGAATATTGGCCCCCACACTGAGCAACTGTGTGGAAAGTTTCTTAAATTACAGACCATTGCAATATCATGCAGGCCATGATCTCCTTTCACGAGGCATTTACATTGATGTTGCTCAGATAAAAGAATAGTGGTATTACATTGATGTATGCATGATCCTCTGCAATGATGCATATATGATGTTAGTGGTTACATGTACCATGCGTGCCATGACGCCAATATAAAAACAAATTAAGGGACTTCGATTGTGTTTGTGGATAATCATTTTGAGATCAAAGATATGCTTGCATCAGAGAGAGAAATAAGCAGTTTTATTGTGGGGAGTACAATTATTCTGATGTGAGGATGTTTTGGCAAAATAAAGCTAGGGCAGGAGAGAAATGTAGTTCAAGAGATCAATCTAGAATAGAAAAATGTTGTGATTCATCTTATATTTTGTCATCTTCAGTCATTTTCATTGATAAGATGAATTTTAAGCGACTTTCTGTTTAAGTAATCGATATAGAAAACCATTCAAAATGTGTTATATCAGTAAGTATAACTGATCATGACATGTATTTTAGAAAAATACACATGACATGCATGATTTTTCAACACTTCAACTCACAGCCAATAGGTCCACTTGACAAGTGAGGAATGGAAGGAGGGTGTTAGGGGAATGGCAAGCTCTGTTCTATATCCATAACTACGAAATATTATATGGGTTTGATGACTCATCCACCACTTCTATGAGACCACAGCTCTGTACTATATCCATAATCAAAGGACTTGATCACCCTGATTTCCTCTCTCTCTCTCTCTCTCTCTCTCTCTCTCTCATATTTAGGTAATAATCATAGTCGGAGGGCTGCTAATGAGTGTGGTACTAGTATAGAAATTGCCATAAAATAATGTTAAGCAAGTTCATTGTGAGCCCCACAGTTGTTCATTCTTGCAGGAATGGGTAACGTATGATGGAAACAAGAATATTGGCCAATATTAATGCCCTGTATTTTTATTTTTTTTTGTCAAATTGTGAAGTAGGATGAAAATGAAATGGGGGTGACGTGAACCTTTACCAGATATATGTCAATTTCTGGTCAGGCTCAATTTGGCAATATGCAGATAGCTATTCTAGAGAAAAATCATTGTTTCTGAAAAACAAAATGGTCATCACCACCAAGGACAGTGAAATATTGAAATGGGATCCATTCAATTTTTATATTCAGATGAATATGTACTTTGAAAAGCCAGTTCCCACGAACAAGACTTCTAACACTCGTTTGGCTGGGAACCTAGGAATACCAACACCACAGTCCAATATCCTATCAGAATCAAAAGAGGACTCAATACAAATTCAACGCCTTTACAAAAAAAGCAAATTACCATTTACATCACAACAGAACTAGGTAAATTAAACAGCCCTTCCTATCTCTTGGGAGGTCTTCAAACAACAGGAACTCCCAAGAAGCACTGCCCCTTGCCCTCATCTTTGCTTAACAGTCTGCAATTTGATTTATTTTTCTATATATGTGCCCCTCAACTGTACATTTAAGCCTTTACAACAAGCCAAAAACGTACTGATCCAAAAAGTCGAACAACGACCAATGCATCTGAACCTTTCAAGACAGTCAGTTAGCACCAAGGAATCATACTCCACTTCAACATCAGCAAAATGAAATCCAAGCCTGCTTTAGGTCTGAGCCGGCTAAATCAAAAACTGCAGCCTAGTTATTGCATCATAAAAGAATTCATATCCACTTTGGAGACCTTTATCATAAGCTCAGCAGAAAAGGACTTGCTCGATCGATCCTATTAGTTGATAGTAAAACACAAAGGATGCTGAGTGGCCAAATTGTGCTAAGTGGTGGCTCCTTGTTTGTCCAAGTTGTGCTATTTTAATCAAGAGTGGCCAGTGGTGTTGATCTCAATGTCACTTCTGTTAGGTTATTTTAATGATCTGTGCAGTACGTACAACAATGACAAATGCTAACCATAATTTTTACAAGAAAATTAAAGTGAATCCTGAGAATCTCTCCTGATTATATTTTCTTAGCCGCATTTTATTTCTCAAGTACTGTTAGATGTTAAAATTTAGTTGTTACAAATAAAGGTTATATATCAAGATTTGTTGAAGTTTTTGTAACCATAGCTTGCACTATGAAATTCAAGTGAACTCGATCGCTGTCAATCTGGTTTAATTACTTATGTAATTCAGTCAGTTCAGTGGTAAGCCAAAAGCATATAAATCCATGAACCTTGGTTGAGTTTTGGTAGAGCTGCTTTATTCATAAACATGGAGAGGATCAACAACTGTGGTCTTGGCCATTCATCTTAGTAGAAAAATCTTTCTATATGGTGGTGGGAATGGAAAGAGAGAAAATGGGTGTACTTTGAAATGCAGTCTTCCACTAAATGAAAAGCTTTCTAATGCATCCAGAACCAAAAACCTAGTGATGCAAATGCTCTCTCTCCACCTGATGTAGGGTCTGGTTGAGTGGACTGAATGGTCAACATTATCATTAGACGGATTTGGACTCCTATTTCTTCCTTGTCTTCTGATTGTTCTTTTCTCGCCTGCTCCATTTTTTTTTTTCTCCATTTTCATAAATTTCTTTTTGCTTGTGGTTCGAATCTTTGAAACCTACGTCAGTCCTTCCCTGTTATTACTTGCACTTGTGGAGTATACCATACAAATAAATCACTTTAAAAGATCAATATTGTAATAGATAACTGCTACGAAGAGAAACAAAATTAACTTAAAAAAAATAATAATAAACTTGACATAGTTTCATATGATACATTAAATCTACTTTACAGTAAAAATAGTTTTACTATCTATCATATCACATCAAACTACGTTAATTTGTTGATTTACTTTTATGAATTTTTTTTTATGACTGAAGTATTATTCATTGTGATAACAGGACATTCCAAGCTTATAATTGACCCCTAGCTGCCATTACAAGCCCCAACACTTCATCCACTTGCATATCTTATCGGAATAAGATTGTCTGCAAATTGCAATTACTTGTTTTACTATTATATTTAACATTATAAAACCACAGCGGTAATTATTTAATATCCGATTTCAACAAGAGAAATAGTTTAATCATAAATAGACTACACAGAAATAATTTTACAAACTGAAGTGATTTCTTATGATTTGTCAGATTATAAAATAGATCTAACAGATTATATAAAACCACGTCAGTTTATGAGATTATTTTTGTATAATCTTTTCATGACTTAGCCATCTATCTTTCAACAATTATAAAGATTCTGATCCTATAATTTACCCTTCATATTGGCCCTCCTCCATCACTGTCATCCATGATAATGAAAATTATAGTTTTTTGGAAAAGTAGATACCTTAGCAAGGGGCAGTGCCCTGGAAAAAGGTCGGCCTCGTGCAAGAACGGGAACTTTGATTGAACCACTATCCTTTTCGTACAAAACATTGAACAACCCTCCAACAAAGACATAAAAAGAAAACCAGAACAATAATTTCAACAAATAATGCAGAGAAGGCTAGGTTTATGAGAAAAACAGGGGGCGCATGATACATGTGACCCATGGGGGCCCTTGCTAACGAGGGCGCGTGGGTGCATAGTGCACCACCTTCTAGCCCTATTGCTCTGTCTGCCTGCTCAGCCTCCGAGATTCTCTCTCTCTAGGACTAAGGTTTCTCTCTATCTAGCTCTAGCACAACTTTTGTGTTTTGGAGGCTTTTTCTGCTTCCCCCACCCGTTGAGGGAGCTGGCCGCATTTTTATGAAGAAGTTCTGATCACTTGGTATACCATGCGTGAACCCCACTAAGGCAACCTTAATCAATCTTCGATGATTGCGAATACAATTTACTTATGAGGAGATGAAGACCTCATTATCCAATGAATCATATATATGATTAAGGATTGATTAAAGTTTGTTAAAATCAGGATTATGAAGAGACACCCTTATACTTTTATCGTAAATGTAGATCATGATAATCAATGGAATTATATAACAGCTAATAGTTTATATATATCTGTACATTTAAGCCTTTACAACAAGCCAAAAACGTACTGATCCAAAAAGTCGAACAACGACCAATGCATCTGAACCTTTCAAGACAGTCAGTTAGCACCAAGAAATCATACTCCACTTCAACATCAGCAAAATGAAATCCAAGCCTGCTTTAGGTCTGAGCCGGCTAAATCAAAAACTGCAGCCTAGTTATTGCATCATAAAAGAATTCATATCCACTTTGGAGACCTTTATCATAAGCTCAGCAGAAAAGGACTTGCTCGATCGATCCTATTAGTTGATAGTAAAACACAAAGGATGCTGAGTGGCCAAATTGTGCTAAGTGGTGGCTCCTTGTTTGTCCAAGTTGTGCTATTTTAATCAAGAGTGGCCAGTGGTGTTGATCTCAATGTCACTTCTGTTAGGTTATTTTAATGATCTGTGCAGTACGTACAACAATGACAAATGCTAACCATAATTTTTACAAGAAAATTAAAGTGAATCCTGAGAATCTCTCCTGATTATATTTTCTTAGCCGCATTTTATTTCTCAAGTACTGTTAGATGTTAAAATTTAGTTGTTACAAATAAAGGTTATATATCAAGATTTGTTGAAGTTTTTGTAACCATAGCTTGCACTATGAAATTCAAGTGAACTCGATCGCTGTCAATCTGGTTTAATTACTTATGTAATTCAGTCAGTTCAGTGGTAAGCCAAAAGCATATAAATCCATGAACCTTGGTTGAGTTTTGGTAGAGCTGCTTTATTCATAAACATGGAGAGGATCAACAACTGTGGTCTTGGCCATTCATCTTAGTAGAAAAATCTTTCTATATGGTGGTGGGAATGGAAAGAGAGAAAATGGGTGTACTTTGAAATGAAGTCTTCCACTAAATGAAAAGCTTTCTAATGCATCCAGAGCCAAAAACCTAGTGATGCAAATGCTCTCTCTCCACCTGATGTAGGGTCTGGTTGAGTGGACTGAATGGTCAACATTATCATTAGACGGATTTGGACTCCTATTTCTTCCTTGTCTTCTGATTGTTCTTTTCTCGCCTGCTCCATTTTTTTTTTTCTCCATTTTCATAAATTTCTTTTTGCTTGTGGTTCGAATCTTTGAAACCTACGTCAGTCCTTCCCTGTTATTACTTGCACTTGTGGAGTATACCATACAAATAAATCACTTTAAAAGATCAATATTGTAATAGATAACTGCTACGAAGAGAAACAAAATTAACTAAAAAAAAAAAATAATAAACTTGACATAGTTTCATATGATACATTAAATCTACTTTACAGTAAAAATAGTTTTACTATCTATCATATCACATCAAACTACGTTAATTTGTTGATTTACTTTTATGAATTTTTTTTTATGACTGAAGTATTATTCATTGTGATAACAGGACATTCCAAGCTTATAATTGACCCCTAGCTGCCATTACAAGCCCCAACACTTCATCCACTTGCATATCTTATCGGAATAAGATTGTCTGCAAATTGCAATTACTTGTTTTACTATTATATTTAACATTATAAAACCACAGCGGTAATTATTTAATATCCGATTTCAACAAGAGAAATAGTTTAATCATAAATAGACTACACAGAAATAATTTTACAAACTGAAGTGATTTCTTATGATTTGTCAGATTATAAAATAGATCTAACAGATTATATAAAACCACGTCAGTTTATGAGATTATTTTTGTATAATCTTAGCCATCTATCTTTCAACAATTATAAAGATTCTGATCCTATAATTTACCCTTCATATTGGCCCTCCTCCATCACTGTCATCCATGATAATGAAAATTATAGTTTTTTGGAAAAGTAGATACCTTAGCAAGGGGCAGTGCCCTGGAAAAAGGTCGGCCTCGTGCAAGAACGGGAACTTTGATTGAACCACTATCCTTTTCGTACAAAACATTGAACAACCCTCCAACAAAGACATAAAAAGAAAACCAGAACAATAATTTCAACAAATAATGCAGAGAAGGCTAGGTTTATGAGAAAAACAGGGGGCGCATGATACATGTGACCCATGGGGGCCCTTGCTAACGAGGGCGCGTGGGTGCATAGTGCACCACCTTCTAGCCCTATTGCTCTGTCTGCCTGCTCAGCCTCCGAGATTCTCTCTCTCTAGGACTAAGGTTTCTCTCTATCTAGCTCTAGCACAACTTTTGTGTTTTGGAGGCTTTTTCTGCTTCCCCCACCCGTTGAGGGAGCTGGCCGCATTTTTATGAAGAAGTTCTGATCACTTGGTATACCATGCGTGAACCCCACTAAGGCAACCTTAATCAATCTTCGATGATTGCGAATACAATTTACTTATGAGGAGATGAAGACCTCATTATCCAATGAATCATATATATGATTAAGGATTGATTAAAGTTTGTTAAAATCAGGATTATGAAGAGACACCCTTATACTTTTATCGTAAATGTAGATCATGATAATCAATGGAATTATATAACAGCTAATAGTTTATATATATCATATGGGAAATGGTTGGTCAACTTGTATGTTATTCTTTTATAGTTTGTAATAATAAAATGAATGGTGAAGTCGTAGGTTATAATTACCACCTGCATGGAAATGTCCTCTCTTTTAATTTAAAGAATAAAAATAAAACTCTTAGGAATTGACTCAAGTGGTAAAAATCTTGGATTTGAAGGTATGCTCTCCAAGTATAAGGTTCAAATCTCCTTTAAGACAAACAATCTCTAAGAACCATCGGACTTTAGGTTGAATTACGTGAGGCAAATTTGCAAAAAACTGATCCTTACCGAAGGCCGACATTTTTCCAGGGCACTGCCCCTTGCTAAGATAGCTTCCATCATTTTCTCCTTTTACTACAGTAACACTGTTGTTTATGCAAATAAAATCTCTTTCTCAGCCAAATGAATGAACTGCATGCGCGCGATCGAGCAGGCAGCCAAAGGTCTAAAGGGAGAACAACGTACGGTGTTGGGGTCTTACCAGCTCATGAGAGGTTCGATGATTCGATCCCCTGCATGCACTGGGGCCTTGGTGCCCTAAAAATAATTGCCTTTATATAATGTTATAAGGTGCTAATGCATTAATTTTAGAGTAAATTAAAGCAACCCGCATTAATATAAAAACTCTACGTACGTACTTAACGTAAGGTCTTGATCCACTAACAATGTGGATAATAAAGGTATTGATAAATTATTCTAAGCAATCTAAGGTATAACAATTCATGTCATTTTTTAATGTTAATGTTATTGCTGCTGCATGCAGCTAGTGGTCTAGTGATGTCTATGCTCTTAGACTACCCTAAAAACAAAACAATTCCTAGAAGAAATATAAACCTTTTTGACATGTTTTTATTAGTAAGGTAATCATTTAATTATTTGATATTTGCAATCCATATCTGCTTGTATAATGATACATAGGTGGTGGTGCATATATATTATATATTTAGAGTAAGAATATAATTTCAGATGCAGAGAAACGTACAGTTCTCTGCCTAATTAATATGTATTAATTAACATGATGAGGTCATGACTCATCATGAGTTCTCGATCCACTGTCTAGCTATTATATGTATACTAAAGGTGTTGGAGTATTTTAAACAAATTAATTAGGCTTAACAAAATTGCATGTCCTCTATCATGACTATTGTTGTCCTCACCATCTATGTTTGGGTACTACTTCACTACTATTTATTGATTAAAGTTTGTTAAAATCAGGATTATGAAGAGACACCCTTATACTTCTATCGTAAATGTAGATCATGATAATCAATGGAATTATATAACAGCTAATAGTTTATATATATCATATGGGAAATGGTTGGTCAACTTGTATGTTATTCTTTTATAGTTTGTAATAATAAAATGAATGGTGAAGTCGTAGGTTATAATTACCACCTGCATGGAAATGTCCTCTCTTTTAATTTAAAGAATAAAAATAAAACTCTTAGGAATTGACTCAAGTGGTAAAAATCTTGGATTTGAAGGTATGCTCTCCAAGTATAAGGTTCAAATCTCCTTTAAGACAAACAATCTCTAAGAACCATCGGACTTTAGGTTGAATTACGTGAGGCAAATTTGCAAAAAACTGATCCTTACCGAAGGCCGACATTTTTCCAGGGCACTGCCCCTTGCTAAGATAGCTTCCATCATTTTCTCCTTTTACTAACAGTAACACTGTTGTTTATGCAAATAAAATCTCTTTCTCAGCCAAATGAATGAACTGCATGCGCGCGATCGAGCAGGCAGCCAAAGGTCTAAAGGGAGAACAACGTACGGTGTTGGGGTCTTACCAGCTCATGAGAGGTTCGATGATTCGATCCCCTGCATGCACTGGGGCCTTGGTGCCCTAAAAATAATTGCCTTTATATAATGTTATAAGGTGCTAATGCATTAATTTTAGAGTAAATTAAAGCAACCCGCATTAATATAAAAACTCTACGTACGTACTTAACGTAAGGTCTTGATCCACTAACAATGTGGATAATAAAGGTATTGATAAATTATTCTAAGCAATCTAAGGTATAACAATTCATGTCATTTTTTAATGTTAATGTTATTGCTGCTGCATGCAGCTAGTGGTCTAGTGATGTCTATGCTCTTAGACTACCCTAAAAACAAAACAATTCCTAGAAGAAATATAAACCTTTTTGACATGTTTTTATTAGTAAGGTAATCATTTAATTATTTGATATTTGCAATCCATATCTGCTTGTATAATGATACATAGGTGGTGGTGCATATATATTATATATTTAGAGTAAGAATATAATTTCAGATGCAGAGAAACGTACAGTTCTCTGCCTAATTAATATGTATTAATTAACATGATGAGGTCATGACTCATCATGAGTTCTCGATCCACTGTCTAGCTATTATATGTATACTAAAGGTGTTGGAGTATTTTAAACAAATTAATTAGGCTTAACAAAATTGCATGTCCTCTATCATGACTATTGTTGTCCTCACCATCTATGTTTGGGTACTACTTCACTACTATTTATTACTTTATTACTACTTTTCATCTATTTTATTATTACTTTTCACATATTTTTTATTACTATTTAATATTATATTATTACTTTTCGTATACTTTTTTATTATTATTCACAACAGTTCTCACTACTATTTCAAATGCGATCTCAAGATTTCAAACAACGTTAAGTACCTCAAGTGCTTCATCCATTAATATTAAAAGAAGCACTTTCTTAAAACCACCCAACCTTCTTTAATTTAAATTAGTGTAACACAAAGACAATGAGCTATTAGTTAACATATTCAATACCAAAGCAACGAAAATATTAAAGAGAAGAAAACGATATTTGCCCAACATGAGATAAACAAAAGGATTGACAGTGTACGTAGTATCATAAATTTTGTTTTTTAAGAATATAGTTTTTCGGACTGCTGTCTGACAAAAAATATTTGGCATTATTTCTCTTCTGTTTTTGTCACGCTCTTTTGGATTCCAGCTATGGCTTCTTCTTCTTTTTTGGGAGTTATGGCTAGCATGTAATAAAACAAGGTTTGAGGGTTATGATACTATTGCCATTATTATTATTGGTAAGATTAAGAATGGATTCCATGATCTTAATCCCCTTTTAAACCTAACTAAAGTTCCCATGTCTAATATCAACAATGATGTGCTCAACTCTTTACAGACTCATTGTTCGGAATAAAACCCTATCCTTGTCAAATGAATTCCACCTCCCCTGAAGATTCTCAAGCTTAATATTGACCATACTTCAAAAGGTAATCCTGGGTTAGCTGGTTGTGGTGGTGTTCTAGGTTCAATAATTGTTTTATCATTACTAATTTATCTTGCTTTTTGGCATGGATGTGGGTATTAACATGTTTGCATAATTGTATATTTGAATGATAGGGAAAGTATAATTAATTTCACCTTATAGATCATGTCAAGGATCAATATATTTGTTGAGAATTGCTACAACTACTAATAGATCCCACAAAAATAATTTAAAAATTGACATGATTTCTATTGATACATTAGATTTATTTTACGACAAAAGTAGTTTTAATTTTAAGTTTACTTTTATAAAATTGTGGTTAAAGTATTAATTTCTATTTTTCTTTTACAAATGTCCACTAACGTATATTTTGTATTAAAAAATGATCAGGCGTAGGCTAGCAGATGATAATGAGTGCTTAGTTAGGCAAAAGCAGAAGAGGAACTTTCTATATTATTTTTTAAGCATAAAAATGAAGTAATTATCTTGGAGGGTGAACTTTTGTGAAAAAGGTGAAACACCAAATTACTAATCTATATATCTCGAATATCCTCTAGTTAGCCATTATCCATTAATTTCAAAAAATAATTTTGTTACGTATAAGTAAAATCGCATATTAATTTACGTATTAACACTGATTCTTTCATATTCAAAATTTAAATTAGCACTGTTTTCAATAAAATTTATTTTTTAACCAATCATATTAGATTAATGTACATATTAGTACTTACTTATACTTGCAACTAAATTTTTTTTTAAAAAAATCACAAGAAAAAAGGAGTTGCATAGATTGGGGGGGGGGGGGGGGGGGGGGGTGGGGAATAATGCAATGTACGTGAGAGCTGTAACCTGTTAGGGTTTATGTAGGGTACGTAAATTGGGTGGCTAGGAATGGAACCATCAATTGCAAATAATTTAGCTAGGCACTCAAAAACAAAAAAAACCCAAAGATCAGACCACACAGCACACCAAGTTGTCACCAATATTGCCACATTTTCCTTCCCACAATTTTCAGTCTCAAAATGATTGAAGTAATAATGATGATGATTAATAATTAGGTCCCACATCCGTAGAAAAGAAAAAGAAAAAATCTCTTTCGAATCAGATGGGTTTGGGAGTCTGCAGAAAAATGTCATAAGGGCCACATACATACATACATACATACATACATAATTGAAAATCTAGAGAGGGATTGAGTGCTTTGTTTGATTGCCTTCGTGGACGCTGTGAGCCATATATATATATAAAGAACTCCCTCCAATAATGAAAATGACAACTTTGTTTCTTTGTATTTTTGTGCTTTTTGTAACGTGTATCATCAGTGACGTTGAAACAGATGGAGAAGTGGGTGGATTAACTCTGTGTAGAGTGATTATGTGAGGCTAGAAAGAAATATTACTGAAGGGATTTTCTCGTCTTTAAATGGGATTAGAGACAATCTGTGTTAAGAGTGATCATGCAAGCAATTTGATCAGTTCCATGCGGCAGTAATACTAATCGAATTGTATTTCTTTTTTTAAATCCAATAATATTAGTGATTTTAATTTGTTAACTTAAGAACGTTAATTTAATATGCAATGGTAAGATGTGAATAGTGGGGCCGAACATCACCCATGTACTTGGGCAATTGTGTTGCAAAAGAAGGAAAAAGATAAAGCATGTACATCAGAGGCTAGGGGTTAGGATGGCCAAAGAAATGGGAAGATGTTGTTGGGGGAGGGCATGAAATGATCCGACAATGTTTACTGGGGTGACATGAGAATATCACACGAATACGACAATTTCAAAGATATCAAATATTGGAGGAGTTAAGTTGCCGGTAATTAAAATCAAACTTAATGCAACATGATTAGCGGACTGATGTTCGAAGCATGCAAGATAACATGAACAAAAATGGCTGAACATCATCATCCATGCATGCTTTTTGAATGGGTGGAAAGGAGTACTACATGCCCATCTAGATATATGCATGTGAGTTATATATATATATATAGCTAGAAAGTTTTTTTTTTATTATTATTAGGATGGATGAAATCAAATCTATAGATTTAAAAATTAAAATCTATTGGAGGAAATTTCTTGGTGCCAGACATCTAGAGCTTTGTGGTTAAAAGAAGTGAATTGATGTACGAAGTTCTTCTATAAGTGCCTAACTCTCATTGGAGAACAAATAACATTGAAATGCTAAATATAAAGGGTGTGGCTTGTATGGAGACCCCTATGATTTGAGACCATGTTTCTGATTTTTTGAACATTTGTGTACTGAACAAAAGGCGTGGTGGCCAAAGCCGGATGAATTGCCTTGTTCACTTTCACCAAACATGTCATCTCATCTCATCTAATCATTACAATTTTTTCAAATTCTCACACAAAATAAAATAAATAATTTAACTTCTTCAAATCTCAATGAAAAAATAATATTAAAATTATATATTTTAATAATATTTTATTCAGCTTTCAACTTTAATCTCAACTCATCTCATCTCATCTCATCTATGAAAACAAACGAGACCTATTTTAAGTCAATTGAGCAGCATACTATCTCTTGGTTGGAGAGGCCCTTTGAGGAGGCGGAGATTCATTAAGTGGTGGGGAAAATGGTAAAAGACAAAGCATCAAGTCCAAACGTTTTTCTATGAGATTCTTTTAATCATGTTGGGAGGTGGTGAATGATGATTTTAATGAAGATATTCCAGGAATTTTTCTCGGTGGGTAAATTTGAGAAAAGCCTTAACATCATGTTAATTGCACTGATTCCTAAAAAGATTGCAGCATCATGGTAAAAGACAAAGCATCAAGTCCAAACCGTTTTTCTATGAGATTCTTTCAATCATGTTGGGAGGTGGTGAATGATGATTTTAATGAAGGTATTCCAGGAATTTTTCTCGGTGGGTAAATTTGAGAAAAGCCTTAACATCATGTTTATTGCACCGATTCCTAAAAAAATTGCAGCATCGAAGGTTAAGAATTTCCGGCCTAATAGTTTGATGACCGGGATCTACAAGATAATTTATAAGGTGCTTGCAAATCGCCTAGGGAAGGTATTGCGAAAAATCATCACAAAACTCCAAAATGCATTTGTAAGGAGCAGACAAATTCTAGACTCGGTTCTCATTGCCAATGAATACATAGATAGTAGACTAAAATTCACCAATACAGGTATCCTATGCAAGTTAGATATGGAGAAGGCATATGACCACATAAATTGGAACTTTCTACTCTACCTACTTGGGAGGTGTGGTTTTGGGGAGAGATAGTGTTCATGGACCAGTTGGTGCATATCAATGGTAAAATTTTCATTTTTGGTGAATGGGAGTCTAGTTGGTTTCTTCAACAGCTCCCGAGGCCTAAGACAAGGAGATTCATTGTCCCTACTCCTTTTCGTTGTGGTTATGGAGGCGCTTAGTAGAATGATCTCGGTTGTGGTCCTTAATGGCCTTGTGATTGGATTCTCGGTTGGTGACTCTAATAGGGGTACTCTTACCATTTCTCCATTTGTTGTTTGCAAATGACACACTAATATTTCGTAAGGCATGCCAGAATCAGGTTCGGGCACTAAGGGCACTTCTACTTTATTTTAAAGTGGCATCAAGTTGGAAAGTGAACTCTGACAAGTCATAGTTAGTACTAGTTGGCAATGTTCATAACATCCACTACCTGGCTAACACTCTTGGATGTAAGGTTTCATCTTTCCCTTTGCAATACATTGGCCTCTCGTTAGGGGCCACCTCAAGGGCCAAATATATATGGGATACAGTGATTGAGAAAATAAAACGTAGATCAACTGGTTGGGACTTATCCAAATGTGGCAGGATCACCTTAATCAAGAGCACCTTGTCTAATTTACCAGCATATTTCCTTTAACTATTCCCAATTCTAGCAAGCATGGAGAAACGGATTGAAAAACTTTATCTTGATTTCTTTTGGAGTGGCACGGGGGATTAACTCAAATTTCATCTAGTTAATTAGGATAAGGTATGCTCCACAATCTCATCTGGTGGTTTGTGAATTAGAAATCTAAGGATTTTTAATCAAGGCCTTACTTGAAAAATGACTGCGGCAATATAATATGAAACCGGAAGCCCTATGGAAGTTGGTGATTGATTGCAAATATGGAGGAGTGTGGGGGAGTTGGTGCACTAGAGAGGTAAGAGGAGCTTATGGGGTGTGAGTGTGGAAACACATTAGACAAGGTTGGGGGATTTTTATTCATCACACTAGACTTGTGTTGAGAGATGGCTCTAGAATAAAATTCTTGAGTGACCTTTGGTGTGGGAATAATGCCTTAAATGAATCATTCCCTTCAGTTTTTGATACTACAAGTGAGAAAGAAGCTTTAGTGGCTGATCTGATGGTCAATGGAACATTGACTTTAACAGGGCGGCCTAAGACTAAGGTTGTGGTAGAAAATGTTGCTTTTAACTTAAGGCTTATAGCTTAGAGCTTAACGTAATAAGCTCTACTATTAAAAAGCTATTTACTGTTTGGGATCCGTATGTCTAAAACACTTTCAAATATATTATATTTGTTTGAAAACGAATTTAAAAAGTACTTTTTGAGATAGAAATGACACAAAATGGTATATTCTTGATAGAAATAAAATATTATAATAAAATAACAACAAAAATAGTCTAATAGATTTTTCAGTAATTATAATTGAATGAAAATAACTTCAACCATGCATAATTGAAATAGCAATATAATTACGCTCAAGTTGCCAAAGGTTCACAAGGTTTCCTATCTTTTCGAGAATCTCTCCAGTCATGTTATTGTTTGCAAATTCTAAATTTATTAGTTTTCTGAGATTCGGTGTTATAAAAAATAAAAAAATAAAAAAGGTTGAAGACAAACTCCCATCTGAAAATTTTCAGCTATCTGAAAGTTGAAGGCGTGAAGGTCTTCGGAGTCCGAGAGAGAAAGAGAGAGGGGGAGGGGGGGGGAGGGGCAGTGTTGTCGTTGTGGTAAAATAGTGAGAATTTTTTCGTAATATACATGTCGCAGAAAAATAAGACTTACTTTTTACAAAGTGCTTCTGACAAAAAGCATCACTTTGATGCTTTTGTTGAAACGTACTTTTTTAGCTTTTTTTTATTTAAAAGTACTTTAATATAAAATTATCAAACAGGTAAATTTTATTATTTAAGTACTTTAGACTATTTTAAAGCACTTTTTAGACTTACCACCGCAACCCCAAACAGGCTCTAAGAAGTTGGTAGCTTTAAGGAATTTTTTAGTCTCTTGCATTCCATGTCGCAATCGAGCACTCTAGGTGTTGACTCGCTATAGTGGGTACCCGCACGTTAAGGCATATTCTCGATTCACTCTTTCTATAAGTCTCTCACTAAGTTGCAAAACATTCAATTTCCATGGCAAAACAAGGCACATCTTAAAGCGGCATTTTTTGCTTGAACAACATCTCTAAGTAAGACTTTGACAATGGATAATTTGCAGAAGCGCGGTGTGATCATAATAGATTGGTACTGCATGTGTAAGAAAACTGGCAAGACCATCAATCATCTCTTACTGCATTGTGAGCTTGCTAGAGCACTATGGGATGAAATTTTTCACAGATTAGACTTAGCTTAGGTTATGCCAGCCTCAGTGACAGCGCTGCTGGCCAGCTAGACAGCACTGGAAGGTATCCCACAAATCAAAGTTGTGAAGAAGATGGCTCCTATCTATATTATGTGTTGTTTGTGACATGACCAAAATTATCAAACGTTCAAAGGCAAGGAGCCCACAATAGAAAAACTTAGATTTCTTTTTATTAGAACTTTATTTCTATAGGACTTAACTGTAGATTTTAATGGTCGTGATGTTCATGACTTTCTTGTATCTTCTATTTGTTTCTAGATAGGTGCTATCTCTTGTATACCATCTTATATACTTGGGTTATACCTATTATTATTAATACAATCGTTTACTTATATATTAAAAAAAAATTAATAAAGGATTTAATTACTACTTTGACCCGCCCGCCATTGATATATAACATTGACCTTCTTCCATTTCACTCCCCCAAATTACTCCAAATTAATTACTTGCGAAGTTGATCCACTCCATTTAATTACTTGTTTAGTAATGGCCTGGGGACAAAATTCCTTTTAATTTGTACCCCATTCTCCTTTTGTAACTTTTACATTATGTGTTTATCGACAATTATATCATTCCAAACCAGAAAGTTCTACATAAATATATAATTTCTCTCAAGAAAGAACTTAAACGAGCCGTGTTGGTGATCCCTCCCAAAATGTGGTCTGTCGTATTGAGTCGAGGAGGATGACACAGTCACTAACCTAAAGTAATGCAGTTCATATATAATAAATACCATCGTTGACGTTAGGAGAGAGAACTTTTGATGAGAGACCGTGGTGCCGAATTGTATGTCGGTAGCCTTACACGATCAGGAAGTGCCTCTAACGCCGACGGAGACTTCATAGAAAATGTCGTCTGAGGCGGCCGGAGCTTTTGCTGCTCCATCAACACCGTCGGATTTGCCGGAATGTGGTTCTCTGCATCCAGGGCCTACGATGGGTAACCCCCCAAGGGAAAATGGCCTACGGGTTGACTCTAATGGGAATAGGTTGGGGGAAAGTCACTCTCTTGATGTTGGAAAGCTTTCTAAAGTAGTGGAAGAGGCAACTCGTATGATAGATTTAATTGGTGGGGAAGAATCAGACTCAGATTCGTTGTTACAGATGGTTTTGGTGGATAAAGACTGTTTTGATGGCGAGGGGGCCGTGCTAACTCTGTTATGCACACTCCCGCCAAGTCTCAATAATGAGAGAGTTCCTTCTAACTGGATTTTCAAAAAAGTGGAGGAGATTCAAGCTGTCATTGGGATTTCGTTTGGAGGCGACGAAGAAAAATTTAGGGATCTACTTATGACTATTGAGGATAGGCATATGAAGTCAGCCACAAAGCTGGATAGGGAATTGAAAAGGCTAACTTGCTCCATTAACTATGATGCAAAGGAAGGAAGTAGCGGTATAGATAAAACGAAAGGGAAGGGCAATATATGTTTACATGCAGCCTAAGATTATCTCTTGGAACCTGCGGGGGCTTAATGATCGCAATAAACGCCTTCGTATCAAAACATTATTACGGATGTGGAAGGGTGATGTGGTTTGTTTTCAAGAAACTAAGTTACGCGTTATCGACAGAAAAATAGTGCGGAGCTTATGGGGATGCGCATATGCGGGCTAGTCCTACTTGGCCTCCTTAGGGGCATCAGGTGGAGTGTTATTAATGTGGGACAAAAGAGTGGTTGAGGTGATTGAGGAGTGTACCGGGGATTACTCGGTAGCGTTTCGTTTCAAGAACGTTGCTGACGGATGGGAATGGGCTTTTGTAGGAACATATGGGCCCAATGCAGACATAGATAGGAGGGGGTTATGGGAAGAGTTGGCAGGTGTTTAGTCTCTTTGGGATGTACCATGGTGCATGGGAGGAGACTTCAAGTCAATCGCTTTCCTATCGAGAGGTCAGGACATCTTCGGAACTCAATGGCCATGAAGAAGTTCTTCGAGTTCAGTTTTTAGTTCGACCTTATGGACCTCCCTCTGGTTGGAGGCGAATACACTTGGTCTAAAGGTCGGGTATGGTTGAAATTAGACAGATTCCTTGTCTCTCCTTCATGGGAAGTCCACTATCTGGAGGTATGTCAGAAACATCTACCGCGAGTCTGCTCAGATCATTTTCCTATTGTACTAGATTGTGGGGGCATCCATAGTAGTTCCCGGTACTTCAAGTTTGAAAACATATGGCTTACCGCGGACGGGTTTGTGGAGATGGTGCGTAATTGGTGGTCTGCTTATCAGTTCACCGATACCCCAAGTTTTATTCTTGCAGGTAAGCTGAAGGCGCTGAAGTAAGACTTGAAAAAGTAGAACATGGAAGTCTTTGGCCACGTCGACAACCAGAAATGTACCCTTTTGGAGGAATTACTGGAGTTGGAGGGGAGGGAATTATCGGGAGATTCATCGAAGGACATGATTGTGAGGAAGGGTACAGTCTAGGAAAGTCTAGAGAGGGTGTTGTTGTTAGAAGAGACTGCTTAGCGTAAAAAATCCAGGGCCCTTTGGTTGAAAGAATGTGATAAGTGTACGAAGTACTTTCACAAAGTGGCAAACTCACATCGGCGCAATAATGCTATAGAGTTGCTACACTCAGGCACTCAGGTGTTATCCTCTCCAAGGGACTTAGAAAATCATATCGTGGATTATTATGAGACCCTCCCCTCAGAACCGGCTGAGTGGAGGCCGAAGCTCGATGCTTTATCTTTTGATGCTATTAACTCTCAGAACATGAGCGTTTTGGAGAGACCCTTCGATGAAGATGAGATCTACAAGGTCATTGTAGGTATGACTAAGGATAAAGCACCAGGGCCGGATGGTTTTTCTATGGGGTTCTTTCAAACTTGTTGGGACATTGTCAAAGGGGATGTGTTGCATGTCTTTAGCGAATTTCACTCTTTTCAAAAGTTTGAAAAATTCTTTAATGCAACTTTCATTACGCTCATTCCTAAGAGACAAGGGGCTTCAATTATCGAGGACTTTCGTCCTATAAGCTTGATCAGTGGAGTGTATAAGATTATCTCAAAGGTTCTTGCTAACCGGCTAAGCCTGGTGTTGGAACATATTATTTCCAAGCCTCAAAATGCCTTTATTCGTGAAAGACAAATTCTTGACTCGGTACTCATTGCAAATGAATGCCTGGACCATAGATTAAGGAGGGAAGGCTCAGGCATCTTATGCAAACTTGACATGGAAAAGGCATATGATCATGTGAATTAGGAATTCCTTTTATACCTGCTCAAGTGATGTGGTTTTGGTGATAGGTGGATTGCCTGGATGAGTCATTGCATTTCGACTGCTTGGTTTTCAGTTCTAGTAAATGGTACACCTGCTAGTTTTTTCAATAGTTTTCAGGGTTTGCAACAAGGAGATCCCTATCTCCCCTTTTGTTTGTTATAGTTATGGAGGCTCTTAGCCGAATGGTACAGGCTGCAGTTAGTGGAGGTATCTTATTTGGTTTCCAGGTGGGTAATGGCACTAGTGGCTCCATTACTATAACAAGATTATTGGACTGTCAGGTGTCCTCGCTGCCTTTGAAATATCTGGGACTTCCTTTGGGTACAACTTTTAAGGCTAAAACTATATGGGATGGGGTAGTGGAGAAAATAGAAAAAATGTTGGCTGATTGGAAACAAGTTTATTTATCAAAATGGGGCCGTCTTACTCTCATTAAGAGTACTCTTTCAAATCTTCCCACATATTTCTTATCTTTGTTTCCTTTACCGACAGAGGTGGGGGAAAATGATTGAGAAAACCATAAGGGCATTCTTATGGGGGGGTTTGGAGGAGGAGAAGAAATTCTATCTAGTTAGCTGTAAGACAGTCCAGTTACACAAGGGGGATTGGGTGTGCGTGATTTGAGAATGTTTAATAAAGCTCTATAGGGGAAGTGGTTATGGAGATATCATTCGGAGGGAGGGTCTTTGTGAAAGGAAATTATTGATGCAAGATATAGAGCTACTTGGGGTGGTTGGTGCTCCAACGAAGTGAGAAGGGGACATGGCGTGGGTTTATGGAAATTCATAAGGAGTGGGTGGTCTTGTTTTGAGAGACATGTTCGCTTTGTACTTGGAGATGGTAATCATATCAGCTTCTAACAGGATGTGTGGTGTGGAGACTATGCATTGGAAAGAGTTTATCCAACTCTTTTTCGTATTGCTGCTAATAGGGAGGCTTCAGTGGCAGATGTGCGGTTATTCCTTCATGGCACTCATCAGTTGAATGTTCTTTTTGTCAGGGACTTTCATGATTGGGAATTACCTATTGTATCAGATTTTCTCAGCCTACTATACTCAATGGGGAATCGTATGGCACAGTGTGATCGTTTGAAGTTGAGGTCTAATAATCAAAAGAAATTAACTGTAAATGCATATTATAAACTCTTATCAGCACAAGACCACTCTCCCTTTCCTTGGAAGAGCATTTGGAAGTCTCATGTGCCCTCTAAAGTAGCCTTTTTTGTAAGGAATGCAGTCCTTGGAAAGATCTTGACTACAGATAACTTGAGGAAGAGGGGGTGCATAGTGTTGGATTGGTGTTATTTGTGTAAAAAAAAATAGAGAATCTATTGATCACCTCCTACTACACTGTAACGTTACAAGGGAGTTGTGGGATGAGATTTTTCAAAGGGTTGACGTAGCGTGGGTAATGCCCTTGAGAGTGGTAGATTTGTTGGGTTGTTAAAGGAAGATACAAGGATGTCATCAAGTGCCAGCAGCATGGAAGATGATCCCGCTATGTCTTATGTGGTTTATTCAGTTAGAAAGAAATGCACACTGCTTTGAAGACAAGGAACGCTCCTTGGCAGAGTTGAAGAACTTTTTTCTACACACTTTATTACTTTGGTTTTCCACTATTGTACTAAACAGAGATAATGTTCATGAGTTCTTGTCTTTATTTCATCACTTAGAACGTCCCTGGGTGTTATGTATACCTTTTGTATACACGTGCTTTGCCTATTTTCCGATTAATAATATCTTTCTCTTACTTACCAAAAAGAAAATAACAAAACAAAAACTGCAGCTTATTATAAAGAGCCTTTTTAGTTTTTTTATACCCTCCCAAACGTCCTTAATTATCCTCTAGGCAAACATGTGCAGGGGCTAAGCTGATGAGCCATTTGCCTGGTGCTTGACCATTGAACTGGGATCCTCGCTAAATGGCTCGAAGTATCCCGCCTCTGTACATGTATATATTAATCTCCATTACTGATTGTTGTCTTGCTCTTACTTTTCTTAGGACTCTTAAGCAAAAGTCCTTGATCTACTATTAGCAGCTAAAGGATAAAGGAAGGAAAAATGCTTACTGTTTTTTTTTTTTTTTTCCAAAGAAAAAAAGAAAGAAATGGGATCGATTTAGCTCCTTCCCTTCCACTGCATAGCCGCGCCTACTATGAGCCCTCTGTCCCGCACAAGACCGGCTAGCGTGGTTCACTGGTTCCACTTATCAGCTTTCTTTTTCTTTCACTAGTTATGAGATTTCAAAATCTCGAAGCGCAAGACTCGAAAAAGCTAGAAAGTGGCTCTCAGAGTCAGACTCACTAGCAAACGCAGCTGACTGATATCTCTCAGTTAAGAACGAGATCTTTTGCTTGCCCCCATCTCTAAAGAGGCGTAAGTGCTTCACTCGATAGGGGATGGGATTCATTCACTTGCATTCCTACCGATCAAAAAGAAATTCCTTCACTTGCAATCCTGCTAGCACTACAAAAAGCTCCAGTCCTAACACCCTTACTACTGCTGTGCAACCTTTTAACCATATCCTATCAATATCCCATGATGTGGCATGAAGGGATTATTGGACAAGTAATACATAACAAAGAATTTTTCAATCATTTAATACCACATTACCATATCATGAGATAATGAAAAGATGATAAACAAAGGAATGCTGAGTTCCTTATATATATAAATGTAAGTTCAGTTCCATCCCAATCTCGATGTCTCAACACAAAAGACTTATTTCATGTGAAGACACTAACATACTCCAACACCAGGTAATGGCAGTGACAACAGCAAGGATATAAATACTACTTGTAATAGAAAAACGCTGAGAAACCAACAGAATTTTTTTTTAATAGGTATGAAACCAACAGAAATTTCTGTAAAAAGTACGTACTTTTTGAATAAAAATGGTAACCCATATTTCTTTCCACCCAACTAACCATTAAAAAAGATTAATCTATAAAAAAACAGACCTAGTCCAGCCTAAATCCAAATTCATGCAAGAACAAATTGAAGCTTCGTTATATCTCCCAAGTCATTCTACTTTTGAATTCACTAAAGTCTCTGAATTGAAAATTAGATAGAAGCCAATATGCATTGCTAATTCTAAATTCTGCTCTTCCCCAGTACCATCTACCTACCAAGAAGCACTTTCAAATGATTTGATGGCACAGATAAAAAAACATGATGAGTTGATGCCAAGTGTTAATTAAGCAAAAAGAAAAAGAAAATCATAAAAGATCGCGTTGTTTTCAGCAAAACACAAAGAACAGAAAAAGCAACACTAGATGTTGCCGATTGTAACCCAAAAAATTATATTGAAATCATATGGAGCTATTGAAAACATTTAAAGGAGTTATAATATATGTAATCTGGGTATATGCCGACATAGGACCACCATGTGGTGTCCAAATCAGAGGCCACCCCCTTGCCACCATGGGATGGCCTGGATGGCCTATATCAGGCCACCCAATGGTGACCCTTTTGTGACCAGAGCCATTATTCCCGCTTTTTGTTCCCCTCAATCTTTCTTATTACTTTTTCTATAAAAATATATTTTAAATTTCTTGAGTTTAAATTATTATTATTATTGGTTTTAAAAAAAGATGGAACTCAAGTAGCGCAGAGCAGATGAGTTGATTGGCCAGAAATTCCTTTCAATTATGCTCTAACCTCATATTCGAACACTGATTTGAACACTGGGATGGAAGTTGAAAGTCAATTCATATTAGACATTGGTGGCCTAAATTTATCATTTATCGATAAATTGCATAAACCCCTATAGTTTCGAGTGGATAGCTAAATTTTCCCTAACAACTATTCAAACCATAACCTAAGTCATTTGGGAGAGAAGCTCCAATGCAACTCCAACAAGCTGCTGAGAGACTACGGACAAGATTGGTATAAGCAGCTTAAGAATCTCTGATTAACCATGATAATAGGACCACGGGCACAACAACACAGATGGACATAGCAATTGAATCACAAATCAAAGGCTTCTCTCAATGAACACAATCAAATCTCAATATGTGTACAAATTTCGGTCAGAAGCACCACTAAAACTCAAATTGTCATTAAAAGGCAGCTTTTTTCCATGACAACAACGAAAATATTTAATAGTAATATGTAAATAGCTATATAAAAATTAAGTACATAAAAATTAAAAACCATTACAAGCTTCGTTCTCATCAATTCAGAAAGAGATGAGACAATATCTGAAAAAAAACAAAAAAAAAAAAAAAGGTATTTACTTGGAGAAAAAAATTAAGCAAGTAGCTAACCTGCAAGCCCAGCCCCTCAGGACGCAGCTCCCCGCTGCCACCACCACCAACCCCCTACTAAGGATCCTCGGTGGGCAACTCATACCGACAAACGGGACAGGTGTTCCTTATGCTCAACCACGGCACAATGCAGTCGCCGTGATAGTAATGAGAACACGGAAGCCGCCTCACCTTCTCTTTCACCACAATCGAATCCTTGCAAATTGCGCAAACCACAGTGTTCCTCAGTAATTCCTCCACCGTTAACTCCACAGAGGGAAGACTCTCCACGAACCTTTTCGCCGCCGGAGGATTACCCGTTTCAATCTCCATAACTCGCCTGAAAACGGCATCAAATTCAGCCGCATCTGCATCACTTTCACCCTGAAAAGCTGCTAGGAACGAGTCCGAATCACCATCAAGTTCACGCTCTAACCTCATATTCGCACCTAATAGAATTTCCCACTCAAGATTTCGCACCTCTACTTCTTCTTCGGAGGAAGCTACCGAAAATTCTTCGACCCCCTCGACCATTATGCTTAAGTTTTCTCTCTGGTTAAAAACGCCGTCTTCCACTTCCTCCCATTCGAAACCCTCTGGAAGGAAACCCTCAAGCCCACTCCCCTGCTCCTCCAAACAAAATCTGTCCCCACGAATATTAGAATCCACGGAACTGAATTCCGTATCCCGATCCGACTCAGAGTCGTGCCCAGCAATGCAGAGACCATCGGTACTCGAGCACTGCGTATCGAAATCGAGTTTAACTCCAAAACCCAGCCACTGTAAATCCTCTTCGTGATCATGGCCTAATTCGTCACAATTTCCGAATTCAAACTCCGAAAACGGATCGGAGACAGAGCCGGGTACGTCGAAAGCGTGTAAATCATCATCATCATCATTAGAGCGATCCACTTCCTCAAAGAGGTCGTTGAGGAAGTGGCCCACATCGCGGTCCGAGCCGAATCCTAAATCGGAGAACCAGTCCGAGTCGTAGCTTTGGGAATCGAAGGGATTATGGTCGGTGACGGGGCTAAATATGGTGCCGCGGCGGGCGAGGTGATCGCGGGTTTGGGTACGTGAAAGGGAACGTGCGTTCGGGTCCGGTTCTGGGAAGGTAAGCTGGTCGGACTGAGACATGGTCGAATCAAGAACGGAACTTTAGAAATCAGCAGGAAATTTGGGGATATTAATTACTAGGGCTTTTGATTGGGAAAGCATGCGTGGGGCTGGAGTGCTTCATATAGTGGGCGGTTTGGATTCTGTGCGATCAAAATGTTTACCCTTAAGATCCAAGCCCACCTAATTTTCTAAAAAATAAATATATAAATAAATCAGCCCACCTCATCACCACTTTGTTTTGTTTTTAGAAAATTCAGACATTTTGTGAAAATAATTTTGAGTTTCCCATTTAATTTGAATTTCAGATTTTTATTTTTTTTTTTAAATTATAAAAATAATCGGATCTCTATCATCATCATACAATTTTAGATTAAGCATTCATTTGGTGGAATGAGAAATAGACAATTTTATTATAATTGGTATTAACTATTAAGACTGTTCACTCGAATACAGATTTAAATATTCGGCTATATTCAAACCCGGACTCGGTTGCATAATACAGCCTAGATAACCGCTCGGGTTAACCCGAGCTATTACTCGGAAGCATCCAAATTTTGAAATCAAGGTTGACCAGACTTTTCAAATCAATCTACTCTCTTTTACAAAAATCAAGGAGTTGTATATCGTGTTACAAAATAAACCCAAATTGCGGGTAGTGGGTTTTAAACCCAGTAGCTGCCTCATATACTTGTACCCGCCTCCAAATATGAGCGGGTGGGCAATTCAATTATCAGAGGTTACCCGGGTCGATAATCGGCTCCAAAATCCGGTTATTTGGGTTCCATTCAGGCCGAGACAAAAGGAGCCCAGATGAACCGTACTAGCGGTATCACAATCTCCCACAAAATCTCTGAATACATATAACTATATTGTTATTCTCAAAGATATACATCACTAACTTGACTGCCTTGCGACAAAATTACTATAGGAGAGGGAGAGAACGTGCACTCAGTTGCAAAAGAGAGATGATGGACAAAAGAGAAACGCTTACAAAAACATCTCTATGATTTGCAAGGAAAAACTCTTGGACAAACATCAGAAATGGCAAGTTTGTTGTTGAACTATTATATAGGCTACGACTGAAATCAGAAAGACGAGCATTGCCATAAAAACATGCTTAAAGTTCAGAATTCCTGCATCTATTCTCCTCACTGTCTCAAACTCTGATGTAGAATCTGCAGATCCCACTCTAGTCTTACCAACAGTAATATTTTCCCGAGTCTTGTCCCACTGAAAAAAAAACAAACAAACAAATTCGGAGGAAGCACTTCAGAAGAACAAAGTTCAACTTCCAAAAAAATAAGATTTCACAGAATGAAATTTTCATTAAAATAGAATGCAAAGGAATAAAAATATTTAAAAGAACATGGGAGATTATGGAGATTTCTGGTATCTTAACATCATGAGTTTCTGAATACATAGCTCCTATTGTAGTCAATAAGAAATTAACTCTCCTTTTAAATCTTTATGAAATGGTCGGGAGCAAGAGAATCAATCTTTGGCTCCCAATTTCCAATCCAAGATCCATTGCACGTCATGTAGGACAGTTGGGAGATGACCAAGTGTGGACTCAACTTTGACAGGAAATAAAAGAGAGCACCTGAGATTGGGCATCCTAACATTTTGATCCGTGGATTTAATATGGATCCACCCTCAATCTGTTAGTCTTGGGATGGAGAGCAGGTTCACCTACCTAAGTAGGCTGATTAGGGAACCTAGGACTTATTCTAAAGGGCTTTCAAATGCTAACATGTTTTTTCTTTGGGTGGTGAGGAGGAGGGAGTGTATAATTATGACGGTGGAGTTCGGATTAAAGATTTTAACACTGCTAGGATATGCTATGCTAGTGTACTTCTAATATCCACCAAGAAAAATAAATTCATGGTGCCTGTGATTGCACCAATGGGTGGATGTAAATCCATCAAGCTCTGATGTATCAGAGACTTACATCTGTGCATGCAATACATGTAAATAACTTAACCCCGACCCCACTAATGTGTCCTCCTACTTTGAACTAAGATGCATGGAAATTCTCACTTTTAAAAAAAAAGATTATGCCCTGACAAGAATGGAATTTTCAAGCATAATTAAAAGAAAAGAGACCCACAATTAGAAGCATACAATCGTTTTTTTATGAGTTAGATGTATATAAATAAACAGGAAGTATTTGAAAAACATAATTTGCAAGCTTTTGAGAGTCCCCACTTTTTTAAACAAGACAGGTGGTGAACTTTCTTCGGGCAAACGGATGATTCATAACAACGTTTGGTAAAATATTTGTGTATATCAAACTGTTATCTTTCCATCTCTTCAGGATTCATGTATTGAATCCCAAATTGGGATATCAAGGCTTTTTTGCGTTGGGTTGAGGTGGGATAATGTTGTGACACGTATTTTAACCTGAAGAATGTAAAATTGGTCACTACCTGCTTATGAAGGCGCTCTCTTTCAATTGTCAGTTGTATGACCAAATCTGCAATAACTTTGGTCCGGATACCTATGTCCCTTGCAATTGCCATTTTCATATCCTTGGATTGATGCAAAGACGCCTCCAAGCTTTCCAGTCTGCCTCTCAGAAAGCGCAGTTCCTCCTTTAGCTGCGCATTAGATTCAGATAATATGACACACTTCTCCTCGGCAGTAGTGACCCGAATTTCAGCTTTTGAAACCTTCAACTTCAGGTCCTTTATCAAATTCTCCATGTCTCCAATTATAGAATACAACATGCTTTGCTTCTCCTGACTTGCTTCGGCAGATACCACTGCATGCTGTAGCTGAATATTAGATTCCCTTAACCGCCTCTCGAGTGAATTAACCTTGTCAGAGATACCATTACTGCCTTCAAGAAAACACAGCTCTTCATAGACTTCATTAAGATCCATATTAGTCTCCCCTAACATTCTACACTTGGATTTGGTACTTTCGGCCCTACTTTCTGCTTCAGAACTTTTTTGTTTCAGATCCACAATAAGATCTTCCATTTCATTGATTTCAGATGATAAAACGTTATGCTGATCCCGAATTCCATCAGCAGAGATCTTTTCATTCAGCAGCCGAAACTCAGGTTCGTTAAGCAGATTCTCAAGTGAACTCACCTTCTTCCTCAAAATGAAGGCCTCAGAATTGGCTATAATTAATTTATCTTCAGTTTCCCTTAATCTGGCCTTTAAGCTATTTGTACGCGCCAAGAGAGAGTCATTGAGGTCTGCACTACTGGTCTTGAGCTTGTGGAAATCAATCTCTTTCACTTTCAACTGGTCAGTGGAGTGTTCAAGCTTTGATCTTAGCTCAGATTCTCGAAGTAATGAACCATTCAAATTGAACTGAAAAATCTGGAGCCGACCCAATAGTTCTTTTGAAATTCCCAGAAGGACCTGTGATGTATTATCTGCCTGGAACCATCTCCCCCAAACATCTGCTGCTTCTTCCTCTAGGTAAAATACTTCTTGTTCTGAGGAACGTAGCCTCAGTTTCAGTTCTTCTTCGATTTGTCTTGATTCAGTCAACTTCTTCTCAAGATCAATCTCTCTAGCCAAAGATTTTTCCAGCATTCTCAGAACATGTCTCTATCGTCCAGCAGTCTGTATCTTTGCATTCATATTCAACAAGTCATCATCCTCTGGAAAGTCCGCACCTCTAACACTACTCCCTGTCAACATGCATACAGCTGAAAGTGAGATAACGACAAAACCGCAAAAAATATTTTCATTCATGTTGTATGGCACCGATTTATGCCTACATCAAAAGAGAGAAAAAAAATTAAAAGAAAAACTATGATTCGTCACCCTTCATGCAGAATCAAGCCAGTAACCCATGAAAACGATCTCAACGTATTCATCTGGCACATATAGCTCCCAAACAGCCTTTCCACAGTTTCTTACAAGTTATTTCACTTTTGTGCAGAACAAAATTAAAAGAACTGGACAAACAAACCCGTCCCACTCTTTGGATTTCTACGGCTACCTCTTATAATGCAACCATGGAATCCTTATGCCAATCGTTATTTGTTATTATAAACTACATTTACTTTCTATAGCTTACTATTGTCATCCTGATTAGAAGAGGATATGATCCTTTGGAACTTGGCAGATTGCTTCCTAATTTCAGACACCTGATCTTGTGATTGCTTCGAAGATTGTTCGGCATCACGCACCTTTCCTTCCATTTCCATGAAATTTTCTCCCAAGTGTTTGAGTGAGGATAGAATCTCACCCGCAGAGGTAACATCTGCTTGAAGAGTAGTGGTGAACTTGTCCAGTTCTCTCGCCTCTGAATCTAAAATTCCCGATAATAGATCAAATTCCAAAGCCTTTTCAATAGAGTCACCCAATTTATGTTCTTCCACTGAAGCAAAGGCTTCAAAGTCACTTTCCTTGTTAGCCACATGCATCGCAAGAACACTTAAGTTTACCAACTTTTCAGAAAAACATGCTAACTCCAATTCCACTCTTGTTAGAACCTCGCCAGCATTTCCTAATTCTTCAATGACCTCTCCAATGGAAATGGCACCTTCAAGTAAGTCAACCACATTCAACTCTGCCTCCGGATCACCAGTATCAACATCATCATCAACGGATACAGTTGCTTCACAAACAGCATCATTTTCCATTGCAATCGTCCGGTTATTCTGCTGTTCTTAAAACCTGGAAAATCAACCACCAAACATACAGAGGACTTAAGTTAGAACATGCTTTGAGAGGAATTTATCAGTAAACTAAATTAATATTGGGGAAAAAAGCACTGCAGGTTGCTAAGAATATTGAGAAAAAACGAGATAGTGTCTCTACTTGTGCTACCCCCTGCGAGCTCTTCCTCCTCTCTTTTTCCACCTCAGTCTTTTTTTCCCCTTTTCCATCCGGTGAAACTGAAGTCGATAATTTTTTTTTAAATATCAATCCAAAACACCCATCTGAAAAGCTTGAAAGTAACTCCATGAAAGTTCGTGATCAATAGTAGCATGATCTCAGTCATTTTGCATTAAAACCTAAGAAACATCAGTAACGGGCAAAACTTTGAAAGACCCAGATCAAGAATTTCCCATATATGTCGACAGAAAAACAAAATCCATTTAAGAATCCTGAAATGTCCAAAAATAGGAAATCCAAGCTGCCCACCTCACGGTATGAACATAAACCACGAACTATTGAAGAAAATAGGTACCACCAATATTAGTTTTCTGGATTTTGTCGAAAGAAATCAGAGAAGAAACGTGAGAACAGTTAGAAAACAGGAACTCTACCTTAAGAAATAAGAGACCTCGAGAGCACGAGAAGGAACCGTCAGAGTGGAAGAGAGACACTGAAATTTTCTTTCCTCAATAAATTTAATTTATAAATATTTCCAGGAAAATAGAAAAGGTAGTTTATTAATACGAGTCAGTCCGTTCGGTTAAACACGTAGCTACGTGCAGGATTTTCCGCTCTCTCTTTTCTTTTCTAAATACATGTCTGCTCTTGCCGCAATAAAATCTTCGGGAATATTGATCAGCTCGTTCCCGAATCCTTTGAAGAAAGAAAAAAAGCTCGTTACCAAGTAACTTGGTGCAAATTTCGTTCTTTTAAGGCGACTAAATTCGACGTTACAACTTTGGAGCAAATTTTGCTTTTGGTTTTGTTTAAAATTGAACTAATCATTAACAATTAACAATAACAATAATATAATAACGTTAACTACAAAGTAATATAGTTGATCTAATACGTCAAATTATAAAATTATTTTTATTATAAAATAAATTTAAAAAATCATATAAATTCATGTCAATTTATAAATTTATTTTTATATAATCAATTCGTTGTGTCCATAAAACTTTTCCATCATTTTACTCATTATAAAATCTACACGTAATACAATGATAATGTTAGTCTTACTGATAAAAGTCACCAATGGTGACTATCAATTTTTTTTTTTTTATTTAGTGATTAAGGAAATCATGTTTTTAAATGATGTTGTAAGTTTTTTAAAAAAATATATATTTAAAGATTAAAAAAAAAGCCAAAAAAAAAAAAAAGGTACTAAGTGGCCACCATCTGTGGCTTTTGTCTATGGTTGTAGTAGAATCCCGTAATACAAACATTTATCCCCTTCAAAGGCAAAAGCTTCACATCATTCGCACCATTTTTCGACCAATATACCTTAACTTGTATGTTTGTTTTTTGTGTAATTAATTTATAGTTAGAGTATTTTTCTGAAATTAAATCAAGCCCATCCTCCATCCAATTTGCTCTCCAGCACAAGATAGAGCAAATTTAGGTAGCATATGAGCAATTTGATTTCCTTTTTCTTGGTGCAAATTGAATGTTCCAATGACGGTTTCCTCTAATCATTAATCTGATATCCTCCAACATGCACATACCAAGAACATATTTTTTCTGCATTCTTGATTTCTCTACATTTGTAAAACCCAATTCCTGACAGAATTTTATTGCTCTCCACAAAGCCTTGATTTCAGCAACCACAGGTTTAATGACATGCTTCTGTTTCAACTTTCATGCATAAAGTTGCCATTAATTCCCCCTCCCAATTTCTAATTACAATTCTAGCACTCATGCATCTCTTTGTTCTTTTCTGAAAGAGTGATGTTACTAATCATTTTAATCTAAAAAATTATACTTGCAATCATGAGTGTGCATGCATCATGAAATCATTTTAAAAAAAGTAAATAAATACGGAATCCACATAAAAAAAAAAAATTATTTTTTTAATAGTAAACCCCACTCTTTTTTAAAGCAACTACACGACGCTTGCACATTTCACGATTATATGTAGTATTACTCTTAAATCTATCATCTAATGCCACATCATAGAATGATAGAGGATGATAAAAAAATAAATGATGAATATATTTTTTTCTTCCTGAAATGCAGCATCCCAATTAACCTCTTAACAACATTTGTCTCTGATTTTTTCCATGTAACGTCTGATCTAATAACCCTACTTCTGATCTGTTTGTATTTACAATTGTCCCTTGCACCTTAAGAACCATCTGATACTCATCTAACCCTTGCTGAGTTGCTTTGATTAGATTAGTGGGGCTTTCAAAGTTTTTGTCAAAGATATGAATATGAATTAAGAAGCATTCGAAAATCTTCAAAGATTTTGTCTCCATGTTCTTCATAATCATGTCGTGCTTATGGTTTTGTTTATGACTCTAAGGACAAAGAATAAGTTAACAGATCATTAAAAAAACAAAAAATTTTCGGGGTCGGTGATTCATTATGAGGAGTTAGATTTTAAGATCTCAATATTGAAGTTTTTTTATATTAAGATAAAAAAAAAATCATTAGCTATTTATCTATTTATTTCTATTTATGCCTTCAAGATTTTCCCCTCTAATTACCTTTTTTTTTTAAAAGAAAACACCTTGTATTCATATTCAACTTGAATAAGTAACAATATACATTTTATTTATGAGCAACTGGTTAGAAATCAAATTTGGCCCCTCCTCTATCCAATACATATCATCATCCTCAAATATAGCCATTTTAGCCAATTGGTGAGCTACCTCGTTATCCTCCCTATGAATAAAACCCACCCCCCACCTGTTATAAGTCCTCAGCTTCTGCTGCAAACCTTCCACCAAATATCTAAACTTTGAGTCATCATTTTCATATTTCTTTACTGCATCTATAACACACTTGGCGTCCCCTTCAAACATCACACCCCTTAATCCCAAATCCTCACACAGAACCATAGCTTCTCAAAGAGCAGTACATTCTGCAACAAAAGCATGGCAACTGTATGACCTTTTAGCACATTTTGCAGCAAAAACCTCTCCATTACAATCCCTTATAATAATCCCAATTCCGATACTCATAGAGGACACATTAAGAGCTGCATCAAAATTGGCTTTAAGTTGCAACCCCACTGGCTTCTTCCATCCCTTCCCTTTCCTACTCCCCACTTTACCATTTTCCTACTCAACGTCACACCCCAGTCTCCTTTGTGCTAGCTTAAAATTTTCATATCCCTCCAATGACATATGCATCACAGTAGCTGGACCCAACAACTTCTTGTCAAACTCCTCTAATTACCTTGCTTTCATTTTCATCTCCATAATCACAAAGATAGAGTTTGGAGGTATGATGGTTCAAGCTTTCATTTTCATTGCCATAGAGGAAATGTTGTTGTGGCTATGAAAAGTGCAAGAAGAGAGAACAAAGATAAAAACTAGATCTACGAGAAAACAAGAGGAAAAAGGTGTGAAAAATGGGGTATAATGGAGAAAATAGGAATTTCCTACTTAAAAATACTAACATGAATACCGAAATAGATCAAATGATTGAATTTTGAGAGCATCAAACCCACTTGACCAAGCATATAATATGCTAAAAGTTTCTATTTTTAATTTTTAATTTCATTATCTCAAATAGTATTTAATGACATGTTTTAAGGGATGATTATTCAAGTGATTTGTCACAATGTCACATAAACTATATAACATTAATAAAAAATAATTAATTTTTCTTAAATTTAACGTAGAAACATTAGCTATTTTACTCTTTTACGAGACACAACTATTTAACGAGTTGATGATACATGCATTAATAGGACTCCACATTTAACAATAAGTTAGGTGGCATGGGCACAACAAGGACAACATGAATGCTATTTGCATGATTTGGATTGGAAAAAAAAATCTTCTAATTTGTATATGGACTTGTTACTGTAAGAGTAATGCTAGAGACTGAGTACAAGTTTTTGTCAAAAAGTTGAGCCCATGATACAAATAATAATAATAAATAAATAAAATTAAAAAAGTGTAAAATACTCATTTTTTTCTTGCTGGAATCTTCTTTTTTATAAGTTTTGGATATGAAACTCCGTTAATTTGAGATAAATGGAGACCAGTCAGTTTATGACATATAAAGGACTCTTCAATAGCCAAATGCACTGTATAGGGGATTATTTTCTTGTTTTGTCCAGCGCCCCCCCCCACCCCTCTTCTCTCTCTCTCTCTCTCTCTCTCTCTCTCCCCGATAGCCCCTCTCAGTATCTGTATTCTGTAACCGAAGACCTCTCTATCTAGTACTGCAAGCAAGCAACACGAATCAACAGATTTCTGAATTATTTTCGAGCCTCATTTTAGAGATTAACTCAAACTCAAACATAACCTTTACCTTCATTCTGTAAAATGGAAGTTGAAATTTTTTTTTTTCCTTTTTCCTTGTTGTTCTGTAGAATCAAGTTGTTCTTTGTTGTAAAATGATTGAGGGTTAGGGTTTTTATGGATTTCAATTTTATGGGAAAGGGAGGAAGGGCACTGGGTTAGGGTTGGGTTTTATGGGTTTTGGTTTTACGGGGGAGGGAGGCCTCTGATCATTCGGTTGGGTTCGAAGCAGAGAAAAATGGGTTTCTGGTTTGGAGAAAAATGGGTTAGAAACAGAGAGAGAATGTCTTCAGTTAGGTTCGACGTAGAGAGAGAGAGAGGTGAAGCAGGGAGAGGTCTTTGGTTTGCTTGATGGGTTCGAAGCAACACGTTTTTCGTTTGCTTGATGGGTTCGAAGGAGAGGTGAAGCAGGGAGAGGTCTTCGGTTGGGTTCTCAATAGAGAGAGAGGGGAAGCACAAAGAGAGAGAGATTTTGTGTTGTGTAAGAGAGTGAGAGTGATGCACTGCTATACGGTTTGGAAATTTGGTGGTATATCCCTTACGTGTTACTCTCCTATTGATTTTCGAAAATAAAGGTTCTTAAAATTATCTGGTGGAAAGATTTTCACCTTTTATAAAAAACTAGTATAAGTCTTGTACATTTAAAGTTTGTATATATCATTATTCTTCTACCCTAATCTACTGTTTTTTTTATTTTGGGGAAGTTTCTCTTAATTAGGTGTAAATCTTATTTACAGAAAGAAAAGTATCAATTTACAATTTTTATAATTTCATATAAATTGAAAGATAGTTTTGCAAAGTGAAATTTATTTTTAAATAAATCGAATAATTTTATTAGTTGATTGTAAAAATGAATTTAAGAAAGATATAGCGTATATATGTCTTTTTCGGAACAGATATCGTCGTTTAGATAAAGTTTGAAGAAGAAAAAAGCAATCTTTTTCATTGTTTGGACAGTCATAGATCATATCCTCACGCCAAAGACATGCCGAAGTAATAAAAACGTACAAAAACATCTCAGCTGGACCTTCTCGAAGTGTTACCTGGAAAATGTACAAAAGATTCTCAGCTGGACCTTCCCTCTTTCATTCCATTTATCTGCTGCCCCAAAAATCGCAACTTTTTCACCAATTCTTGTGAAGTTTCCTGTGGTTTTAACTTTCCAATCGCAGACGTACCTGATTCTTTTGACGTTGACGTCAAAGGCACTCTTTCGCTGTAATAAACCAGGAATCATTGTATAAATTTGAATAATTTCACCGTACTCTAAAATTTCTGTGTCTCATCATCATAATTTGCATTTACAATATTTCACTCAACTCGTTGTCCCGGATATATTTCAGCCAAGCATCAAGATCAAAACAGCAAGATTTCAATGTACTCTTCTTCTCAAACTTCCTGTTTTTGAAACTTACTCACCTCTTTTTGGGTTTTGTAAAGCTCGTTGTATCTCTTTCAGATTATGCCAAAAATCTCCCTGACTTGATTGAATTTGGTGCTTATCTACGAGACTACGAAGAGAGAATTGGGTTTGTGGAGTTTCGCTGTTTGTTTGAAGTTTAATTTCGATACTTACTTCTCTGGGTTTTGAAATTTATTTCAGTTTTCTTAGTTTCTGCCTTGTGATTGTGAGACTATTTGGCAAAGAAACCGCATCCTTAGGAAATTTGCAGGAAGTGGGTTTTCCCAAATTAGCTATTTGGGTATTGGGTTCAATATCTGCTTGGTTAGGAGTACTAACTTAAATTTGACTTCAACCTTTTAAGAATTGTAGAATTTGGAAACTACTTTGGGTTCCTACGTATACAGTTATTGAGCTCCTTTTGTACATTTCTTAAGCTTAGAATCTTCGTTTGGAGAAATTTAGGATACCAAAAGATGACGATTGGGAATGTTGCACCTAACGAGGAGAGGGAGTCACGAAAGGCCAAAGCAATTTTTGATGAGAAAGCCCCCTTATTGCCTAGGAGGCAAGAGGAAGATGTTCGGTTCGATGAGTTCCCTGGTGCTTCCTTTACTGGCGCAGTGTTCAATCTATCTACCACAATTATCGGTGCCGGGATCATGGCGTTGCCGGCGACGATGAAAGTGTTGGGACTTGGTCTTGGGATTGCCATGATAATCTTTATGGCTGTTTTGACCAATGCTTCAATTGAGATGTTGCTTAAGTTTAGCCGGGTAGGGAAGTTGACTTCTTATGGAGGTCTTATGGGGGATGCCTTTGGAAAATATGGGAGAACTTTCTTGCAGATATGTGTTGTAATAAATAACATTGGCGTACTCATTGTGTACATGATTATTATCGGTATGACTTCTTTTCTTTTTCATTACTTAATATATGAAATCCGTATTCAAATATTCGCTTGTGAATTTGATATCTGATTCATGGAACGTTTCGCTAGACAAAGTTGCCTATAAAATATATCATCGTATACATGTGGAAAGCTACAGTTTTGGCTGATGGATTTTGTATCCTTTTCTTGAAGGCGATGTGCTTTCTGGAACAACTTCAAGTGGAGTTCACCATGCGGGTGTCCTTGAAGGGTGGTTTGGAGACCACTGGTGGAATGGGCGTACCTTTATTCTCTTCGTCACCATGCTTTGTATATTTTCTCCATTGGCATGCTTTAAGCGAATTGGTTAGTTTTATCCTTCATGTAGACATGTAAAATGACATATTGATATGGTTCTTAATTTTCCACCTCAAATTGAACACTTTCCGATCTAGCAATATCTGAGGTTTTGTTGAAACTATTGTGCTTGAACTAGACTATTAGCTTATAATTTTGAAAACTAACACTATTCATTACTAAGTGCAGATTATATCAGTAGTTTATATTCATAGAGATATAGAATTGCAGCCTGAATTTTTTCTCATGTTTTGATCAGTAAAATGAGTTTCATTAATATTAAGAAGGCACTATCTAAATAAATAGGGAGTATACATTAGATATATAATGCTAGAAACTAATTTTATTTGGCTGTTAGCCCACGATAGTCCTAGCATTAGACACGATAGTCCTAGCCTTTCTAATCTTATAAAAAAATAAAGATACATCTAAGTTTCTAACTAGAGAAAGTAAGAAGAGTCTAGAAAATCTTGAAAGCTAAAACGAGAGAAACATAAATGGGCAGCCAGCCGCAAGGAGAGAATTTCAAATAAGAAAGCTTTGATATCTTCCATTGTCATTGTGTTGTTTTCAAAATTGTGATATTTCTTTCTCACCAAGGAACCGCATTAGGCATTTCAGAATCATTGTAACTTGCCATGATCACTCACAAATTGACCTTTCTAGCATGCTAGTAGATCTACCACCTGTCCAAGTCTCACCCAGACGAGCCCATAGAGATCAAAAGCTGCTTTCTCATTTGTAATTGATATCTGCTTCTGGATGAACATAACTCAGATAATTGGTTTATTGCTTTTTGAAGTGCACAGTACTGTGTCTGGGTGATTTTGAATATAGGTACTAGAAATTTAACTTGTCTTTAGGCATTCTCTTGCTTTGAACTTTTGCATCTTCTCTTCACATTTGGTTATTTAAATGTTGTCCTGTTTAAAAACCTTTTGTGTAGCATATAATATTGGTAGTAGGACTTCTAATGCATTTTGTATTCTTTGGCCTTATCATGTTTGATACGCATTGTTTTGGAGATCTTTTATGGCTTCTTTTTATGGTGGCAGATTCATTGAGGTACACATCTGCTTTATCAGTTGCCCTGGCAGTTGTGTTTCTTGTTATTACTGTTGGAATTTTTATCATGAAGTTGATAAGTGGAGGCATTGCGATGCCTAGATTGCTACCTGATGTCAGCGATCTTCCATCATTCTTCAACATCTTCACCGTAGTCCCTGTTCTCGTCACTGCTTATATCTGCCACTATAATGGTATGCAAGATGCTAACCCAAATTTCGCATATCTTATTTTCCTGCATCCTGGTGTTTCTATTGGAATGGGATCAATGGGGTTTCTTAGGGTGATGAATGTTGAGATGATATTGACCCCTCCCCCCAACTCCACCCACAACCACCCCCCCCCCCAAACCACCCCACAAAAACAAAAAAGAGAGAGAAAATAAAAAGCATCCACAAAAACATAAGAAAAGAAATGGAAAGGAAAGGAAGAAAAAAGGATCGCTTGTGTCATCATCCCGACGTCTCGATTTCCACGTGGCCATATGTGGGAGTTGGGGGCGTCACAGCTTGGATCTCCATCCTTCCCCACCCCAAACCAAAAAAGGGACCTTGAAGACTTTGTCAAGCAGCTGTGGTCAAATTCTGGTTGAACTCAGTTAATCTAATAGTAAATTATGCATAGTTGAGGCATTGCTTCTGTGCAACATTTTTCTTTTTTGCTTCTATGAAACCTGCCCATTCTTAAAAAATTTTCTTCGGTTTTTTGAGCTTGTGAATAACAAGCACAATCAGTTTATTTTGTGTCAACGAAGAGAGAAGAAAAGAAGTGTTCCCTGTATCCAACTTCTTTGCCTGTTTACCAGCATTTCCTTACCATTTCATATGATTGCCCCAACTTACTGTGATTTTTGGTATGTGAATCTTAGCTCTGGTTGCACAGAAGACCTTACCTATTAACTAGGAGGTATGGTTTCTAGGATTGGAATAAGCTCGAGACATTTGATTGATATGGAAGATTTCATTATTTTTATGTTTTTTCTCCTCTCAAATTGGAAGCGTATAAATAACAAGAACTTATTTCCTGGACACTTCATTTGCAGTTCACAGCATAGACAATGAACTTGAAGACTCTACGCAGATAAAAGGGGTTGTGCGAACTTCACTTGCCCTGTGCTCATCTGTGTACATAATGACAAGCTTGTTCGGGTTCCTTCTGTTTGGTGATGCAACTTTAGATGACGTGCTTGCCAACTTTGACACCAACCTTGGCATTCCCTACGGTTCCTTGCTCAATGATGCTGTTCGTGTCAGCTATGCTGCTCACCTTATGCTTGTATTTCCCGTTGTCTTCTTTCCATTGCGGCTCAACTTGGATGGTCTCATCTTTCCCTCATCAAGGCCATTGGTTCTCGACAATTGTAGGTTTGCATTGATCTCAATTGGGCTCATTGCTCTTATCTTCATAGGTGCAAATTTTATACCCAGCATTTGGGATGCTTTCCAATTCACTGGAGCGACTGCTGCAGTCTGTCTTGGGTTCATTTTTCCTGCTGCCATTACTCTTAGGTGAGTTTTCCAATATGTCCCTGGACTTTGTTGAAGGATTGATTTTCATTTTCCCTCCTTTTCATTTAAATATTAATTTCATCTTAATTTCTATTTTTTCTTTGCTTTTAGAATTTGAAAAATCGAAGAGCTTTGGCTCTATTGGCATTTCCTCACCCCATAAGAATTAGGGGGGATAAAAAGAATGAATTTGTAGAAAGGCGATGATTTTGTCAAGGTTTGCATGTTTTTTATTAATTTGTGTGATCTCATTCCTTATAAAAGGAAATATCAACATTAAGACATTTTTAAATTGCGGGATGTACATATGGGATTGAGATTTCCTGTCAAGTAAACCGAGTTAACCACTTAATAAACTTGATGATGAAAACACTGCGATCGGCAGGTGCTTTGACAGGGACAAATATTCTTTGTATATCATTCATATATTGAATTCTATATGGTTGTTACTACTATTATACAAACAATATTAGAGATGCCATCTTCCGGCTATGTCCTTTCCATTAGTATCCCTATCCGAGGGAATGAGTTAAATTATTTTTTATTGGTGCTCTATTAATTTCTTGAGCTGGACCTTAAAAAATCAGTTTTTATTATTTATTTTTTCATTTTTATGGGTTATCATAAGTTTGTTTTTCCCTTGGTGATTCAGGGATAATTACAGCATAGCAACAAAGAAGAACAAGATCTTGGCTGTTTTTATGATAGTCCTTGCAGTCTTCTCCAATCTGGTGGCCATATATAGTGATGCTTATGCCTTGATTAAGATGAGCCCATCTCACTGTGAATGATCACTATTGTCACTCATGTTATGCTTGCAAAGAAGGAACCTTGTGGCAGGTTTATTTGGAGGCCAATCCGAAAAACCAAGAGTTAAATTATGGTTACAGTAAATCAGCCTACTACTCATTGGACTAAGGAACTATGCCAAATAAGTGTATGGAGATGCATACCGATTTGTGATTCGTGTGCATTGTTGGCTTGCGTTCTTCTCGATATTGGATGTTGTATTGTGGAGGGTCATGATCAAGTTGTAGAAATGCAAATGTGCATTATGGATATGTCATTTGTAATGTGCTTCAAACCTTCTCTGTGATGTGGGAGGTTTCACTTGCAAAAGAACCACCTAATTGCCTCACTCTTTTTTTTTTTTTTTTGAAAAATAATTGAAGCTTAAAATAGACATTGCACCTATTTAAATAGAGAAATGCTTGATTCCATTGCATCTAATGTAGGAAATAAACAAACAGAATTGCCAAAAAATAATTGAACGGCGTCGTTCACTATCGTTCTCGTATGTTATTATTGGACTGTTACAGCAACTGAGAGTGGCGATTGAATGTGTGAATCTTTTTTTTCAAATATTTTTTCAAATATTTTTTAAATTATTTTTAAAAAATTATAAATTTATTGAAGAATGGGTAGCCTTTATCGGATATCCTCAGTTGATACATCATTTTCCATAATTAGTACATAGGAAATGCCTTTTGCAAGCGTCAGATACAAACGGCACGCAATTGACTCATTTAATAATTTTTTTTAATTCTCTCTCCTCTCTCTTTTGTTATCGGAAAAAGCTACGCCTACCGTTGGTTCATCCCGCTTGAACATCCCGCTTGACGAGGCATGCCTTAATAGGACTAAACAATTTCATCCTCTTCGAGAGCTCAAACCCATTCCCAAGCTTGGTCCCTCTCTGTGTCCTCAACCTTCAAACCCACCGTAAGCTTAGATCTCCGTCGCCTCAAACTATAAGCCAGAAAAATTTCAAGCCCGTAAGCTTGGATCTCCGTTGCCTCAACCTTCAAATCCATTCCCGTGAAAGCTTGGTGCCTCCATCGCCTCAAACTACAAGTCAAAAAAATTTCATCCCGTGAAGCTTGGTCCCTCTGTCATGATTATGTCCATATCGTTGGAATCAAAGTTTAAAATATTAGTGAGTTGATGAAAACTCAAGACTATTATGATCTGGGTATCAAGATTACGTCATTTTGAAAGCTAGATCTTAATCGAAAATGCACATTTTTTAATTTTTTGTGATTTATGATCCAAATGCTAAAAATGAGATAGGTTTCTTGTGTAAAGTACAATAGATCTCCATGGTTAATTTGCAGCAATGCTAGAAAGAAGCATTGTTTTGTTTGAAACACTTGTTGGGATATTTTGACTGTACTTTGAGAAATCTTGGAGGATGACTGTAAGCATACCCATACAAAGTTATGGAGAATTATGGAATATGGAGGAAGAGGAAAATCCTATTCGATTTGAGGAAGAGGAAAATAAAGAAATCTATCTCTCGGATTGGAGGTCGGATGGAGGAGAGCCGAAAATGGATTTTTTCTACTGCGCGGACTGGATGCCGGTGCTAGACGGAGGTACGACGGAGGAGCCGGGGAAAATGAGGGCATGCTGCTTCTCGGAGGGCTGGGGATTTTGGAATTTTGGAGAAGAAATGACGGGGCAACAGTGTTCTATTTTTTTTTTTATTCTTTCTGTACAGTCGTTTACATGCCGCTTGTATATTACGACTCTACCTAGTAGTTCTGGAAGACGAGCTCACCGAGTACCTTAACTACCTCTTTGACAAGCTCTCTCCATCTCAACCCCAGTTTTTTGCTATTGTATTATTCTCTTCGTCATCATCCGTCCTTCACATTTCTCATTTTCTAAGGTTCAAATTAATCACGGATAGCTTGATTTGTTTTTTGTTAGGGGACAAATAAGGTTAGGTTTGGATATAAAAATGATTTCAACTCAGCCCAGTTCATCATTACGACTTTTTCAAATTCTCACGTAAAATATAATAAATAATTCAACTTTTTTAAATTTTAAAATAATAATAATATTAAAAAATAATATTTTATTCAATTTTCATCTAAAATCATTTTATCTCGTCTCACTATCCAAGCCTCACCTAAGTTACCAGGAACTGTTGGAGGAGAAGGATCTGAGAGTTGAGTACAGAGGCTGTGGAGTCTGGGCTGAGAGTATTTGTCGAGTAGCTGAAGTCCGAGAGCATTTGATTCGACGAGTACGTCCGGCAACACCCTCCCACCTCGTAACATAATTAATCATGTTTCCTGTCTCATTTTCTGCTTCATATCTGTTATCTGAAACTTGTGATGACTGTTTTTGAATTTTGTGAAATATCATTCTGTATATCAAATTCGAATACTTAAACTGAACTGCGCAATCTAAGTTGACGAATTGTCTTATGAAAACCCTTTTTTTTTTATAAGTATCTTATGAAAACCCTTTAAAGAATAAGGATATAATAATCTTCTGTATTACATAATATGGGATACTTTCAACATTTTCCTTCTATGCACTGAAAGCCCATGTCCGAAGAAACAGAGTATCGACAGAACAGGTAACAGTTGTGTACATGACTTTGCTCCGTACAACATAGGCTTTGTTTGGCGTACATACCTTCAACTGATTCATGATTCAGCAAATCAATCCGGACGAGCTTAATTACTGATTATCTCTTTCCTTTTCTCCTTTTAATCTTCTGTCCGTGTTCACCGTAACGAAATAACCTCCTGTTTCTTCGTGAAGCTGAATCACTTGGCAAGTTTTGAAGCATCAGAGCACGAGTTTTTCCATCGGCTTGAAGACCGTTCTCTCGCATTTTCATGTAGAGCTTCTTTGCAGATTCAGTCTTGCCTCTTAAGCACATTCCTTGAATGACAGCATTGTAAAGAGAGACATTTGGGGTAGCCCGCTACAAAAAAAAAAAAAAAGACTAGTGAAATTGGCTGGTGAATTCAGATTCAAGGGTTGGCGTAAGGTAAATGCAGCAGCCCTTGAGAATATTAGGCATACAATCAAAGGATCTTAACACTAACATGCAATGAATTGAATGTTTCGAAAGGCAGCACATCAACGGAACGATCATTAATGTTGACATGTTGGATATAAGAGTTTTTTTGTTGTTTTGTGGTTTGGGGGGGGGTGTGGCAGTGCATGTTAATCCATTTTCAGCAGAAAAAAAGCACTTATATGAATGAGCATGTCAAAAAATGAAACTTACATTTAGGATTTCCTCAACTTCATCCCATAAAGATCCCCAAATGCAACCTCTTAATAGCGACAGATGAGTAAATGTGTCAGGATAGCGCTTTTGGTGAACCATGTGCTGGTACACTTGCAATGCAACTTTCGGCTTCCTTGCAATCTCACAAGCACTAATGACCAAATTATATGATTCAGTTGGAACTATGAATCCAGAGGCTTCCATTTGCCACAAAAGCTGAAGAGCTCTATCCCATGACCCGAGCTTTGAACAAGACATTAAAGCAGTGTTGAACAAATGCAAACTCAACAGAGATCCCTGATCTCTCTTAATGATTTCAAAGAGCCAAAGAACATCATTGTGTCGCTCTTCCTTATGAAGAGCACCAAGTATAGCTTTCCATGTGTATGAATCTGGTGAATGGCCCAATGACCTCATGATGTCATAAACCTTAAATGCTAGTTTGAGCTCCCCGGCTTTACCAAGGCAGTTAATCAATGCATTGCATGCAATCGGGTTTGGCTTAAGCCCACCCTTCAAAATATCTTGAAAGACGCTAAGTGCCAAACTCCAGTTTCCCTCCTTCGTGCACACACTAATTATAGCTTGCATTGTATCATTCCCTGGCTTGAATCCATTTCGAACCATCTCGCTATAAGCATCGATAGCCAGTTCGGTTTGGCCGCTGCGAACAAAATTGCTGACTAAGAGGCAGTAAGTAACTCGAGTTGCACAACAGTCATTTGCCTTCATACAATTCCATATCCTCTCAGCTTCAACCCAATTGTTAATTTTACAACAGACAGTTATCATGGTGTTATAGACGATTGCATCAAAATCCTTCCTCACTTCACATTCCCCTCGCAATTCCATAAACATTTCAAGGGCTGCATCGCAACCCCGAGAATTGGCAACAGCTTTCAGTACTATACTGTAAGTGTGCCTCGTAGTAATCTGCTTTGTCTTCATAAACTCAAAGAGTCTCAACCCATCTTCAAGCAGCCCATTCCTCAAAAGACAAGATAAAAGAGAATTACATGCATGTAAATTAGGAGAAAGACCTAACAATTCCATCGACCTGAACAATTCAAATGCACTTCGAACTTTATTGGTTCTGCTAAGCACTAAAACTCGCTTTGATAACTGCTCTTCGTCAGTTTCCTCCAAGAAATGTACCCTCGTTTCGTTCAAAGTAGTCGTCGCAGTAGAATTTGACTCAGGCAAGCCAACACATCTAGGTTCAATATCTCGATCCTTCTGAATCGCTACATCTCCCCAAGGAGGCAAAGTCTGCTCAAAAAAAGATGCTTCAAACCCTTCATCTCCTCCTCCAGTCAGTTCCTTTCCTTCCCCTTCTTCACAAACCGGACCAGCATCAACAATCGCAACCATGTTCATATCGATGCGAGATTTGTCATTCCAAACGGGTCGTAATAAACAATTTTGTTGCGTCCCTGGTTGCCGCATGGAGATTATGCGAAGGTCAGGCATTATCGCACACCACCTATTCGACTTTATCACAGAATTATTATACACGCTACAACGAAATTGCCGACAGCTAATTCTACGTAAGTAGACAGTCCGGTCATGTGGGTGATGTTGGCAAGAAAACCCACTCGACAAAATGGTTACAGAAACTGAGTCCTTCAATAGTTCAAGCATAACTGCACCCTGAAAAATAAAAATAAAAACAAAAGGATAAAACAGAGGCTCTTTAAGCGAGAGAAGCTTTTTGAGACACTCACTGACCTTTTCAAGCATGACCCAGCTGGAGTATGCGATTCAATCCCTCAGAGAACGATGAATACGAAAAGATAATTTCACCATGACGCTCTTCGCTTCTCGAACTAAGAGAGAAGAGATAGAGAAGTGGGGGTTTTGAATCTTTTGATCAAGGAAAATGCCGGTACGACTGCGCCTGGTGTGAACTCATATATATATATATATGTGTGTGTGAAAAAATTTTCAGAATCTCTTACTATTCACACACACTCTACATTCCACATTTTTTTTTAATTTTTATTATTTTATATTTTATCAAATATTTAATATATAAATAATGAATAAAATAATTAAATTAATTTAAAAAAAATAAATTAAAAAAATATTAAAAAATTAAAAAAAAATAGAATATAAAATGTTGGGAGGTTGTGTAGCATTCCTCATAACACACACTAGGAAGGGCAGAAGTGCATCGTGTGCGCAGTTGAAAAAAATAATAATAGTAAATCATAAATGAGAAAGTAAATAAAAAAAAATTTAACAGATTTAAAATAAGGTATAAATTTACAAAAGTTAAACCAAATATAATAAAAGGTGGGAAACAAATTTCAATTTTATATATAAGTCAGTATTTTGTTCGAACATATAATCAAAACATTGAGATTTTCAAAACAAGAGAGAATGTTTAAATTGTTGCTTCAGTTACAGGATTGATAGAAAGAACGTTCAGCTTGTTTTGACGTAATTTTTCAAGTTGATTTATTTCTGCATCTACTTAGATGATCCCTTATTTCTTTGAAACTTTATTTGAAATGTTTTGTAAATATGGTAGATGTTTCTGTAATAATTAAAACATATAAAAAGGTAATCTATCAAATTTCCTAAATAGATTTCTAAATGTACATTTGACCTCACCTGTATGTCCCAGAAGGATAGCAGTTGTACAATCTATTAGTCACATAAATAAAACTGAAGCACTTTTTATTTACAAATTTGTAATTAATCACATGTGAAATAGTCAAAAGTAATATAATATTCAATACTAAAATGTAATAAATAAATTCAATAATCAGATAATATAAAAGAAGAAAATAACAATAATATTTTTCATAAAGACTTTATGAAGACTTAGTATTTTTCATGATAATTCTTTTACATTAGCCAATTTTTAAAGTAGTGTTTTTTTCAACATAGGAATCCCAAATTTTAACATCGGACGCCCAAATACTCTCCAAATTTTTGCAAAACTTAACATGTGATATTTCATATGATAATGATAAGAGTAGGTAGTATATGAAATCTCACATTACTTGAAAATGAGAAGTTCTTGCTCTGAATAAAGTTTTAATGAGGCTTCAATTGTATCATTTACAAATCTTTTTGAAGTATAGGCCATAGTCTTCCATTGGGACAATATAAATAGTATCAGAGTCTATCATAACCAGAAATGTGGGACTTGAGTCGTGCCACCTAAGAAGGACAAGCCTAACGAGGACGTCGGAAATTTACGGGAGGAGATTGTAATATCCCATATAATAAGAATAAAGGTAGATGGTATATGTGGTCTCACATTACTTAAGAATGAAAAGTTCTTATTCTTTATAAGGTTTCAATAGGACTCCAATTGCATCATTAACTAGTCATTTTAGAGTATAGGTCATGTAGATTGGATTTTCTATTAGAGCGTTACATAACCCTTCCCAAGTGTTACACAGACCGTTTTAATGAAAGTAAAAAAACCTAAAACTACACCCTTTACATCACAACCCTTGCTTGATAGACTTAAAATGACACTATACCCCCTCATTTTCAACCCGCACGGTTTAATACCCACAAAATAACCCCCAATTCTCGCAAACTACCATTTGCCCTAGCCACTCTCCCTTTTTATCTTCTATTAGAGTATTGTTAATGGATTATGCATATGTAAAGGACAATTTTGATGAATGTACGATGAATTTAAATTTTAACTATTCTATTTATATAAGTTTTCACATTATAATAGTTAATTTTTTATTATATAACAATAAAATAATATAAGATAAATTTAATTTTAATTATTCACATCAAATCTCCACATTGGATATCCATTTATTTATTATATAGTAATGAGTAATTAATAATTTAAAAAATATTTAATTTTTTTAATTATTAATTTATTTTATTTTATCATATTTTAATTATTAATTATTAGTTTATTTTATTTTATCACATTTTGTTATTTAATTTAAAGAAACTTGAAGAAGTTTGTGGATGTAGATAGAGAGAAGAGAGAGAGTGTTATAAAAAATAATAAAATAAGATTTGCTATATGTACAGTGTAGACCAAATTTGAGTTTTTCTTTACCGATACTGTAGTTAAAAGCTACAAATTTTGTTAATAGATAATCCATTGCAGCTGTGTTTTATATTTAATAGTCAAAAAGTACAATAAATTTTAGAAATGGCTAATCTAGTGAGAATGCTCTTAATTTAGAGCCAAGATCACAACTTTCCTCCTGCCTTGCACACAATCTCTCCACTGGAACCTCTAACAAAAGCAAAAAAACAAAGAACAACCACCATCGTCTCAATTTCTTTCTCAGTCATTTAATGAAGCTGTGGCCACTTCTCTCCCTCTCTCTCGATGAAGTTGTGATCTCTCCCGCCGTTGTCTACAAAGAACAACTCCAAATTTACTTGTGTTTCAGAAATTTTATTTGTGAATTGTTACAAATTTTAAAAAAAAAAAAATTTGCTTGCCCTCATATGGATATGAAATGCTTTCTGAAGCATCACAAATTTTATAGGATTTGGTGTATTTTTCTACAGATCCGAATAGAAATTTTTCCAATAGTCTAAGGAGATTTTGCTATTTTCTTTAGATATACACGTATTACATCTTCTTTTTCGATTTTATTTCATTGAGTACAAATGGGTTTCATTTATGTAGTAAACTTATACGAACATATTTTCTTTCGATATGAACATATGGGTATGAAATCCTCTTTCAATATTTACAATTTGAACAGATTTTGTTTTGTTTTGTTTTTTTTTTGTACAAATCTAATGATAAATTTATCTAATGGTCTGAGGAAATTTTGTTCTTTTCATTAGATCTTTCTTTTTATTTTTTTTTGCGATTTTGAATCGATCTGTATTCGTTTCGTTTCGTCTATGTGGGTATGAGTTCTTTGTTGAAGTTCAAGACATTCAAGAAATGGTCTATGTTCTTTGCTGAAGTTGGTTGAGTGTAAATGGGTATGATTTATATAGTAAACTTAAACAAATTTAAAGGGATTTTCTTTCGATCTGAACATATGGGGTAAGAATTCCTCTTTCAATCCTTACAAATCTAAACAAATTTTGTTTTTTTTTTTTTGTACAAATCCGACTGTAAATTTGTCTAATGGTCTTAAGAAATTTTGTTATTTTCTGTAGATCTCTTTTTTTTTTGGCAATATTGAATCGATCTGTATTCATTTCATCTATATGGGTATAACTTCTTTGCTGAATATGTCGAAGGGGTAAAAAAAATAAAAGAAGAAAAAAAAATAGTTATTAATGAATTTGTAATTGTTTTTATTAAAAAAATTTTAAATACTTAAAAAGAATTGTTTTTATTGATATGTATATTTGGGATGCAGATTTGTACTTACATCCTATCGTTATTTCTTGATTAATGAAAAGTAGATGGGCCGACGAAAAGTCTCAAAGGTAGAGGCCCGGCCCATTTGGAAAGGATCCTTCTTCCGACGATCGGTCGTTCGGCTGTTCCTGCTAGATCTTGTTGTAACAAGTAAATAAAACAATTCTATTTGAATATTTTACACCCCACATTAAATATAATTTAATTAAAAAAACTCAAATCTCAATAGGATTACAACATTCTTGGAAGGATTTTTTTTTTGAAAAATAAAACCTAGATTTGGCCTAAAAACCCCTAAATAAAATAAATATATATATATATATATATATATAATAAGTGAAAAACAAAATATGTCAGAGCAAAAAGACTTGAACATTATTAGGGTGCATTGTAGGTACGGTCATCGGAAGAAAGCAGAGCAATTATCAAGAATGCTGTTGGTGAATGTTCTCGTCAAAATTATAATACGATGCATTGGCCAAAACAAGTTCAATTACAGTAAGGTTGTGTCTCATTGAAATGCCTATTCAGCCAATTTGAATCAGCACAATCTCGGTGACTTCTTACAAGATTTTGCTGTGTTTTCTGCAAAAAAGTTGTTTTTTTCTTAACCACCAAAAGGATTTAAGCAAATCTATGAACTTAATACTACATTTTGCGTCCCATTATACTTTACATGCTATATTAAATTTTCACTGAACAGAAATATTTAAAAAAAAAGACCCACAAAACAAGTGGGACAAAAAAAGAATGGAAAAGGTACATATTCCATTGCAGCATCTGCAACTATCAAAAGAACCTGACCTTAGCATTTTCTGGCTGTCAAGGATATGCAAACCGGTTCTGATGTCAATTGAATCATCGTGAAGCTTTGCATCTTTAATACGATGCAATGGATGTAACGTTGACAAGCTGTTTTGAACTGCAACCAGGTTGTGCATATATCTCAGCTTCCTAGGAATTTTCCTGCTTCAGAAACTAAAGTTCATGTTGACTGTACTAGATCATAGAAGCTCAGAGTTAGAGGCCACATCGAGCAGATCCTGTATCATATATCGATCTTCTTGATGCCCAGGGACATCCTTCGCAATATATATATACATATACATGGATGGTGCAGCAATTCCTGAGAAGGGATTTTGATAAAATACCCTCCTTTCCTAACCATGCTCCTTTGGTTGGCAGTACCTCGTTCATTCCTCTAATTTATCCCATGTCTGAAGCGCAGCAGCGGCAAAGGAAGAAAATAAAGAGGATATGCGAATGAAGGTAAAGCAGCTTACTTTCCTTTCGCTCAGATATGGCCTATGGATAGAAACGGAGACGAATGCCAGAGAAGAAAACATCAATCGAGGCATGAGATCTCTTTAGCCTAGATGAGAGAAATCTGTGCGTCAGCTCAGTTGAAGAAGTATGGTGATTCTAACACGTCCCTTAAATCAAAGTCTCCACGTTCAGGTAAGGTAGGGAAAGACAATGTTGGGAAGGACTGCTGGAAGCTCTCAAGTAACTGCATACAAAACAGTGGGTTAGAGCAATGGCATACCATTTTTCGTTTTCCCCTTTTGCGATGGCAAAACACAATCGATTTTAAATGCTCACATTTGGCAGCCATGTAGAATGATATTCAAGATGACATCAACATTTCTTGATTTCAATCAGAAAAAGAGAATAAATGAATATACCATCGTTTTCTTTCCTTAAATCAGCAATTTCAGCACATATCTCAATATCAGCTATGGTCTAAAATATTATGACAAAAATAAGAAAATGATGAGCCAACCAATGTGTCAGAAACCAAGTATTTTTTTAAGAAAGTGCAGACAGTGAAAATTGCTTCAGAGTTTGACGTAACAATATAAACTTTCTTATTCATGTGCCCCAACATCAGAAGTGTTTAATGAAAAACTTACAAAAGCTCAATTTATATATTCTTGTCATATTTGATTAGTAAAATTATGCTGATAATAATACCAGTGAAAGGGCTTCCTATCTAACTTAGATGCACATAAGATGTAAAGTTACCGTACATTCTCCAGTATTGGTGTCTCATAGAGTTCAACGAACTTTTCCCTAAGTATCCTGCTCATTTCATCCACATCACATGCATGGGTCCAGTATGAATCATGAACTCCTGCAATCATATACAAGTGATAAAGTCAGTAGAAAGTTAAAAACAAAAAGGGGAAGAAAAATGAAGGAAACCAAGAAAAACCTGCAAAGTTTAAGCCTGCTCTTTTGCAGGCAATTGCAGTCATCATCATGTGAGAACCATCAAGGGAGTGAACGAAGTTTGGTGGGAAAGCTGTCCTCTGCCTCTTGACCATGACCTACAATGGTAAAGAATTGAAATTGGAGGCCCAAAACATTCAACATAATACATTCACTGCATTAAAATCCTTGAAAGACAAAACAATCTGGCCGGCCGAGAGGAAATCGGCACTATATCCTTGTGTTCAATAGGGATGTGGGAACCAGCTGTACATCTAGCATTTTGTTTGAACCCATCAATAGATGCTCAATGTCATTTCCAGTTTCAACATTCAGGGTAATTCAATTGTTTCTTGTGGATGAGAAGGGGAAGGGGTGAGGTAGAGAAACTTTGGTTTTTTTTTTTTTGGGGGGTGTTTAGTAGGGATGGTAAGATATTTAATTAAAACTAATATAAAGAGTTTTTAAATGTTTTTATTTTAAAATGCTTTACTTAATTGCATGTATTATTTATTTTTCATTTTAACAATAATACAATTGGAGGGATGATGGGGCTTTATATGATTAATTTCCATTTCATGATAACAAAATGAGACGGTGGATGATGTGCCTTAATGAGGGCAAGCTTTTGCTTTGAAAATTGTATAATATAGACAAAGTCGATGGACAAACTTAGGTACAGCCTGAAATAAGAAGAAATGATCCTAGGACATATACCACGGTTAAAGAAATGCAAGGCCATCCTACAATTTCAATAATGCACAGGTGGCATGTGTATGCTGGGAAGTACACCAAACAACATCCCACATAACTAAGCAGAGCCCAAATGGAGAAAAAAAAGCACAATTACCTTTTCTGTTTCTCGCTGTAGCGTTAGAACCTGAAGAGAAGTTTTTATCTGCATTGAGTTTCACAAAAAAAAAAAAGAGCTTAATGACTTATGGTGGACAAGAGTAATAACCATTTAACGTTACTGAATATTTTGAAGCACTCACAAGATGCCTTTGCAAGTTTCGGTAGGGTTGGACAACAGGAAGTCCAAGTGGAGTTGTCCACCGCACCGTCTGGTTTTCAGATGCAATTATCTGTTCGTATCCAATACAGGCATATATATTTTTTAAAAGACTACAGAAAAACAAGCAGACAAAATATATTAAACATATTTAAGCACACCAAAAGAAAATGGTTGCAGGACACACTTTTGCACATTCACCGAGCCAGCTCATGATACTGCGTGCGGCTTCAAACATCTCCCCCAAGGCAGTTAGAGTGGTCTGCGCAGGCAACAACACAGCATTTTTATTAAGGATAAAATATTCAAATACTCACAAATACCAGGAAAGCATAGAAAAGTGAGGCTATAATAGTATCAAGGCTCCTCCCTCCAATTACCTTTGCAGCATAGCAAGAAGCACGAAACAGCTCTGCTTCATCTGCAATTGCACCGCGTTCCTTCAACCTTCTCTTGATTTGATCTCTAGCACCGATGTAAGTGACACCATAAACTGATGTCATCACTGTTTGCTTTACCAATTTCCTGTCAACCTAGAGGATATCAAGCCAATAGGCCAATTATCAGTTCCAAGAGATGGGATGTCACCCAGTAGGCAAAATCGCAACATACACCGAGCAAATATATAAAACCTACTTGCATCTTTTGAGTGTCTTGGGTGAAAAACAATACAAGGTTTTGAGGGTTCTAATTTGCCAACTTTATTTTCGTAACATATGTATCACAAGATAGCATTCAAATCAATAAATGAAAAGTTGGCATAGAACCTGATTGATTAATATTCTTGCATGCAGCGCATCTGGAAAAATATTAGGATCTTTATGAGCATCTCTCTGCATGATTTCTAGTACCCTGCATAGCAAACATGATACTTTCATCAAATAGTCCTCTCGGACAACTTCCTTTCGAAGAGTAAGATGACCAATGTAGCTAGAAATACACTGTAAATAAACAGAATTCAGACAGCCTCTGTGGAAAACCACATTCAGTTGCCTTTAGTCCAGTTCTTTTTGGTTAATTTGTCAAAATTTATTTGATAGAAACAGATGGAAATTAATTTTCGGGTTGAATCATTTCACGATCCATTTGCTTTCTAAAGAAGATATCAAATCCAAAGCACGCACATTCTTGGTTGTTTAGTACTGCTGATTGATACAGTAGTTCTCTTACCACCAACCACGCCTGCCAGAAATTTATGTTATCCTCCTCATCTTTTAGAAATAGCATTACTTTTCGCATTATTCATAAAAGGTTGACTTCAGGCTGAGAAATAAATGCAAATTTTGGCAATTAAGATTTGACCCAGAAAACTACCCAATTAGTTCATTCTAATCTGAAGTTGATTTCAAATAATTAATAACCATTTTAATATCTCTATTTAAAACATCTTCATTTCATTATCTAACTTGCATATTTGTTTAGAAGGTACAAAGCTACTTCATGAAATCATACCATTGCTACTGACAGTAAAAAGGCTCAGAACCCTATTATCTGATGGATCCTATTTACCTCCCTCAGTAAAGAACAGCTTACCTAGCAGCTATTCCTGAGTAAACGTCTGCAGGCTTCTCTCCCGCAACTAAGTTTACAGCAACTGCTCCCAACTGAATTGAACATTAGGAATGAGAAGTAATTCCATGCATCTGAAAGTGAAGCATATCTTTTCTCCATACACGAGAGAGTTTTCCAATATCTTTTTTTTTATAAGTATCAAATACTTTATTAACAAATGCAAACAGTATAGTCCAAGCACACAAAGTATATAAGAAGAACACTGGTATAATGGCATATCCATTTTGATTTCAACAAATGCCATCAGAATAGTGAATCAGGCAAAGGGAAAATTAAGAAAATACAATTGGATAAATTCCCACTAAAGAAATGGTTAAGAAGGTTTTCAATTAACCTCATCTGCATTTTTGGCAAAATTTATTTGATAAGTTACCACAAGTTATTTTCTTTTCTCAGTGTCTTTAAGTGTTCATACACTCTCAAATCATATTATTGATGTCTTATAATTCACAAGCCAAAATGAAAAGCCAACTGAGACGATGTTTTGAATCCTAACTTATAGAAATGTCACTTGAAAACATGGAACTTTCCCATTGTGTTGCAGCAGGTAATCAAATTTAATGCGAAAGATTCTCTCATCAATGCCAATAAAAAAAAACACACAGAAGTTTGACATGCACTGGAGAAGGCACTTGTGGTAAATCAAAACCTTCCTTTTCTCCTGATAAGTTCAAAGACTGAAATCTTTTTTTTCATTTGATGACCCAGAACCTCACAAGGCAGGGTCCTTCAGACCCACCCCTGCAGAGTAAACCCAAAAACACGACTTCACCTGCCAAAACCATGTATCAGGGAATCCAAGGAAACTCATAGTGCGGAATCGAACCTACGATGTCTACGTCTTCAAATCATCCCAAGCCCACCCTTTGACCACTAGGCTGCACCTTGACAGGTGAGAAGCTTATAACATCTCTCATACATTTGGCATTTTCTGGGGTAAGTCATCTAAGCCAAAGTGAAATCTTAATACTTTCTGCTACGTTAAACTAGAACAGAAAAATAACGCCATTACCTTGTCTCTTCCAAGAGCAGCATAGTGTTGTAAACCATTGCAAGAGCCATCCTAGAGAACATCATAAAGGGGCTAAGATGACTTAGTATGGGTTATGAATTATGGAGAAAGCGTGACATGCCAGATCAAGCCAAAGTTTAGCAGTACTGGAAGAACTTAATTGGCAATCAAATGACAGTTTCATAAAAGAAAAGAAACATGAAGTGGAATCAAGTAGGTGATCCCATCCACATCTACGCAACAATTGCAATGATATGTTATAATGCTCTCTAATACAAGATAAATCAAGTAAAACAACCCAATAAAGAAACCCAAACTTATCTTTGGTTTGTCTCTGCAAGAGACAGGAGGAAGGAGGTAGCCATAACAAATAAATCCCAAAATTGTTCAGAAAGCCCACAAAAAGCTACATATGCATATGTGAATACATCAATCATGGAGACAGTTTACGCATAAAAACATAGAAACTGTTGCTACACCTCCTGTGGCACCCTTGCCTAAGATCTGGTCCTTTTTTCGCTTTCTTTTTACAAATTTCTTGATGAATTTTTCCTATAAAATCTGGCACAAGAATTTCACTTATTTAAAAGTCATTTACCATGAGAGAGATGTCCATAACCGCCAGAATTACCATTCAAGGCATTAGTAATCCCAAAGCAACTTATGTTCCCTGTCCTTCAGAATTCAAAAGAACAAGATCTAGCAATGTGCCACAATGAAAGTACCTGGTGTACAGGAATATGTGAAATAAAAGTCTCTGGGGAAGAACTTCTCAAGGCCTCAGTTAAATTCATGCACACAGCCAAGCACTGAAATGGATCTTCTGCATTCAACCACCAGCATCTGCCTTCAAGTGGCCTGTCTGCAGATTCAAATATATCATCCAAATGGTTCTCAGTAAATGCTATTCGACCCTCATGAGACAATTTGTCCACACCACCAGCATATAGATTTGCTAGGTGTATCTTTAACCAACGTAAGCCTGATTTTCCAAGACTGCGTCCTTCTGCAAATTCCAAAATACCACGGCATAGATCTGAGCCAAGATGATTTAAGTATGGGTGCATCGGGTATGCACGGCCACGAAAGTCAAGGTTGTGCGGGTAGAAAAAACCATCTTCATCCTTCATTTTTCGTGCTACCTGCTCCCGTAAAGAAAAGTTGGCACAAACCTTCTTAAAAATAAGAAATGGTTACTTACAGGAAGTAAAAGGCATCTTACAGCAAGTTTAAGTTCTATGTCACAGCGCTGTGAATGTCTCTCCCTGTTCACTTTCTTCACAGATTTGATTTTCCATTTCCATTTCTTAAGCTGAGCCTCATCTTCAGTATCTGGCTCATCTGGTAAAGGAACCTACAACACAATAAAGTTAAACAACAGCATTTTCAAATTGCTGTCAATGAATCAAACTCACTCCATATACCAATCACTTGGAAGTTGGAATGGTGTCAAAAAACACAAATAAATCATAATTAGAATGAAAAAAGAAAAGAAAAGAAAGATAAGTGCTATAATATAACTCACATCATCACGGTCCACCATATCAGCAAGACGGCCTCCATTAGCCCATATTCTTTCTACAACACTCAGGACCCTCTTATTTATCCTCCACTTGGTATACCCAAGAGTATTCAGGGCCTGGACAGTTAATTTACATAAACAATTATTGCAACCTTGCCGAATGGAACAAAACAAGAAGAAATACCAAGCCGATAAAATATGCATGCATCACAGTCAACATAATACAGTAATACTGGTATCTAGTCCTCATAGCTAAATACATTAAAGGGTTCAGACTAAACAATATATGTCATCAAATAAAGTCATGAAACGACTCAAACAATTTCAAACCTCAAAAACAGGTTCTAGTTGCTTCCTAGGTGCCCTCTTTACTGCTTCACGTTGCTGTCTGGATCCATGAGTGCGCATGATATAAGAAGGTAAGAACAAGTGCCCTCCTTTGTCATAACTGCGAAAGTACAAAAGAAAAAGAAAGAATATAATCAAAGGAGTAACTATTCAACCAAAAGGAAGTAACCTAGCAAGCCATTTTCACAAATATCTACCAGCAGTTGAACCACCAAAAAGCCATCATTATCTTTTATTCTGAATTATTTGCATAATCATATAGGCAAGCGGCAGCTCGAAGCCCTTTCTATCATTTGGATGCAGTGATGATTTACGTAAACCAGTCTGTGGGCAGAAGGGGCATCTGTGTCTCTATGGATGTGTTTAAATTAACCTTCTCATCCACCATAATTTAGATGATATCACATCTGTGATTTTTGTGCTCAGTGGAGACAACTTATATTAATAGAAAGTTCTTTCCAATCAACATTGCAATATTTTATTTACTCATTCCAAACAGCTCAAGCATGAGCTCTTGAATTGCTCTTAAAAGTTAATCAAATGGCCATTGTAAGTCATTTGTCTCGTACTTGAAAGATTTTCAGGACCCATGCGATATGTAACTTAGTGCTTTTCCAATTTGATTCAACTAGTTTATTCAAAAATTAAAATAACAATAATAATAATAACAACAAACATGCATGATAACAATACAGTGACTTCTTCCTCTTCACATAAAGCATCCTTACTTCTTAGCACTTCCATTTTTTTAAGTAATGCAATATTATTAAAATGCGTAGAGGGGTGCAACCCCTAGTACATGGAATATATATAGAAGAGGAACGCCCACTTCTTTTTTTATAAGTAAAAGAAATTTTATTGATATGGAAATAGGCATGGCCCAAGTACACAGGTAATATACAAGAAAATGCACCTACTTAGGAACTAGAGATAGATACAAGGAATCCACTTCTTACCGCTTCCTTCACACTTATATCAAATACCCTAACCAGTCAAAAATTAGAAGCCACTTGTACTGAACAAGTGTAACAGTAGAGGAGCTCAACCAATCTATCTCCTATGAATTTTCAAATGTTTGAGGCAAAGTTGTCTGCACCATGGTTACACATTAAAAAATAAAGAAAAGGCAGCAGACAGGCAAAAAAGTGTGGAAAATACACCTGTTCGAAAGTTTTGAACTTGCACTCAACCAAAAAAAGTGAAAAAATAGAGGGGCTGTCTCTGGAATGGATGAATTTCTAAATGTTTAAGCCTAGGTTCTCAGCACCATGATTACACAAGAAAACCAAACAAAGGCAGCACACTAGCAAAAATGAAAAATGAAGCTCTAAATAACATACCCTCTCCACTTGACTGGGGGCACCAACATTGGCATATAAGGAATCACCATGTGCCTTGCCTGTTTGAGCAGATAACAATTTTTGTAATCCATCATTAGAAAACCAAGTTCTGCAAAGCTTTGCATGAAATATATGTGTTCTTGGGCAGAAACCTCCGCCACGCCACACCCCCCCCCCCCGGGGGCCCCGCGGGGCAAGAGAAAAAAAAAAGGAAAAGAAAATTCTACAGACTAATTTTTTTAGCCTCCAATCAATAATTATATCATTCCTCACATTAATTTATCCACCTCAAAAATCTGAAAAAAAAATCCACCACTTGCACACATGAAACTTTCCAATATCTCAAGAACTAACAGAATCTAAAAGTTGAACTTTTTGTCAATGAATGGAAGATGAAACAACTTGCTTACAGTTTGCTCAAGACCTTTGTGAACTAGAGGGTTGCATTCAATGATACCATATCTTCTGCTCGTTTTCCTGTGGAAAGACAAGCCCCACACCATTTACTGTGATGAGCTAAAAAATACGAGGTATTGATAAAACAGGGGTGAGTGGATCATACTTTCCTTCCTTTGTCACATTTCTGAATGAGTGTACAAATGCAGGTCGAATGTCAGGTAGGCCATCTGCTAATTGATTGTTCGGTGGTTGTATATAAGCTGTTTGCATCAACAGTTCAATCAGCCGGCTTCCAACCTGAAAATTTCAAGGACAAAGAGAACCTTTTTAGAAAGCATACCAACAGAAACAAATAACCTTTTCCATGTCAATGCAAGATATCTTCAAACCTTAGCCCTAGCATCCTGCCCCCATGGTTTTGAATCATCCTGTTCCTTCACTATCTGCTTCACTGCTAGCAGCTTTTGCTGCTTCATCAAATTAGTGACCTTTTTTCTTAACTTATCTTGTTCCTTGATAACAGCGTCAGAGTCACCTCCTTCCTTTTTCTTATCTTTATCACCCTTTTTCTGTTTTGTTTTCTCCAAGAATTTGTGAATTCTAACCTGACACATTGAAGAAGTGATACATCAGTGCTCACTGTGGGATAACGAGTAGGGTAATGGAATACTGCTTTGCTTAGTCTATATGAAACAAAGGATAAGGCACTTCTTAATGTAAGAGAGGAAACTAGTCTGAAAATCATAACCCCACAGTCCATGCCCCTCAATCTCATTACTGTCGTCATGATTTGAGCAACTTATACATAAACACACATCACGTAAGTGCTAAAATAAGAATTTCATAATGGCACAAAATGGTGTCTGATAGTATAAATAACTGCTTTTCAACAGAATTCTTACTTTACAGTGTCGGCCATGCCACACAATTCTTTCATTCCATGTCTATAATCTGCTTAATCACATTAAAGTACCCCATTATGAGAAGGAAAAAAAATGGAACCTCATATGACTCTGGTGTATCCGTCTTTTTTTAAGCCAGTATAATTAATTGATGTAACTTGCCTGCTGTTACAAAAATGTTGCTGCCCAATATTTTACAAAAAACAACAAATCTTCAAAAACACGCCAACATGCATAAATGGCTTTTATCACAGTCAGCTTTCTCCTAAGACAAGCTTCATTAGAATTACACGTTAAATCTCAGGATCATAAAATTATCGTTATTAAGATTAAAAAATGATCTTGCTCCATGGTTTTAAATTGACAATTATGACAGTCACCATTCACCAATTTATCGGTTCATCACTTTTAACAAAAATTCTAAACATAAACCCCAATGCATTTGAAAGATCAATAAATCTTTAGTTTGTATCTTCTTATTCATCACCTCTAAACCAAGTTTAAATGCACACACATCTCTTCGATCAATCCTAGTGAAAGGCCGAAAACTATAGGATGACCAAATGAAAGGATTAAAACCAAAATGACAATGAAATTAATAATGAAAGAAACTTCCTACCTCCTGCTCAATGGCATCACCTATCATGCAAGCGGCCTGTACCACCCTCGCAGCCCCGTGTTCACCTCCTGTCATCAATAAACCCGTCAACTTATGCATTGTGATAACCGACATCATGTCAGCCGGCAACTGGTCGAAATACCGGGCATATGCTGCCCTGTTCTTCCCATTCCGGCACAACTCTTGCTCCTTTTCAATGGCATCCCGCAAAGGCTCAAACCAACCAAGAAACAACGACTTCATATACGGCAAATTCGGGGCCAGCTTCTGCTCGCACATATCCATCAAAAGCTCTCTATACTCGTTTGCCGCTTGTTCCCATGCCTCGGTCTCAATCTTCACCTGCCTCCTCTTAATCAAGTGATACTTCCCTTGCCCCATTCCCCTCACCATATTCTGCTGCATCCGCCGTCTATAATCAACCAGCCTCTTCTCTTCTTTACTCATTTCCTGCAATAACTCTTGTATCTCCTCGGCAACCGAGGCATCTTCCTCCACATCTGTAGACAAAACGGCCTCGGCCTCGGCCAAACTTGCATACCCTTTGGGACAAAACCCTCGAAGTCCAAAACTTGGCCTCCCGATAAAGTCCTTATGTGACAGAACTTCGCCATTTCGACGATAACCCATTTCCGTAAACCCATAATCCGAAAAACCGCTAAGCTCAGAGGGCCTAAATCTGAATTTATCGGGGAAGACCCGGTCCTGGGTAAGACCCAGAAAGCTATGAACCAGTCTGAGGGAGTGGGAGTTAAGGCCAAAACCCTGGGGCCTTGAAACGGCTCGCTTGGCAATGTTGCTCCACATGGCTGTGGAAATCCTTGAAGTATTTAGAGAAAAATTTATTTCGTTACGAAAGGGAAGTAAATGATCGGTCTTGCTGCTGAGATTTGCAGAGACTATTGGGGTTTTACAAAATGACATCAATTTGAATAATATTTTGAGGGAAATTAAATTGATGGAATCGAGTAGGATTGGGATGTCGAATGGGATTAGAGGAAATGGGTTGGAGAAGAAGTTTGCAAAGGGACTGAATTCACATAGAGAGCGTGTGTACTAGCCGCCTTGAAGCTAAACCCTTCATAAACCTTTATTTTACCCCGCATCTCCGTCCCCAGCTTGCTATGAACTCTGATGGTCGGATGGATTAAACATGTAGTCAATTGTGCATTACCTGGCTAAATGCGGCTCCACTTCGGTGACGTGGACCAATAACAGATTGGGGAATTTCAAAACTCATATATTGATTTTCAAAATTCTTATCGTAAATATTAATTTATTTCTATTTATTTTGATTAAGGATGTTTTGGGTAGTGAGATTATCTTAAAAATAAATACTCTATGAATTATAATAAAAAAGTATTAAATAGTAGCAAATAGTAATACAAAATAATACAAAATATATACAAAATAATAAATAATAATAAAGTGTTCTTATAATATTTCAGTACCCAAGCCTGTCCCTTGTATATACCATTATTGTTAATAGAGAGTAACAAGTTTCACAAATGAATAGAAATATCGAGAGCCTTTATATAATGTATTAACCTAATTAATTATATCTTTAAAATTCATAATAATGTAAATTCTTTAACACTAATATTATAAATTTATTGGTTACATAATTTAAAAAGAAAGAAAAAAAAAGGAGCTTATGGAAACCAATAAAAGTGCATAAAATAATAAATATTGTCATTATTTTGTAATAAATTAATTAAAATTCAATTTAATCTAAAACTGAGAAAAAAAATATGAATAAATCTCGTTAAAAGGTTAATAATTCTAAAAAGTGTTATAATAGATATTTCGAGAAGGAAAAAAAAAATCATACTAGACAACCACTTCATTCGTCTAAATTCTCATCAAATTGATACTTGCAATTATAGAATATACAAAAGCTGCATAATTTTTTAAAAAAAATTGAATAAATACATAACCCTAATATATACTACAACAAATTCATTTTATAGGGACGAAATTCTTCGTCTCAAAAGGTTTCAATTTCTTCTCTAAATTTTTTTGTAAGATAAAAATTTTTGTCACTAGTTTGTCTCAAAATGTCTATCTCAATTTATTTTTTTTAAGATGAAATTCAAATTTCATTGCAAAAAATATTTTTTGAGATAAAATTTGTCATTTCCTTTCGGAAGTGTTCGAGTGGATTTTCTTTTTAGAACTAAACAAATTTTGCCCCTAATAGTCATTCAAATGCAAAAAAGAAAAAAAAAATAATAATAATAATAATAAATAAATAAATACCGTTTGAATGGATTTTATCTGCGTCCCTAATAGTCGTAACATAATGGAGCTTTGTTTTGGAGGAATCTTCACAAATAGTCATTTGTCATGATTAAAAACGTCGCAAATAATCCCTTGTAGTCAGAATAATCCCTAAAAATTTGCATAAACACGAGGCAATTAGTAAATAATTAAAGGAATAACTTATATTAGATCAGACAATTCATAAGAATATTTTGCTTGTATCCAGGAAAGCATGAAAACTCAACACAACTTTTGTCTAATAAACCACTCCCATTTTGCATCAAAGTCACTTCAATCATTCCAACCAACAAAGATCAAATTCATACAAAGGGATCGTCACCTCAAATGCGTCTACAACTAGGATACAGAGCCTTATAGACATATATGAAAAGTGGTCCTCTACATAGAGCAAATACATGGTGTATGCTAATGAACACAAAATTCAATTGTTGGAGTATAGCTTCACAAATTGAGCAAATGGAATTAAAGTCTAGAGAAGCACGGGTTAAAGTAGGAAAAGATATAAAAAGTTAGTTATTTTTCTGTTATTATCTTTTATCTCTATAAATACATTCTGTAGTTGTATTAATTCATTAATTCAATTTCATGAAAGTCTTTCTCTTCATCTCCTCTCTTCTATCTTGTATTCATCGAGTCTTACCTTCAAGTGTTCATCAGAAACTTGACATATCAATACCAACTTTCTCTTCCGCAATTCATGCTTCTTATTTTCATTTTTTTTAGTTCTTGAAATCTACATTACAACACTACAACATATTGGATTTTTTGAGACAAAAAATTTTGTCTCAAAAAATGAAAATTTCGTCCCAAAAAATTTTTGGAGATGAAAAATTTTCGTCTCTATTTTGTCTCAAAAAGGCTGTCTCAGAAAGTATTCGGAGATGAAAATTGATTTTCGTCTCCGAAAAGTATTTTTAGGGACGAAATTGGGCGGAACCGGTCGAAACCGTTCGAACGGGAAATTTTTTCTGAGACAAAAAAATGTCGTCTCAGAAACTCGTTCGAAGAAAACATTTTTTGTTCGAACAAAAAGTTGGTAATTGACGTTAGTTCGAAGAAAAATATTAACTGTTCGAACTAACAATCTATCGACCGAAAATCTTTTGTTCGAACGAATTTTTAGAAAAGAATTTATTCGAATGAGTATTTAATTGTTCGAACGAACGAAAGGATTGTATTTCCATGTAAGTTCGAATGGGTATATTTTTGTTCGAATGGGTATATTTTTGTTCGAATGGATATGTTTTTGTTCGAATGTATGCATAAATGGTAATTTAGCATTCGAACGGCATTGATCAAACAAAATGAAATTGATACTAATACAAATTGTAATCTGTATACATCAAATTGTAATCTATATATATCAATTGTTCAAATGTTTACAAACATCATAAATATTAAAGGCAATTTAAAAAGTCAAATGAATTATGATGGTGGTGGTTGTGGTGGCATAGGGTTTTGGGACATCATTAATTGAAATTGTTCAAACATTTTTTGGTTATTTAATTGTAGCCTCTCTTCTAATCTTGCTTCTAATTCTGCTGCTTGATCTAATCGGGTCAGCAACTCTTTTTCCTTCGATCTCAATCGTTCTATCTCAAGTGCAGCTTCCTCTAATTTTTTAGTATTGTCGTCATTCGATCTGGCTTTAGAAGAGGATGAAGATGTTGAGGATGGCTTCACGCAACGTCCTAAGCCCCTCAAATATCCAGAACGTGATCCAAGAACTTGAGAAAAGATTTGAGCATCGTTGACAGATGATTCATCAGATGGATCCGCAGCAGTGTCTCTAAGAGATATCATCTTGTCCTGAAAAAAGAAAACATTAAAATTAGTATATGTAGCAAAAATATATTTAGACAATGAATAACAAATTCTGTAGGCCATAAAACTCATGCCTTGTTAGTAAAACAGAATAATCAGTCATTTGTTCGGTCAAAGTTTTCCAAAGACAAGCAGAAGAAGTCTTCTTTGTACTGCACTCATTGTGGATATAGTAGACATACAATGGAAAAATGTTTCCAACTTCATGGTTATCCTCCTGGTTGGACTGGACCTAAAGGAAAGCGAAATCTCCCTACTGCCCATGTTGCCATTTCAACTGGAGAGGTCTACATTCAAAATAGTAATGAGAATCAAAAGTTTTCTTTAACTTCTAAGGAATTTACTAAACTACTAGCACTTGCAAATTCAAATCCATCTCCTACACCAGCTGTGAATCTTGTTACTTCTCAATTTTTTGGTAAACTACTAACTTCTTGTTATTCAATTTCTTCAACTTCACAACATAATTTTTCATGGATTTTGGATACTGGTGCAACAGATCACATGATTTGCTCACCCCTCCTCTACTCTTCCACACCTAAACCAATTAATACTTCTATTAATATGCCCAATGGCAACTTTGTCCCAACTACTTATATTGGTACTATATGCCTCTCGAACACATTATTTCTACATAATGTGTTATGTGTTCCAAGTTTTTCATTCAATTTGCTATCTGTTTCCAAACTTACAAAAGACTCTAATCTGTCTGTATCTTTCTTTGATTTTTATTGCCTTTTACAGGACCAATCAGCAAAGAAGATGATTGGGATTGCATTTGACAAACATGGACTTTACCACTTATCTCAAGCTACCACAAAAGTTGCTAAGTGCAATCAACCCCAATTTAATTCTCCATCCTTTGCTTCAACCATTACTCAAACTTAATTAGATTTTTGGCACTACAGATTAGGCTATGTTTCTAGCTCCAGATTACCTTCTCTTAAACAATTAGAATCATCCATATCTCTTGATTTTACAAATGTTTGTGATATATGTCATTTAGCAAAGCAAAGAAAACTTTCTTTTCCTGTATCTCAAACTGCTTCTAATAAAATGTTTGAATTGATTTATTGTGACATATGCAGTCCCTTTGGTATTATTTCATATTTTGGTTTCAGATTCTTTCTCGCTATAGTTGATGACTTCACATGATGCACTTGGGTCTATATGCTCAAAACAAAATCTGAAGTCTCTTCTATACTTAAAAGTATCTATAAAATGATAGAAACACAATTTAGTGTTCCTATCAAAACAATAAGGACAAACAATGGACCATAATTCTTTTTAACTCAATTCTATGATGATCATGGCATTATACATCAAAGGAGTCGTGTGGAAACTCCACAACAAAATGGAGTTGTGAAGAGGAAGCATCAACACTTGTTAAACATTGCCAGAGCCTAAATGTTTCAAGCAAATATACCTTTAACTTTTTGGAGTGATTGTGTGTTGACTGCTGCCCACATCATAAACAGAATTCCTACCCCCCTTCTCAAAAATAAAACACCATTTGAAATGTTTTTCAACAAAGCACCTAATCTCTCCCACCTTAAAGTTTTTGGTTGTATTTGCTTTGCCTCAACACTTACAAATCACAGACATAAATTTGATCCAAGAGCTACAAGCCTTTCCATAGGTTACCTCTCTGATATAAAAGGCTATAAGGTGATGGACCTTAATACAAAAAAAATATTCATTTCGAGAAATGTAGTTTTCTATGAAAACAGTTTTCCCTTTAAAGCTCTTCCACTATTTCATATTCTAAGACACAGTCCTTTCTATTTCCTCCAACCAACTCTACTTCAGAATTCTTTTATGATCAAATCAGAAAAGATCATAATCCCTCTACTATCATTCAGTCAGATCATAATCTAGCCTCTTTGCCTAATGAACCAATTCTACATTCTGACTCACCTTCTTTGCCTAATGCTCAGGACCTTTCCAATACTAATGAATCTGACCAATCTGCCTCAAACATACAACAACTCAGAAAATCTTCAAGAATTAAACAAAAACCAGTATTCTTGCAGGATTATTATTGTGGTAATGTTTCTACTATTCCAAGTGCAAATCAATCATCTGCTTCTACTGGTTGTTCTGTTAATTCAGGTACTCTCTATCCTATTTCTGCTTTTCTCTCTGCAAATCGATTATCCACATCTCATAAAGCCTTTCTAGAATCAATTTCAGCCACACAAGAACCCAAAACCTACAAACAAGCTACCAAAATACCTGAATGGCAAGTTGCTATGCAAAATGAATTAAATGCCTTAGAGTTAAACAAAACTTGGAAACTTGTTACTCTTCCTCAACACAAACAGACCATATGTTGCAAATGGGTATTTCGAATTAAGTACAAGGCAGATGGCACTATAGAAAGACACAAAGCCAGATTAGTAGCTAAAGGCTACACTCAACAAGAAGGATTAGACTTCTTTGACACATTTTCTCCAGTAGCCAAGATCACATCTATTCGGTTAATTCTTGCTGTAGCAGCAGTTAAAAATTGGCACATTCATCAACTAGATGTGAATAATGCCTTTTTACATGGAGATTTACATGAAGAGGTTTATATGGAATTGTCCCATGGATTGGCTATCAAAGGTAACAACAAAGTTTGTAGACTTCTCAAAAGCCTTTATGGTTTAAAACAAGCCTCTAGGCAATGGTTTGCAAAATTGTCCACTGCTTTACTTGATTATGGCTTTACTCAAGGAAATTTAGATTGTTCTTTGTTCATTAAGAAATCTGAATCCTCTTTTATAGCACTCCTAGTCTATGTAGATGATGTTCTACTGGCTAGTGACAGTTTGCTAGAGATTGAGTTGCTTAAAAAGTTTTTATATGACAAGTTCACAACTAAAGATTTGGGGGAACTCAAATACTTCTTTGGCTTGGAAGTGGCAAGGTCTAAAAATGGCATATCAATCTGTCAAAGAAAGTATGCCTTAGACATACTTCAAGATACTGGAATTCTTGGTGCTAAGCCTTCTACCTTTCCAATGGAATCGAATCTTAAACTTACTGCAACAGATCTGATCTCTATGAAGATCCTTTAGCTTATAGAAGAATGGTTGGAAGGTTATTGTATCTAACAATTACTAGACCTGACCTTGCATATTCAGTTCAAGTTCTGAGTCAATTCCTTGCCAAACCAGCTGTTAGAGTACTTAGATATCTCAAAGCTACACCAGGGCAATGCTTATTCTTCTCCTCTTCATCAGAAAATTGCAATTAAAGGCATTCTCAGACAGTGATTGGACAGGGTGTGTTGACACTCAAAGGAGTGTAACAGGCTTTGCTATTTTTCTAGGTACCTCATTGATTTCATGGAAAAGTAAAAAAAGGCTACCATTAGCAGATCTTCTGCAGAAGCAGAATACCGAGCCCTTGCTTTAACAACCTGTGAGGTCCAGTGGCTCCTTTATGCCTTGCAAGACTTAAACATCAGCCATCAACAACCAACACTACTCTATATAGATAGTAAATCAGTATTGTCCATTGCTACCAATCCAGTTCAGCATGAGAGAACAAAGCACATACAAATTGACTGCCATCTTGTTCGAGAAAAGCTGCAACAAAATATTATTAAACTTTTCCACATTCCTTCCAAATTGCAGCTGGTAGTTATTTTCACAAAGCCTTTAGGCTCTCTCCCTTTTCATCACACTCTTCGCAAGATGAACATTCTTAATATACATGTTCATCTTGAGGGGGGGTGTTGGAGGATAGCTTCACAAATTGAGCAAATGGAATTAAAATCTAGAGAAGCACGGGTTAAAGTAGGAAAAGATATAAAAAGTTAGTTATTTTTCTGTTATTATCTTTTATCTCTATAAATATATTATGTAGTTGTATTAATTCATTAATTCAATTTCATGAAAGTCTTTCTCTTCATCTACTCTACTTCTATCTTGTATTCATCGAGTCTTACCTTCAAGTGTTCATCAGAAACTTGACATCAATCAATACCAACTTTCTCTTCGAACTAGCAATTCAAAGAGATGATATGTTTCATTCCCAAAAAAAAGCATTCAAACTTTATATAAGCAACTACGGATGAATAAGCAAAAATCATTACAAATGGAAATATAAAATTATATAAGTAACTACAGATTCAGAGAAATACAAACCTTAAACCAAACAGCCCCCAAACATCTTGCAAAAACCAAACAAAAAAAAATATCAGATGTTCAATCATCTAAAACCAAACAAAAATATCGGATCATTTAAAGGAAAGAAAAAAAAAACCCAAAGATCAAATCTTGGATCATCTAAGACAACATTCAAACCAAAAAAAAATCTGCACATCACACAACCAATATAATTATAATGCAAAGTCCCATCCTAAAATTAAAAATCATAAATTTCTATAACCTTAAAGAGGATGAGGGACCAATTAAAACTACAACCCAGATTGTAAAAGAAATTTATTTATACCAAGAAAAATTAATACTTTTAAATATATATTTTAATACTTTTAAATATATATATATATATTTAAAAAAATTCACAAAATAATTAAAAAACACTTATTTAATTATGAAATTAAAAAAAAAAGTTAGCGGGACCTCCCAACAAGAGCTGGAACGGTAGGACTATCATTTTCTCACTTTGAGGTTGATATATATTTGGACAACGGTGCTACGTCCACCGCTCCCAACGAGTTAACATTAGGCATAATTGCTATTTTTTATATATTTTTTGAACATTTTAAAATATTTTTTTAAACTTATAACATTATTAAAAAATAATTTCTTAATTATAAAAAAATAAAATAAAAAAATGTACACTATAACTCACAGCAGGAGCTGAGAACTGCTGGTACTGTCATTTTTTATTTCTCGATCAAGAGCACAAATAATCGTACTGATTATCTGCATGCTCAGTGAAAGATTAGTGCACCTAATATTGAAACAAGATTTTTAAATTTTAAGATAAAATATTATATTTTAATATTGTTTTAAGATTTAAAAAAAGTTAAAAGAAAAATTTTAATTATTTATTATATTTTATATAAAAATTTAAAAAAATTATAATAATGAGATAAAAAATTTTCAATTAAAATGAGAATTTTGTATATGAAAAATGATATGTACAACCGAGCTTGCGCCCCCGCCGCGGCCTCACGTCCACGTGGAAAATGGAACGACGTTGTTTGATGTTCAACGTAATTCCCTCCCTTACCCTTCGTTTCCCACGTACACCCATCGTGTTTGAAATTTCCCCTCCCTCTTCAGTTCTTCCTCTCCCAAATCGAGACCCTTTCCTTCGTTTCCCCCTTCCCCCTTTCATCTTCATCTCCCAAATCGACAGACCCTTGCCCTTTCCTTCGTTTACCCCTTCTCCCTTCCATCTTCCTCTCCCAAATCGGCATGGAAACCCCCCACCTTCCTCTCCGAAATCGACCGACCACCTTCCACGGAGTCTTTCACCTTCGGCTACATGCAAGCACGATTTCCTCCATCTTTGTCCTTTAAACATGGCAGATCTATGGTTTTTACAAGATTCCCACGAAAACCCCAACTTCCCACTCGAAATAGCACCTGAACCCTAACCCTGCGGCTTAATCCTAACCCTAACCACCATGTACAGAGGAGGTTAGTCCGCTTCTTTTCATCTTTGTTTTGGTTTTACTTTCCATAATTAAATTGGATATATAAATTAAACTTTATGTTTTCCGATGGAGGATTAGTTCATACATATCCAATATTAGGTTATCATTATTTTGGAGGGATTGACAACTGGGTTTATTAAATCATTTGGTTTGTTGCTGCTTTAGAGTTTTATAGGTGAATGGTTTGTTTTCATCTTTGTTTTGGTTTTACTTTCTAGAATACATTTTGATATATAAATTAAACTTTATGTTTTCCGATGGAGGATTAGTTCATACATATCCAATATTAGGTTATCATAATTTTGGAGGGATTGACAACTGGGTTTATTAAATCATTTGGTTTGTTGTTGCTTTAGAGTTTTATAGGTGAATGGTTTGTTTTCATCTTTGTTTTGGTTTTACTTTCTAGAATACATTTTGATATATAAATTAAACTTTATGTTTTCCAATGGAGGATTAGTTCATACATATCCAATATTAGGTTATCATTATTTTGGAGGGATTGACAACTGGGTTTATTAAATCATTTGGTTTGTTGCTGCTTTAGAGTTTTGTAGGTGAATGGTTTGTTTTCATCTTTGTTTTGGTTTTACTTTCCAGAATACATTTTGATATATAAATTAAACTTTATGTTTTCCGATGAAGGATTAGTTCATACATATCCAATATTAGATTATCATTATTTTGGAGGGATTGACAACTGGGTTTATTAAATTATTTGGTTTGTTGCTGCTTTAGAGTTTTATAGGTGAATGGTTTGTTTTCATCTTTGTTTTGGTTTTACTTTCCAGAATACATTTTGATATATAAATTAAACTTTATGTTTTCCAATGGAGGATTAGTTCATACATATCCAATATTAGGTTATCATTATTTTGGAGGGATTGACAACTGGGTTTATTAAATCATTTGGTTTGTTGCTGCTTTAGAGTTTTATAGGTGAATGGTTTCTTTTCTGTTTGACACTTGACAGATAGCAACTCTCGTGGCTATCTATGCAAATTGGGGTTTTGCAGGGATTATGAAATATTGGATGGGGTTGGGCTGGTGTAATTTGGCTTTATATCTATTTATAATGTTAGGCATGTTACTACTAGAATTATCTCTCTGTTTCATTATATATATATATATTTTTACTTTTTTGTCTTGGGCAACCACTAACCGGAAGCATTAAAGGCAGAAAAGTTGGAGATGGATAATACAACTATAAGTCTGGTGGTATATATGTATGATTGATGTTCTAAAGTTACTTGAACTGTTAAATGTGTAAAAGCTTGTTAATGACTCATATTGTTCTCCTTAATCCTGCATGTGGTATTTAAAAAACCGTGTTAATGACTCAATGAAAAGCTAGTTGTTTCCATCAACAAAACTGGGTTTGATGAAGTCATGACTCATGCCTGACAAATGAAATTAGGGCATCGGCATATCTGATAGCTATTGATACCAAATTGTTGAGGTATGGACTCGCACAAGCTTAACTCTTGGAATTAACTTTTTGTCACTTGCATTTCAAAGTTTCTGTTGATTTTGGCTTTAGAACTATTATTCATCCTTTACTACTATTGATCCTGCTATTTTGTTTCACCTTAGAATGTCATCATCATCATCAACAACGTTTTCTCCATCATTTCCTAAACGCATAATGGGTCGACCATTCTGCTTTTGCAAGGTCGAAGCCACACTAAAATTCTCAAACATTACAAGGAATCCAGGTCGACCCTTCTTAGGGTGTCCAAACTACAACTCAGAGATGACTAAATTCCTTGAACGTTTGCAAGGTCGAAGCCACACTAAAATTCTCAAACACTACAAGAAATCCAGGTCGACCCTTCTTAGGGTGTCCAAACTACAACTCAGAGGTGACTAAATTCCTTGAACGTAAAACATTTATTTATAGATAATTATTTAAATGTTGTGTACATCTAAAATTTATTGGATATGTATGAACTAATCAGGGATTACCATATTGCAAATTTTTCAAGTGGGTAGATAGTAATGAAGAGAATGAGCTCCAACTTCGAGAAAAAACCAATGACCTAGAGAGGAAAGAGAAAGAACTGGAGAGGAAAGATAAATAACTCGAGAAGAGACTCGAGTATGTTGAAAAAAGGGAGGCTGAGATTGAGAAAAGAGAGCTGCTGCTAGCCAATATAAATGAGGAGGTCCGGAAGAAGGAGTTGGTGCTTGTGCTTCGTGAAGCTAAAATGTCGCGTTCACGCACACTACTGCGGGTGTATTGGGCTTTGGCATTTGTATTTGCATGTTACCGCTTAGCATCTAAGTAATTTGTACCTATTGTTAGTTTTTTTTTTTTTCGGGTATTGCAGGTTTGGATTGGTATTAGACTCGGCATATCATTTTGTTATGTACAAATATATATGCTATATGTTGTTGTTGAACTGGATTTGTATTGGATGAGGTTTCGAATTGTAATGGATTTGTATTGGATTTATATTGGACTCGATTATGAATTTTTGTTGCTAAACGACTCAGAAACATACATTAAACAGCTATCAAACCTCTGAATTATATAAAGACTCGGTTTGGATTTTTATTGGACGATGGAGATGGATTTGTTGTTGCTATATGTACTTGAATTATATGCCAAACTTACACTTTATTGTTGTGAGCTTTCTTGAATTTAGATCAAGCTCCAGAGTTGTGACACTAAAACAAACCATCTCAAATCCTGCACAAATACCCATCAAACGTCCTGCACATATGGATATTGCCATCATTCAGTCTTATACCAGCAACAACCTGCCACTTTATTTATAGGCATCAAATACTGAAATCCTGGAAGCAACATCAAATATCCATTTCTTCACACAATAAATACATCATTCAAATACCTTATAAATTTCATAAATTCCACCAAACAAACTGAACTATATGCCACAAATACATTCCTTAAACTCAAATCCATTCATACATTAAATCCATGAATAAATTCATGCTATTCATAAATACATACAATAAATCCACAAATAAATTCATTAATTCCATAAATAAATTCCTTAAATCCACAAATAAAGTCCTTAAATCCATAAATAAATACAATAAATCCACAAATAAAATTCCTTAAATCCACAAATAAATTCCTTAAATCCATAAATAAATACAATAAATCCACAAATAAAATTCCTTAAATTAAAAAATAAATGGATTAAATCAACGTCATGGATATTAAATCCATAAAATTAGATTAAACTCTATAAAGAATATACTGAATCCACTAAAATACAATAAACTCCAAAAATATGTATTTGTGTCCACAAGAATACATTAAAGGTCCACAAATAATACATGAAAATATTACAAAAATCATGATTTCTGTTGTGATCCATCCATCTCATATCCATTCATCTTGTATTTGCAACGGTTGTGATCCAGCCAACTGAAATTGCATCTATAAAGAATAAAACCCAGTTAAAAATGGAAATATTACTAAAAAGTACATTTAGTCTATAAGGAAAATTACGTATCCACATACACTTTCTTGACTCTGAAGCACTGTTTCTCAGACCTGAGTGGAACTAATGTCAATAGTTGTGGTTCCTAGAACGGCCTGGTGAGAAAATAAACATGAAACCCAGTCAGATCATTAACATATAAAAATATATATATATGTACTTTATTTATACCTGCACATGTCCAGTATTGGCGATATCCATTTCTGAATCACCAAATAAAGATCTCGCTGTGTTCAAGGTGGGTGTATCTCCTCCATCTCACTAATAATCAAATAATAACTCAGAACACAGGCAGGAAATATATTTTTCTCTTGTAAAGAAAAAAACCGAGAATCATATTAATTAAACACACCTCTTTGCGTTTCCCTTTTTCTGATGCTTTTTTCGCTTTTGCTTTAACTTTTCGCATATTTTTCTCCATCCTGGATGCTCTCCTCAGAGATGGAGGTCTGCCTTTCCCACGCACAACATGTGGACTGCGTATTTGCCCAGAACCACCGACAGTTTTTGTGCCCCCTGCCGATACTGGAACATTGGAACTTGTTTGGGTCATCGATGAGATTTCTTGGTTGGCACCATACAAGTCAATCATTGCATATAACTTAGCTTTTGTATCCTAAGTTTGCTCTTTCGTACCCGCTGCAAGAGTAATCATCTGATAACATATATTCAACATCTCTGAATATTTATTAGAATCTGCCTAATAACATGCAAATACAAATGCCAAAGCCCAATAAACCCGTAGTAGTGTGCGTGAACGCGACACATTAAAAACATTAGGAATAGCACGGTACACATTAAAAACAAGAAAAAGAAATAATGCAATTGCAATGGGTTCACATTAGAATAGAGATACAAGAGGCCGCACATTTGTATGGCCATGAAGGGAGTCACGTGCACTTTATACAAACCAATTCCTCAAAATACAATTAACCTATATATGGAGGTTACCTTAGTCAATGGAGACTCAACATGAGCTTAATTAGTATAAATTCCTCAATCGGGTATTTTATAAATCAGTTCTTGTATAAATTCCTTAATTAGTATAGTCAGTTGCCATGGCTACTATCTTTGTTTGAAGAAAATACTCTAGCCCCCACTCAAATTATCGCTTAATTAATTACAATCATTTTCCAAACTGCCAATATCCTTGGTACTTGATTTTCAACAACACTGCATTAGTTCTTGAGTTATGGTTACCAAGTCAAAATGTTTTTTAAGCACCAATTCAGAACGGGGAAACATAAAAATATTCATTCCACTATATAAATTGGGTGTACATCTTCAAACTACCTACTGCATGGTTGGCATGAAAACTTAACTATACCTCTAGAAATATACTCCAAATGCGCAACATAAAATTAAAATTGAAATAAAGAACCAAGAAATAATAAATTCCACTCAAGTTAATAAATTTCTAAGCTAATAATTTTTCTTAACTACTAGAATCTCTAAGCTAATAATTTTTCTAGGGTTCAAAGCCAAGTTTGTTTTCTAAGCTTAGTTTGTGAAAACTGTACAATGTCTATGCAAACTGACAGCAAACAAAACGTGGGTATTCAATCTCTTCCTAGGAACAACTCAAATGAAAATCTCATTTCAATGTAGAGTCATTTGTGCGATTTTATCAGATCTACTGAATCTAAATACTTCAAAAGATAATATACCTTAAATGGAAAGCCAAACCAGACGAGGAGAAGACAAGTTTATCAACAGCGAAAGCCGAAACCCACAGAAATACTGCCGGCAGCAATCGGATTGCGTATGGGTTTCACAAGGCTCAACTATGGTAGGCACGAAAATGGAAACGGAAATGAAGCAGAGGAAGCCGACCGCAAGAACCAAGAAATGAAGAAGAGGAAGCTCAGTGTCAGCAACAAAAATCAAATCCCCTGAAAATGAAACTAGATCCCTTTTTTCAGTTCGCGCTTCTTCTTCTTCTTCTTTTTTTTTAAATCAGTCAACTGACGTGCCACGTCAGCCGGGGACGCCGCGGGGGCGCAACCCCAGTAGTACGTAGAAGAACTGTTTGTATATATGGTCATACTGAACCTATGACGTTACTCCTCAAAAGACAAAACCTCGGTAAATGGAGCCATGCATGCTTTCTATATCCACGTGTCCATTTGATCATTACTGTTCTCGTGTTATTATCTTATTTGCTTCTTAAGCATGATGGGTTCGGTGGGCAGGCAAGATAAAAGTAAATAATTAACACTCAAAACAATAAGTTAAGAGATATAGTTTGTCCGGAAAAAATCTAAAAAAAATTAAATTAACAAATTTATATTACTTGATATCGTATCTTTGATATATTAGAGGTTTTTTTTTTTATGAAATATATATAAAACAAACAAGATTTTTATGACTATTAACATTGTACTTCATACACTTTTGAGTTGGGTTCTAGCAACTCTGATTTTGACCTATTGCCTGCCCACTTAGAAAAATACAAAGAGCTAGGAGCCTGTTAGAGAATATTTAGATTCATTACCATCATCAAATGAAGGATTAAATGGAGATGATGGAGGCTTAATTGGTAGTTCGAGTGAAGGCCAACTACAGATATGTCTAAGATGACAAAGTGTCAACTGTCCTGCTTTCTTTCTTTCCTTGATACTAGCTTATATATTTTCCTTTCAATGTAATTAGCTTCTATACTTTCCTTTTTTGAATGTAATCCAATCTTTTTAATTACTTTTGTAATCCCACCAATTGTGGGTGTACTTGTATATATATATATACAGTGCTAAATGGTAATGTATTAATCAAGTGAATACAATATATTTTTCCTCAAGTTTTTCAGAGCCTTGGAGGAGGCTGGAGATCAGTCTCCAATGCTTAAGTTAATATCTAATTTATAGTTTGTACAAGAGTGTAGAGGAATTAGAGAGAGTTGATCTTGGTATGTTTCTGAGGATTGACTTTTATATTAGGTTTCTGAGGAGGAACTGCACATACCCTGCTTCAGGGAGTATATGTTCCCTCAACTATTCACTTAGTCAGAATTCTTTAATACGGTGAGACTCTTGGGGTGGCGCAATTAATACAACGTTGAGTCTTGGGATAGGAGTCATTAATGTGGCGTGACTTCCTAACCTCTTTATCCCATGGGTACACGTCATTAGACCTCTTTATGCTTACAGTCAGGAGATCAAGAGGTCTCCGTATTTCCTGCCCACCTACCTACATAGATTCTCTATTATTAGGTGCCTTAAGGGAGTATTAGAGCGATGAGTCACTTCTATCTTTGCCATTGGATTTCCTACTTGAATGTGTTACGAGTTAGCCTTAACTTTTGAGCCAGGTTGCCTTAGCAGGCCTAGGGATCGTCCAGTCGGGATGGACATTCTTTATATAGGCTTGCCTTTTGAGCTTTTAAATGGGAGACCTTCCAGTCACATTTTTGTTGCCATATACGCTCATAAAAATAATAAAATGCCCATTACGATTACAAAGAGGCATTTCAAGCAGTTGTAACTTTTCAAAATGATCAACTTAACCCATGTAAATTTTCTGACACATAATTATTAACTATATATATTTATGAGGGAAAGATCATAGAGGTGTCAGTTAATTAATTTCAGCCTTTCTTGTTTTTTCCCGTGAGCTGTCGAACCGACCTTGGTCCTTGTCGACGTTCCTGTTCTCAAGGAGCAACCACTAGCTGCATCAAGTTGGAGGTCACGTCCTCGTGTTCTAAAACTGATCTTTTAACACTCAGGCTCTAAGTTTAAGATATGCGGCCTTATATAAATTATGTTTTCTTTATTTTTTTATTTTTTAAAGTTAATGTCCGAAGGGTGACATAATTTAGTAAATCTATGCATAATCACTTGCATGCCCTTGGGCGAATCATCCAAGGGCTCCTAATTTGGTGCATATATGCTCATGCAATATGCCCATGCAGCACTCTCGATCATCAATCGGGAATATTTATGCCTTCCGGCCAATTGATCATCACAATTACCCTGATCATCGATCCCCTCCCATCCAATTAATCAGTACGAGATTAATTAATTTCTATATAGTTTAATTAATTTATTGCCTATGGAGTCAGGATTTGTGGGAATTATGATCATAAATAAAGCGTGGGTTTTTTAATATCTTATATTAATATATATTGAGACTAGCTAATTAAATATTTTTGTTTTTAATTTGTTAATGCATGCAGCTAGCTAGCTAGCTAGGGTACATACCAATAAAAAGAGTCGGGCCACCATGCATATATTGGGGACCAGGACCATCGAGTAGCTAGCTAGCACGAGTGGGCAGAAATAAGAAAGGAGTACTAGTAGAACTCCCGATCGACCNTTAGGTTTGAAATTTTTGAAAAGCAAAGTGTGCTCCTTTTGTCATATGCAAAAAGTAAAAGATTAGGTTTGAAATTTTTGAAAAGCAAAGTGTGCTCCTTTTGTCATATGCAAAAAGTAAAAGATTAGGTTTGAAATTTTTGAAAAGCAAAGTGTGCTCTTTTGTCATATGCAAAAAGTAAAAAGATTAGGTTTGAAATTTTTGAAAAGATGAATGATGATGTCTTTGACATGTGAATCTTTTTAAATTTGAATATGAAGTCTCATATGCCTATAAATAGATCATTTGAGAGCTTCACATTCACAACACCAAGAGCATACAACATTCATTCAAAGCTTTCATTCTCTCTTCTCTAAGCATTGAGCCTTAACCCTTATTCATTTTGAGAGATATAGTTTGTGCTTGTATTGTTCTTATTTCACTCATTGAGGAGTGTTTTCTGATATCTCTACCCACTATCAATTCTTGTATCAGTAAAAGGGTGTGTACAACCCTTGTGCGTGTAGAAAGTGTTCTACACAGGGAATCGTTGAATCACCACGTGTAAGGTGATTGCAAGTGTAGAGGGTGTTCTACACGGATCCTTTGTAGCGGTGTTGTTCAAAGGTGTAATAGGTTTTTACCTCCACCTGAAGGAGGTTGAATAGTGAATTCGGGGATCCTCAAGGGGTAGCTTGAGGCGAGGACGTAGGCAGTGGGGCCGAACCTCGTTAACATACTGAGTTTGATTCTCTCTTACCCTTACTCTCTATATTTATTGCTATTTCGTATTTTGTTTATATTTGATATTGTATATTTGATTTATAATTGTTATTTTTTTAAATACAACTCAATTCACCCCCCCTCTTGTGTTAGTCATCTGGGCAACATAAACATTTGTTGCCTTCACCTAGCTACAAATAATCATATAAAATAAGGAAAATTAATATAAAAGCTGCAAAAATATCTTCATTACAAAATCCCCTCAAATTCTTAACCACAACAAATTAATTGACAATGTTTACACAACCCATTACATAGCCTTGAACATGCAGAAAATACAAAAAAATGAAACGGACCAACTTTGAAACTTTAGTACTTTTGTTCTTCCAAATCTATTCAACTCAAGAATATTCTAAGTCTTGAACTTTTTATCTTCCCTTATAGTCAAGGATAATACCCAAAAATTTGCATAAACACGAGGCAATTAGTAAATAATTAAAGGAACAACTTATATTAGATCAGACAATTCATAAAGAATATTTTGCTTGTATCCAGGAAAGCATGAAAACTCACACAACTTTTGTCTAATAAACCACTCCCAATTTTGCATCAAAGTCACTTCAATCATTCCAACCAACAAAGATCAAATTCATGCAAAGGGATCGTCACCTCAAATGCGTCTACAACTAGGATACAGAGCCTTATAGACATATACGAAAAGTGGTCCTCTAAAAAGAGCAAATACATGGTGTATGCTAATGAACATAGAATTCAATCAATACCAACTTTCTCTTTGAACTAGCAATTCAAAGAGATGATATGTTGCATTCCCGAAAAAAAGCATTCAAACTTTATATAAGCAACTACGGATTAATAAGCAAAAATCATTACAAAATGGCCATGGAAATATAAAATTATATAAGCAACTACAGATTCAGAGAAATACAAACCTTAAACCAAACATCTTGCAAAAACCAAACAAAAAAAATATCAGATGTTCAATCATCTAAAACCAAACAAAAATATCGGATCATTTAAAGGAAAGACACAAAAACCCCCAAGATCAAATCTTGGATCATCTAAGACAACATTCAAACCAAAAAAAAATCTGCACATCACACAACCAATATAATTATAATGTAAAGTCCCATCCTAAAATTAAAAATCATAAATTTCTATAAACTTAAAGAGGATGAGGGCCCAATGAAAGCTACAACGTACCCAGATTGTAAAAAAAATTTATTTATACCAAGAAAAATTAATACTTTTAAATATATATATTTTTTAATACTTTTAAATATATATATTTAAAAAAATTCATTAAAAAATATTTATTTAATTATGAAATTAAAAAAAATAGTTAGCGGTATCTCCTAACAAGAGCTGGAACGGTAGGACTATCATTTTCTCACTTTGAGGTTGATATATATTTGGACGACAGTGCTATATCACCGCTCCCAACGAGTTACCGCTAGGCATAATTGCTATTTTTTTATATATTTTTTGAACATTTTTAAATATATTTTTTAAAAGCTTATAACATTATTAAAAAATAATTTCTTAATTATAAAATAAAATATAAAAAAATGTACACAATAACTCACAGCGGGAGCTGAGAACTGCTGGTACTATCATTTTTCATTTCCCAATCAAGAGCACAAATAATCGTACTGATTATCTGCATGCTCAGTGAAAGATTAGTACACATAATATTTGGTTCGGTAAATAAAAATTTTCATCACATCATTATAATTTTTTTAAATTTTTATATAAAATATAATATATAATTCAACCTTCTTTTTATTTTTTTAAAATTCAAAATAATAATTATATTTTATTTTAAATTCAAAATTTTCATTTCACTAAAACTCCTCAATCAAAAGACAAAACCTCGGTAAATGGAGCCATGCATGCTTTCTGTATCCACGTGTCCATTTGATCATTACTGTTCTCGTGTTATTATCTTATTCGCTTCTTAAGCATGATGGGTTCGGTGGGCAGGTAAGATAAAAGTAAATAATTAACCCTCAAAACAATAAGTTAAGAGATAGAGTTTGTCCGGAAAAAATCTAAAAAAAATTAAATTAACAAATTTATATTACTTGATATCGTATCTTTGATATATTATAGGTTTTTTTTTTATGAAATATATATAAAACAAACAAGATTTTTATGACCGTTAACACTGTACTTCGTACACTTTTGAGTCGGGTTCTAGCAATTCCGATTTTGATTTATTGTCTGCCCACTTAGAAAAATACAAAGAGCTAGAAGCCTGTTAGAGAATATTTAGATTCATTACCATCATCAAATGAAGGATTAAATGGAGATGATGGATGCTTAATTGGTAGTTCGAGTGAAGGCCAACTACAGATATGGAAAGACAGACCAAGATGACAAAGTGTCAACTGTCTTGCTTTATTTCTTTTCTTGATACTAGCTTGTATATTTTCCTTTCAATGTAATTAGCTTCTATACTTTCCTTTTTTGAATGTAATCCAATCTTTTTAATTACTTTTGTAATCCCACCAATTGTGGGTGTACTTGTATATATACAGTGCTAAATTGTAATGTATTAATCAAGTGAATACAAGATATTTTTCCTCAAGTCTTTCAGAGCCTTGGAGGAGGTTGGAGATCAGTCTCCGATGCTTAAGTTAATATCTAATTTATAGTTTGTGCAAGAGTGGAGATGAATTAGAGAGAGTTGATCTTGGTATGTTTCTGAGGATTGGCGTTTATACCAGGTTTTTGAAGAGGAACTGCACATACCCTACTTCAGAGAGCATATGTCCCTCAACTATTCACTTAGTCATGATTCTTTAATGCGGCGAGACTCTTAGGGTGGCGCAATTAATACAGCGTTGTTGAGTCTTGGAATATGAGTCATTAATGTGGCGTGGCTTCTTGACCTCTTTATCTCACGGGCGCACGTCATCAGATCTCTCTATACTTGCTGTCAAGAGATCAAGGAGTCTTCATATTTCCTGCCCATCTGCCTACATAGATTCTCTGTTGTTAGGTTTTGTAGGGGAGTATTAGAGCGACGAGTCCCTTCCATCTTTACCATTGAATTTCCTACTTGAATGTGTTATGGGTTAACCTTAACTTCTGAGCCAGATTGCCTTAGCGGGCCTAGGGATCGTCCAGTCGGGATGGGCATTCTTTATATAGGCTTGCCTTTTGAACTTTTAAATGGGAGACCTTCCAGTCACATTTTTGTTACCATATACGCTCATAAAATGCCCATTACGATTACAAAGAGGCATTTCAAGCAGTTGTAACTTTTCAAAATGATCAACTTAACCCATGTAAATTTTCTGACACATAATTATTAACTATATATATTTATGAGGGAAAGATCATAGAGGTGTCAGTTAATTAATTTCAGCCTTTTTTGTTTTTTCCCCTGAGCTGTCGAACCGACCTTGGTCCTTGTCGACGTTCCTGTTCTCAAGGAGCAACCAGTAGCTGCATCAAGTTGGAGGTCACGTCCTCGTGTTCTAAAACTCTTTTAACACTCAGGCTTTAAGTTTAATATATGCGGCCTCATATAAATTATTTTTTTATTTTTTAAAGTTAATGTCCGAAGGGTGACATAATTTAGTAAATCTATGCATAATCACTTGCATGCCCTTGGGCGAATCATCCAAGGGCTCCAAATTTGATGCATATATGCTCATGCAGTATGCCCATGCAGCACTCTCGGTCTTCAATCGGGAATATTTATGCCTTCCGGCCAATTGATCATCACAATTACCCTGATCATCGATCCCCTCCCATCCAATTAATCAGTACGAGATTAATTAATTTCTATATAGTTTAATTAATTTATTGCCTATGGACTCAGGATTTGTGGGAATTATGATCATAAATAAAGCGTGGATTTTTTAATATCTTGACTAGCTAATTAAATATTTTTGTTTTTAATTTGTTAAATTATATATTAATTACTTTCTTGAACACATGCAGCTAGCTAGCTAGCTAGGGTATGTACCAATAAAAAGAGTCGGGCCACTATGCATATATTGGGGACCAGGACCATCGAGTAGCTAGCTAGCTAGCACGAGTGGGCAGAAAAAAGAAAGGAGTACTAGTAGTACTGGTACTCCCGATCGACCCTCAAAATTAGAACGAGGGTTTACTTTGTACTTGGTACATGCATGAATTAAAATCATCCGTGTAATGTATACACTTCATTATTTTTTTATTTATATTTTATTAATATGATGTGATATATTTATTATTATTTAATGATAAAAAATATGTAATAAATTATTATTAAATAATAATAAATATACAACATCTTATTTAATATAATATAAATAAAATGATAATACAGTATATAGAATTTTTCATATATAACAAGTTATGAGTGCGGTGATATCAATTCGATGATTAATTGTAAAGAAAACCAAGTTTAATTATGCCAAATATACAATTATTATTCTTAATTCTCTCTATTTTTAATCTAAAAAAACCACGGAAACTACGTTCAAACTTTTGAAGCTAAGAACATTGTTCTCTCTCTCTCTCTCTCTCTCATATTAATTATCTAGGTGTGTGCCAATTTATTTATTCGTTCGTTTTGAGATTCCCCAGGTTGTTGCATATACCCAGGAGTACTATCTTGGGCGACCTGGTGTCGGAACCCTAGTTAGGTTTGACTTGACTTTGAAATCTCTATAAAACCTACACCATCTTCTCCAAATTTCCTCTCTCTGTTTTGTTGAACAACAAGCATACCCAATATATAGAAGGAAAGAAATTACTCAAATATGGTTCACTTAAGGTTTACAAGCTTCGTACTCGGGCTTCTCTTTGTTATGCCTCTCCTCAGGGAGTCTTCTGCATATGCTCAACAAGGTAGAGAACAATTTTTCTCCATTAATATTTTTGTTCAAATGTAGCAAATTAAACTACAATATGGGTTTTGAGATGGGTTGTGTTATGAATCTTATGACCCTCCCCATCTGAGTGTAGGAGAGGAAGGGTACTTTGCGGCAAAGGAAAATAATGTTGCAGTTCCAAAGGCAAGGCTTGTTATTTAATTAATTACAAGTTGATCTGCTTTTATTTTTTGGATAGATATTAGGTTTATCATTCCATGAATTTTAATAGCTGAATACGTATTATCTTTCGTAAAATTTGATTAACTGAGGCATAAAAGTGTGAACAGGGAGTACTTCCTGATGGTGTTAATGTTGCTGGTTTGGGGAAAATATGGCATGGAGGAAGGAAAATGGCATTGCAAAAAGTACTGTTGAGGGAAGAGATCGAAAGAGAAGATCATGGACTGAATGGACGGACTTCTGAGATTTCAGGTGCAACTCATTCTGATGGAATACTTGACCTTGAAGTACTGAAGGGGGCCGATTTCAAAGTAAAATGCAAATTGTGGGGTAAAAGTGATGCTCCTAAGAAGCACAAAGCATCTGGTTTTGTGGCTTTCACAGCTGATTATCAGGGGCCGAAACGCCACCTTCCAAAACATAATTGAAAAGCATCAAAACCTTAATTTTAAGCTTCCTTTCTATGTCTTAATTAATATTTAGTCCTGATGAAAATATATGTATCATGTGGTGCAGCAAATGTAATACTTGTACGCAATCGAAAAATTATGATGTTTTGTTTTGATGCTTGCAAAGGTCTTTGTTGAAGTCACGAAACTCTACTTTGTTCTTTACAATCTGTTGATGATTGCGGGAGATGAGGCGAAACTTCCTCGTTCGTTATGAATATTTGTTGTCTGAATGCAGGAGAGGACAGTAACGCTTCAGATAATTCTCCTGGTGGACCTTCACAAGATAAACTGATCAATGCTCAGGTCTCTTCCTGTCTCTCTCTCTCTCTCTCTCTCTTTCATCACTTATATTCCGTAGAAACATTTATTCTAGCTCATACGAAGAAAATAAAAACTTGTACACGTACGTTGCAGTCAATGCAAAAAACCCTAGCTGTAGTATTCTACTTCTTTGGATCTGCATTTCTTTTATTAATAAACCTAGCTATGGTCTTGCAAATTATGAACATGTTATATTTATTCGCTAAACAGCATGCAGTTATATGTTTATAATCCGAGTTTATAAGTATTTCACTGATCTCATGACGTTATTTAATTTATTTCATGCACGTTCACATGACCAGAATAATATGAACATGCTAAGGCCAAAGTCATCGAAGTCTGCTAGCTTGGGAATTCCTAGGAGTACTATCAAGCCAGCCCAATTTCCAAACACCAACCCAGATCAGCAGTACTATCGAAACTCGGCCAAGGCAGTACTGTCAAACAAAGCTGCCAGCTTGGGGAGTTCCTCAAGGTCTGACAAAACAGTCTCCGATCATCAAGAAAGATATGATACTTCTCTGCAGAGAGATGAAACCCAGAGACTTCTTGAGGCAACCAAAGAGATTGTGAGCCTGATGCACAAGGATTATGGGAAAATGGCTCGACGTAAGCCACCCACAAACAATCACGACCCTTGGCGGCATTAAGTAAAATGAAAATTAAACGCCATGCAGCTCGATTGATAGGTTTAATTAGGCATGACACAATTTTACCCAAGTAGTTATATAGGTATGACCTTTTATGATCAATTTATTTTCTTTTTCGTTTTTTGATGGGTCAAAAGGGCTTAAGCTCGCAGTAGTAGTACTGTTTTTTGTTTTTTTTTTTGTTTCTCAGACAAGTCAGAATTAAGTAGGACACATATAAAAGTGCTGTACGTAGGTACATCAAGTGTGCGCGCTGCATAAGCCTTTTGGTAGATCACTAGCTCGATATATTATATTAATATAATAATGGTATTAACTTTAATCATGAGTATTTTTAGTGTACTAGTTGTTGACTTATGCTCCTTTGAGTTTAGTCCCACACGGTGGGATTTAAGTTAATGAGCATAGGCTCAAGTTATAAAAATGAGGTCTAGCCTCATGGTTAAGTGCACCAGTCAAATGCTTAGTTAGTAACTTTTGACTCTAGTTAAATTCCTCTGTTATCCATTTTTATAAAATGGGAAGAGGTGTGAGTTAAAGTTTTACTAATGGGGAAAGCTTTGTGGGTGTGATTGGGGTGAGGAGAGAAATTGTGTGATTTAACAATTTTTCACATAGTGATTTTCTTCTCTGGGTCTGGTGTTTTTCTCCTTTTTTGGAGTTTCCACGTAAATTTCTTGTGTTATTATTATTTCTCTATTTTTCTTGTTATTCCTGCAAATGGTAGATCCTGTGGGGGTGAATTTGGAAGGTCCAAATTCCCAACAATTGGTATCAGAGCCACTAGGTTCTTTTTGTGGGGTGGAGTTTTGGTGTGGTAGTGTGGATACGTATAGTCTAAGGAGGTTCTGTCTAGGAGATTGGAAATTTTAAGTGTGTCCATTGTGACCCTCCAATCTTTCCTGGGAACTTACTTAGTGAGGTACTATTCATTTCTACGGTAAATTCATCAAAGCAATGTCAGGAAGTAAGCCTTCAAATCTTGTCAGATTTGAGGTGGAGAAATTGGTTTACACAAGGTGTGGAAGGGTAGATCAACCCCTGAAGTCAGCAGTGATTCTAGCGACTGGTGAAACGGCTAGTACAAGGAGCTGGTTCGGCAAGTGGCTCCAAGTCAGTAAATGGAGATACTGGTATTGATGCTAACGTTGTGTCTCTCTCCATGGAAAAAGAGACATGTACGTCCTCATGGCATGCCGTTAATTCCCAAAGTTGCCATGATAGAGGATGTGTTAATGTTAGCAGGTCCACAAGTTTGCACACAGGCATTGGTTTGGCATTGATGCAGGGTGTGTGGTGGAAATTCATGTCGATGGCTGATGAACTTCCAGGAAAGCCAAACGTGGAAGTTACACCATAAATTTTCAGCAAGGTTGTTTTCGACATGGGCCGAAATGAAATGCTTGGAATTGGTTTATTCTGAGTGAGTATGCTTTTATGGTGAAGCATGATAGCGGAAGCTATGAAGATCTTCATTGAGGTGGAGTTTGGCTGTGGGACCAGTCAAAGTCGCAAGGTGGAGATTGTTGACTTATGCTCCTTTGAGTTTAGTCCCACACCGGTGGGATTTAAGTTAATGAGCATAGGCTCAAGTTATAAAAATGAGGTCTAGCCTCATGGTTAAGTGCACCAGTCAAATGCTTAGTTAGTAACTTTTGACTCTAGTTAAATTCCTCTGTTATCCATTTTTATAAAATGGGAAGAGGTGTGAGTTAAAGTTTTACTAGTGGGGAAAGCTTTGTGGGTGTGATTGGGGTGAGGAGAGAAATTGTGTGATTGTAACAATTTTTCACATAGTGAATTTTCTTCTCTGGGTCTGGTGGTTTTTCTCCTTTTTGGAGTTTCCACGTAAATTTCTTGTGTTTTATTATTTCTCTATTTTTCTTGTTATTCCTGCAAATGGTAGATCCTGTGGGGGTGAATTTGGAAGGTCCAAATTCCCAACACTAGTTTCTTGGTGATCAGCTGATTCAGCTCTAAAACAATGCTATATATATATATATATATATATATATATATATATATATATATATTTTAACTAGAAAGTGTACCTCGGCTAACTGGGAATTTTTAATTCATTAGCTTCTTGGTCAGTACTGATCACAGATATAATATTGAACCTCAAAGCAGCAGTACCTTTAATATTTATACGCTATTTCATTAAAAGAAAATGTGATTTCAACGATCGATTTGTAAGTTTCCTGGCATTACATGATGATCATAAGACATTCCTGCCCATCGGTCAAAATACGTCGGGGGTGGATCAAGTATAACATTCAGCAGCTGAAACTAGCTACCTATCACATTCACACACAAACCACGAGCGCGCGCGCGCGCACACATATATATATATACATAATTCCTTTAATTTTACATAAATTTACATTCTTATAAAGGCAATCTCTGATCAACTTATAATCTATATATAGCTAGCTAGCTAGCAACAATGCTTATGTGATTTTATATATATATATATATACATTTATCATAAAATGTATACATGCAGTTTACATTCGCACGAGCTCCTTGATGTTGAATGGGGAGCAAATTGAGTCATTGAAGCATCGTGTTGCTATGAGAGAATACGCAGCTTCAGTAAGATGAAAGGCATCCCAAAAGAAGTTTTTATAGGCATGAAGGCAGGGAGTTACAAATGGGATGCACCCAGAAGTCCCATTTGCCCACGTAGTACAACATGGGGAGCTCGAGTCCTCTAAGCCTGCATGCATGTACGTGTTAATTGAACCAAAATAACTATTAAACGAAGATCAGGGAAAGAGAGCGTTACAAAACCTTTATTCTGATAAAACCGATGGTAATATATATATGAATTTAATAATTTATAAATTAATCTAAATTAGATGTTAATAAGAGGGATAGTCATGAGAGAGTGTGTGTTACCATATTTAGACGGATTTATGATTGCATCATAGCCAAGAAAATTAGCTTGGCCAAGGATAAAGGTGGAGCCATGGAGAGTGGATGTAAGATTGTTGAGAAACGCTGGGAGTCTCTGATTAAAAAATGACACAATCTGATTTGTTTCTTCCACACATTGCCCGACGTTGTGCTTCTTTTTCCTTGTAATTGATGGGATGCATCCAATGGGGCCGATTTCAAACATGATTATCTTCCTGCCACCTAAATTATATAATCTCTGCGCATGGGAACAAATATATATATATATATATATTTATATGCACGGAAAATAATTAGGTAAAACTGAAAGATATTATATATATATGACAGAATATATGCCCAGCTAATTTAGTTAGTTTGACGTACGGATCTCTTTTTTAAGTACTGTAGAGAGATAAAAAGATAATTACTTGAAAAACCTTGCCGAGTGTATCCACGAGGAACTGAGCGAAGCGTTGAGGAGGATAACGTTTGCTTGTATCGTACACGTTAGGTTCAAGGTAGTTAGTGAGGTAGTCGTTGCTCCCTACAGAGAACATAAATATGGACTTGGACAAGTAATCTGAGAGCTCATTCGAGCTCACGTTGAAGTATTGCCTTTCTAATCCTGACTTGACCGTCCTCTCAAACAGATTTATCTGTTCATTTAAATTCAAGCATTTTCCCTGCAAACAACCATGCATGATCATGGATTAATGATAAAACTTTCATGCGGGTCTTAAAATATGTTGCATCAGTGAGAATAAATCAAGCATAAACATATAAGAAAGTGACAAGCTGATCAAAACAAATGAGTAATAATCTCTTACGTACGTACAAATAGGTTTCCAGTTTCAGGAAGAATGCCACAGGACCCAGAAGCATAGTTCAAACCTGTAAGTGGTGTTGATCTCCGTATACTCATGAATGGTGGAGAATAAGGTAGACCTAGAAACTCAGCTAAAAGGCAAGGGAAGATCAAAAAAAGAGTTTGTCAAATGCTTTGAACAGTGATATTTGTAACAAGAACGAACGTTTCATGTTTCTCTCTCTCTCTCTCACTCTCTAAAGTCACAGAGACGTACTGGAATACCTATAAAATCTGCAACTGTTTTGCCATTGGTGAATCTTCCAGTAACTCCTTCGGCAAAGTTGACACCATAGGGCAGGTAATCTGCCTTGGCAACGGTGGGCAACAAATTGTTATTTCCGCTATCGAACATGGAATCTCCAAAAACATACAAAGCTGGTGCCAATGGCAGACTCTGGATCATAGCTGGGGGAAGAACGTGAAGGAAAATCGTGAACAAGAAAATGGAAGGCATCGAAATTATCATAATTGCCGACATTCCTAGTACTGGAAAGAATTGAGTACTGTTGTACGTCGTAAAGTGAATGGATGAAAATCAATGAAATAGGCAAATCAGGAGTACCTGTATATAAATAGAACAATTTTTGTTTAAATTGATGATCCCAGAAAGGAAGGGTGCAGTCACATGAAGATCGCTGGGGAGGAAGGTGGTGAAACAGTGGGTGTAAAGAGACATCCACATACACGCAACCGAAATATATGGACGACGTCGTTGGTTAGCTCTTTTTGACAGAAAAAATGGATAAAATTAAGAAGCGTTATTTAATATTGCACAAGTATATACGTAACTTACGACCGTAGTATTCAGTTAGTATCAGCCGGTATTTCATGAATTTAAAGTTAAGAGTTAGAGGAAGGATATAAATTGAAACTATTTCGGTTTGGCCCTTTAGATAGTAGTTGTGGCTCAAACTGAACTATTTAATATTGCACAACTATATACGTAACTTACGACCGTAGTATTCAGTTAGTATCAGCCGGTATTTCATGAATTTAAAGTTAAGAGTTGGAGGAAGGATATAAATTGAAACTATTTCGGTTTGGCCTTTTAGATAGTAGTTGTGGCTCAAACTGAACATTCCACAATAGAGACTAGTAGGGGTGCACACCGACCAACCCGGCCTGTGATTGGGCCCGATCCGCAGTGACCCGGCTTCCATTGTAGCAAAAACGGATCCGATCCGACATGAGTCGGGTCAACCCGCGATCTCCTGTAACTGAGCGCCCATTTCTCGACAACCAAACATAAACTAGCGTGGAACATCACTGTGTGAAAGTAAATAACAAGCCAATTGAACATCAAATCAACTATTTTTTATGTCTGTTTTATGTCGACTGAAATAAAAGAACAAGCCAATAGAAAAATCACAGCGTCAAAAAGAAATTGACCAAGCCTCAGCTTCGTTTCACCTTCTACATTCACTGTCTCTAGGCTTCACACCATTCTCTCTCAAAAGCCTCGATCCACGCCCATCATGAGCTGGTGGATGCCGCAACTTTAACAAGCTCACGGCCAACTTTAAGCACAGGAAAACGCCGAGAGGGTTCTAGCGTACACGTCGCACTTTCCATTCATCGGTGGCGACCCCAGATCCACGATCCGGATCTGCATCGGCACCATTCCAAGTTCCGAACCCAACCTCTGGGTCCCCAGGAGGACCTGACCATCGTCTTCCTTCTGCAGGGCCTCGCTCTTGAGCTTTGAGTCCATCGATTCCCCTCTCCTCAAAATCCATCGAGAGACTCCTCTTCTCCAACTTCAAATCTTCGGAGAATCAAGCATCCTGGTTCAATTATTTGCTCCATCAAGCAAATTACTTTCTAAAGTTCCCATCTTTATCATCCTAGTAGTGTCCCAAATCTAAGCTTTCATGAAGGGGAATGGAGGCAATGGCTAGGTTTCATCTGCAAGGCATAAAACATGGGATTGTTTTTAAGAGACGGTTTATCAGCAGGTTGTACGGGTCATACGGGTCGAATCCGTGAATTAATTCAAACTGTGTTTTTCAGGTCGGGTCGAGTTATGTTTCACGGTCGGGTCGGATCAAATGGTTTCCTGCCCAGGCCTAGAGACTAGTGACTCCTATGGCACGTCTAAAGATGATTGTTATGTTGGTCGCCCCAATCTCTCATTTTGCTTAAGAAAAAAAAAGGTATATAGGTAACTTAATTAGTTGATTTTTGGGGTGAATTTTTTGTTTTTATCATCGTATACTCTCCTAACATTTATTAAGACAATATTAAATGATAATTAACTCACAAATAAAACATAACATGATTGATAAAATAATAATAATAAAAATGATGCTTACTCGGCTTTTTTTTAGGGATTTTGTAAGGCTCGTTGTTACAATATGAAAAAGTCCTGAATTTGGAACGATTGATAGTGTGGGTGGAGAGAGAGAGACTTTACTAGCTAGTTTATCCTTTGTTAAGGCCTGAAAATATCGAAAAATTGTGCTGCTCTTTTTTCCTAAAGGAACATCTCATTGATAATAAAAGATCAATGATAGACAGGGGAGGCTCCATACAAATTAAGGCCTAAGTGAAATTTAAATTAATCATTCGTAATTATAATATAATAAAATATAAATTATTATATGTAATATTTTTAAAATTTTCAATAAAATGAGATTTTATTTAAAATTTTTAAATAAAATTTTTTTGAATTTATATTGAATACTATAACTTAAAATGAGGCCTCAATGCAATTTAATACGTCAATTTAACAAGATCTTAAAAAATTATTTAAAATATAAATAATTCAATGCATTAAATATTAAATTTAGTATCATGGAACTTGCATACATTGAAAAATATAAAAGTTAATTAAAATTTTATATAATGAAATGAATTTTAATTTTTTCAAAAATATATTAAGAAAAAAAATCTCATTTTTAATTTTGGAAGCTTTATATAGGGTGGGGGCCTTAGGCAATGGCTTAACTAACTTTACCATTAAGCCGACCCTGATAATAGAATTTGTCTAACAAGATATTACTTGGAATAATTTCAAGACTCTCCTCGATCATTACAATCTTATTATCATAATTAAAACTTAATTAGCTAGTTGGTGTGCAACACCATTGCCTGATCTAGGTATCCACACCACCTTCCAATCTTTCTTTATGTTAAGTAGCTCTTTAATATCATCCATTGCTTAATTGCCCAAACCAAGTAAAGCTAGTTTTCTTCTTTACTATTTACTATCTTCACAACAGTCTGTGCATCAGTACCTTCAAAGATTACATTGCAAAAATTGTGCTGCTAGCTCTTAATTACAAAGAAAATTGTTATTAGTCAGCATCATTAATATTGATACTAGCTATCCTAAAGTACTTGATTAAGGATAAGAATAAATTCTTCTTCTTGGAAAGTGGATTGATCAATGAAATTATATGAAGCATGAAAGAGATGTGCGGACAAAAGGATGGAGCTCTAATTATTATTACCTTGTTTTATTCGTAAAGCTTATCAAAAGCCGGGTTTCAAAAAAATTATTTTGTGAAAGTGGATTAATTTACCAATTTAAAATGTCATGCGGAAAGAGACGCGCAATAGGAAGTATGATATATATATATATATATATATATATATATAATAAATAAAAAAAGACTTCCCATGCTATGTTGTATATACATATATAGAAGCAAGTCAGCGTCTTGCATGTCATTCTTAGAGTAGAGGTTTTGTAAGCTTGTGTGATCTTCCATTTCTCGCATTATTTCTTGACAACTGATGAAACACAACTCTTTTTATAATTTTTTTTTAAAATAATTATGTGAAATTTAAAATTTAAAAAACTATGAAAACTTTTGATATTAAAAGTTTAATATTTTTTATGAAACCATAATATCATATTGATTAGTTGTAAAATAGACGTCAAATCAACGAGCATAAAATTGCAATATTTTAAATTCCATTATGGTGATCATGATTCCCGTTTAAATATTATTGAAATGGAATATTTCGGTATTAATATATTTCTATGTATCGTTTCATGATTGATTATATATATATATTTATAAAACTTATAATTAATAAAATAAATACATGTATATGTAAATATGCATCATGTATGTGTGTGTGTATATATATATATATATATATAAATTAACGATTTATAAAATGAATATACGTTGAAAACATTAAAAAAATTAGATATATTAGTGTTAAAAGATAATATAAAAAAATGGCATAATTGAGTTGAGACACACTTTTTTAAAAAAAAAAAGATTTTTTAAAAAATAATGATATTTAAACAAAGAAAGAATGATGAGAGATATTTAAAGTTTTTTTAAAAAAATTAAAGTTATATAAGTACCTTTAAGATTTTATAATTAATTAAATATCATCTATATTTAAAATTTACAATAATGCCATTAAAACAGTTCAAAACAACATAATATGATCCAGAATGCCAAATTCTAGTCTAAATAAATTTTAACCAGAATTTGATTGGAATGGGCCAGAATTTGAAATGAAACAAAATGAGAAGGTATAGTCATGTGTTAGATATTATTATACTAGTGGAATGGAAAATTCAGGCTGAAATGATCAGAGCAAAATGAAATTTAAAACTATGTGTAGAAATGATAAATTTATCTCCTAGCAACAAGCAAAAAAACTTGGTGGGGAAAGTGAGCACACATACACATACACAAAAATAAGAGAAATGATATTTGTAGTTGTGGTTGTACAAGCGTTGCGCAGTCTCTTTGAAAAAAATAAATTAATACGAGACCCACATAAAAAAAAAACTAAATTAATACAGGACTCACATGAAAAATATTAATTTTTTAATCGTGAACTCCACTATTTTTCAAAGCGATTGTGCAGCGTTTGCATGCTCTACCACTATATGTAGAATTACTCCAAAAATAAAGAAACACAGACCGATATTGGATCGGTTGGATCAATTTGAAGGGGGCATTCATTTTCATTGATGTTCATCCGTATAACCAGTCCCTCCTTATAATTTCAACCTTTCCTCGATCGATGATCTGGCTCTATTATTGGGCAGTTGAGGGTTGTGACATATATGCAATTGGCCGGGAATTAATTGGGACCATAATATTACTCATAAAACTACACACAAATTCCAGCCTTTATATTAATTAATTTCCAATATGTATTGTATCATCTTGGCATAGAAATCCCACCAAGTTCATAAAATAAAATATTTCACATCCATTTTAGATAAGACCCAATTTCTTTAATCCTCAACCGACCCAAAATCCCTTTATATATAGCATTTAGATACAATCTTCAAACGAGAAAGTATAGTAAAGAACATATCAATCATAAAAGAAAATAGTATATTACGGTCTAATCTTTATAAGCACGAGATAAGTGACTAACACCTAATTCACATGGGCAATCAATAAAAACTACAACAAATTAAAAAAAAATATAAAAGAATATTAAAAAAAGGGGTACATGTCATTTTGCATAGCTAAAAAATAAGGCTCTTAATTTAGGTTTAATTACCATTCAACAAATGTCAACTTGTAATAGAGTGGGTAGGATTTTTAGTTTTGTTTTGAGGTAGGGTCGTCGCCCGCCCTTTGTTTTCCATCTCTCCTTATTCTTCGTTTGGTCAAACGATAAATATTGAACATAGATTTATTGTTACAAAAATATATAATTCTCAAGACTCAAACAAACTCAGGACATTTCCGTAACCGGCTGCAATTATTTTATTTAAAAAATTTTATATTCATAATTTTTTTTTATAAAAATTAATTCACCAATTAACATAATTATTTATTATACGCTATATTCAATTTATAATAAATATAATTTTATAATATAAGAATTATATTACTAAGTTTATTTTTATAAATTATCTTTATGATAAAACATTTATCTTTTATTTAATTATAATTTTTTACACCAAACCAAAAGCATTGAAAGATCAAGCAAAAGAAAAAAAGAAGAAAAAGTAAAGGAATGATAAAAGGTTTAAGGAGGCGGATGGGCTTAAGTTTAGTGACCCGAGTACGGCCAAAATGACCGAAGATTAACCGGCTATTCAGATTTATTTATTAGCCTTATAGGCCTACGTCCCTGTTATTCCTTTGTTTTGTTTCGTTGATGTCGTCTTTTTTGGTGGGCACCTCTGTTTTTCCTGTTAACTTCTCACCACTACCGCTTTTCATTATTCCATTTTCCTTCCCAAAGCCCTCCAACTCAGACTTCTCTCTCTCTGTCTCTCTCGACAGTTTCTATATTCAAGTTGGTCACAACTCGAGACTTCACTCTTGACCAAGTAAATATCTAAAGGCGAAAGAAGCTTTAGCAGTTTAGGCTTAGATTCCGATGATCAAATTGTGGGGGTTATCAGTTGATAAGGTACGTGGGTCTTCTTCAAGGTTTCGTGGGTATTGGGAACTTTCGGAAACTATTTGTTTGTTTTGGCTGAGAGGGTTATTGGGTTTATAATACTTTGTTGTTCTCTAGGAGGGACTAGCTGTTTTGGCTTTATGGGAGACGGCGTTTCAAGGAATTATGCTTGATTGTGTTGTTGGTTTGTTTCTGTTTCTTGGGTTTAAATTGTTTTGTTGTTCTTTTGGTGGGTTTGACGTTATGAGTTTGTATAGGAGTTTAAGGGAATATTATTTGATCCTTCTGATTTTAGCTGTGGTTGTCTTAATGACACAGGATAATATGGGAATTTTTAGTATTGAAAATATTGGTAATTATATGAAGTTGTGTGCTGATGAACATTTTGTGGATAGGTAGATTCTATTGTTGACGGTTGGATTTCCATTTTTAGTTAGATTCTCATATTTCCGCAAAGAAATATAAAAATCATTACAATAAGTAGATGATATTTTTTAATTGGGTAGTCATTGTGTACAGATCTTGTTTACAATATCCTTTAAGTTTGCATAATATCTGTCTTCATCGTATGACAGTGAACCTGCACTACTTGTTCCCCTGAAGATGTTTTCAAAGTTGGAATTCCAAAAGAGACCAAAGAATGGGTATTAAGGCTGATAAGGTAATCATTGGTGTCTCAGTTGGTCTAGCCCTTGGAATTGTGATATCTTCACTCATATTTTTTGGCAAAAGGTGGTACAAAAAGCGAGCTCATCTTCGACGATGTGCAAATGAGCGTAGTATAGCAAGTGCGACCCTTCCCATACGCACAAATGGGACAGGCACAAGCACTGACTTTAGTGCGTCTCTGACAAATTCGATAGCCATACAGGGATCTAACAAACTTCCGAAAAGTTCTTGGCCTTGGTGGAAACATCAGAATAAAGGTGGCTTTGTTTCTGTATCGGGCACACTTAGATACTCGTACAAGTATGTAGATTTTGAGCTTTGCTCTAGCTTGAATTTTATTATGGGTTATATGGATAATAGTTGATGTTGTATGCTTCCAAAGTCTTTGGATGCTGCTTACTAGTAGAATTTATTGTATAACAACCGTGAATTAAATGACATCCGCATATTTGCTTTTTGGCTTTTGGTTGTGTTGGATGTGGAGAGGTTTTTGGGGTTTTTCGATAGGAGGTGATAAGGCAAGTGCATCCCCTGTCAAGAAGGAATCAGAAAGCATCAATAGCAAAGAAGAAATGCGTGGCAGTCAAGAACCTTCCAGAATAGACAATGAGAATATTCTTGAAAAACCGAATGTGATTCTGTGATACACTTGGCATAGTAGTATTGGATGGTCTGAACATTCTGTTATGTATAAAGTAGTATAAATAGATGTACTCGGGTATGAAAGAATGTGTAGAAAAACAATATTCAGAATAGAGAAAGCCCTTTGAGGCATTTCATCAAACACTTGCTACGCATGTTTATTTTACAATTTATCTGGGGGGCCCGGGGGGGGGGGGGGGGGGGGG
>QGSO01000290.1:440336-525581 GCA_011037825.1 Carya cathayensis
GGGGGGGGGGGGGGGGGGGGGGGGGGTGGCGGCTCTCATGAGCAAATAAACCTATTAGAGATTTGTCAAAGATAGAGAGAGGCAGTACTAGAAGGCAAACCAAGCTATATAAAGTCTCTTGGTAGATTAGATTTGACTATCATAAGCAGTTTGGTAGTTTTTAAAAGCCTAGGTGCCTGTGAATTTAGCTACCGGTTGTCAGCATTAAACTCTAGTATCATATGCTGTATATTGTCTGCTGTCACAGTTTCTGCTGATGATCAGCAAGGGAAAATTTAGTCCACCTATTTATTATTTTATTCGATGACCAAAGAGGTGAAGTTGAAAGGTTATTGGTTCTTATATTTAGATCTTCTGAAGTTTATAACTATATATCAAATTTTGAAAGCATTTAGTTTGATAATGTCGTGTTACTTGTCAAAAGAAGAAGAAGATTGATATATTGTGCCATATGTATGATTTTTTAACCCATCATGCCTTCCAGGGATATTCAGAAAGCCACACAGAATTTTACAACCATTTTGGGACAAGGGTCATTTGGTCCAGTCTATAAAGCAACAATGCCTACCGGAGAATTAGTAGCTGTGAAGGTGCTGGCTTCTGATTCGAAACAGGGAGAGAGAGAATTTCAAACAGAGGTAAAGGCTTGCTTGGTCGAGGAAGGATGAAGTTCTTTGATCTCATAAGATGTATGTTCTGAACAAAATTAAAAAGAGAAAAAATATTTTTCCTAATATATTTCATAGATTTTTTTTTTTAAAATCTTTTCACTTTTCTCTAATCCACATTGACACATGAAAGAGAACTAAAGTATTTCAAAAGTTCTACTAGTGGCATTAAGTTCAGTTGGAGACTGCATGTCTGGACCCAAATTAGCAAGAAAGTTCTCTGGTAATGTGACCTTCCTAAAAATTCACAATGGCATTCTATGGGGATGGTAGTATTCATTGAGTTTAGTTAGAGACTTCATGTCCGGAGACTTTTTTTCCCCAAGTGCATTAGTTTTTTGTTTGTTACTAGAGAGGTCATGACAGTGTCATTAGATTTTTCTATAAGTACTACACTATTATGATTTACTAGTTTGGCCGTTGTATGCCTTTTTTCTCTTATGAGGGCTATCATAATTTATAAATGGCTGTGTATATGGCAATTTTGATCATCCATAAAGCATGTTCAGTTTATCAAATTAGCTGGTTGATACAGGTTTCTGTGCTTGGAAGACTTCATCACAGGAATCTTGTGAATTTGGTAGGATATTGTGTTGACAAAGGACAGCACATGTTAATTTATGAGTTCATGAGCAATGGGAGTTTGGCAAACCTTCTATATGGTAAGCTCGAATCTTGTTTAATATCCATCTCAAGATTTGTTATTTTTGTACTGTTTGTCTGCTGGAAGAGACATGCCCTTCATGGGAAGAGGGTAGAGGTGATCGAATTTGTGAGACCTATAGATATTTTCCTTTCTATGGTAAGCTAGCTGACAGATTGACTATGGGCCTGTTTGGGATTGCAGTATGAAATAGAGCTTTTCATATTAGCGCTTGTAATTGTAGAGTTTTATTCAAAAGCTCTACTATTAAAAAGTTGGTTACTGTTTGGTAAACATGCATCTAAAGTGCTTTTAAATTTAGTTATGGTAATTTTTTAAAAATATCACATTATCTGCAGGAGCTTTTCAACAAAAGATTCAATTTGATTTTTTTTTTCTTTTCAAAAAAGTGGATTTTTAGCTTTTTTTTTAGGTACTTAAAGCACTTTTTATAAATTTAGCAAATATATTAATTTTTTTTTCCTTTAAACGAGCTTTTAGGCTGTTAAAAGCACTTTTTAAAATTCCAAACTTAAATCCAAACAAGCACCAGAACTTTTTGATAAGTAAATAAATTATATTATCAAAAGTAGGCAAAAGCCTGATACAATGTTTAGTTGCCATAGCTAGGTATGATCAATGGATATAAGGAAATCATGTAACTCTAAACCATTGAAATCGACCGCTATGGTCTAAGTACAAAGAGTTCTAAAGAAAAAAGCTTTCAATTCCTCCATCGATCTCTCTTTGTCCTCGAACGTTTTGTCATTGTGCTCTCGCTGTAAACACCACATGATGCATATAGGGATCATCTTCCACACCGCTTTTATCTGTTAATTTCTTCTCAAATTTTTCCAATTGGCCAAAACCCCTACCACCGCCTCCGGCATAACCCAAGCCAAGTCCACTTTGCCAAGAACCTTATTCCATAACCTTCTCGCTACCTCACAGTGTATTAAGAGATGGTTCACCGATTCATCTCCCTTCCTACACATGCAACACCAATCTGCAATGATCACCCTACGCTTTCTCAAATTATTAGTTGTAAGAATCTTACACAATGCTGCTGTCCACACAAAGAATAATGCTTTGGGTGGCGCCTTATGTCTTCATATCTTTGACCATGGAAACTGAATAGGTGTCTCTTGGGTAAGAGACTTATAGAAATAGCGCTCCGAAAAAGTGCCTTTAACTGTAGGTATCCACCATAAACTATCCTGTGAGTTACCCGGTTCAGTAGAATACAAAAGGCTGTAAAAGGCTTCAATACTGCTCATCTCCCAGTCTTGTGCCGCCCTACTGAAGTTGATGTTCCATTGAATTTGCTCCCTGATCTTTCCAGTACATCAGCTACTGAAGCATCGATATTCTTGCAACTCTGAATAATGAAGAAAAGATTCCTTTAGAGCCACATATCACACCAAGTGTCATACCAAAACTTAATACGGTTCCTCTTCCTAATCGGAATCGGGTATAACGAGTGAAGACCTCCCACCCTTTTCTTATATGTATCCACAAACCCACTCCATACACTCTCTCTCACTTCTTTTGTACACCAACCCCCCCATAGGTCCCCATATTTGCTCTCTATTACCATCTTCCACAGGGCTTCAGGTTCCTTATGGTATCTCCATAGCTATTTACCTAGTAACGTCCGATTGAAGGTTTTCATATCTCTAATGTCCAAACCCCCATTCGAGATAGGGCTACATACCTTTTCCCACTTAACAAGGTGAAATTTTTGTTCCTCGCCCAGTCCACCCCACAAGAAATCCCTTTGAAGTTTCTCCAACCGAAGTGCAACCTTTGCTGGAATAAGAAACAATGACAAAAAATAGGTGGGTAAATTAGAAAGAGTACTCTTGATTAGTGTAATCCGACCACCTTTTGACAAATATAATCTCTTCCATCCGACTAGCCGACGTTCCACTTTCTCAATAACTGAGTCCCATAATGAAGCCGCTCTCAAGGTCGCCCCCAGCGGAAGTCCCAGATTAGTCATGGGTAAAGATGCAATCGTGCATCCCAATATACTAGCCAACTGTCTAATATGCCGAACACATCCAATAGGCACAATCTCGGATTTTTCCAATCGGTCCTGAAGTTACTTCAAAACAAAGGAGAACGGCTTTCAAAACTTGAATCTGGTTAGGATCTGCTTCACAAAAGAAGAGTATCATCTGCGAACAACAAATGAGATATGTTAACAAGTACCCTATTCGGAGAGCCAATCTTAAAACCAGCGAGAAACCCATTCGTAACCAAGGCTGAGGACATTCTGCTCAGTGCCTCCATGACAATAACAAAGAGTAATGGGGATAACGGATCTCTTTGTCTTAAGCCTCGTGTGCTACGAAAGAAACCAGATGGGCTACCGTTTATGAAGACATAGAATTTCACTGTTGATATACACCACCTAATCCACGAGCACCATCTCTCTCCGAACCCGCATTTCCCCAAAAGATCAAGAAGGAACTCTTAGTTGACATGATCATACGCCTTCTTCATATCTAGCTTGCATATAATCCCTGCCTCACAAGTTTTCAACCGACTGTCTAGGCATTCATTCGCAATAAGAACAACATCTAGAATTTGTCTATCCTTGACAAAAGCATTCTGAGGTTTCGAAATAAGCTTCCCCACTACCTCATCAGACGATTCGCTAGCACCTTGGAAACTATCTTGTATACCCCATTTACTAAGCTAATGGGCCGAAACTCCTTAATCTCCTCCGCCCCCACCTTCTTTGGAACTAGTGTGAGAAAAGTAGCATTAAGGCTTTTTTCAAACTTTCCCACTGAGTAGAACTCCTGGAACACCTTCATGAGATCATCTTTTAATACAGTCCAACAAGTTTGAAAGAAACCCATCGAGAAACCGCAAGGGCTTGGCGCCTTGTCTTTAACCATTTTCCTCACAACTTCAAAAACCTCCAACTCCTCAAAAGGCCTCTCCAATCAATCTAGATCATTATGTTCAATGGAATAAAAACCAAGCCCTTCCAGTTTAGGCCGCCAACCCACTTGCTCAGAAAGTACTTGCTCAAAGAAGTCAACTACATGGTTGTTTATCACTGACTCATCCCGACACTCCACTCCTTCTATTTTCAGCATCTCAATGTTGTTGTATCTTCTATGTGAGTTAGCTATTCTGTGGAAGAGCTTGGTACTTCGGTCTCCTTCCTTCAACCATAACGCTCTTGACTTCTAACGCCATGATGTCTCTTCAGAGACTACAATTCTTTCCAGATTTGTTTCCAGCCCCCTTTTTACAGCTATTTCTTCTTGTGTTAAGGGCCGGTTTTCTTGTATTCTTTCCAAACCTTGGATCTCCAACTCGCTTTTTTTGCACTCCCCTATATCTCCAAAAGACTGTCTGTTCCATAGCTTTAGTTCTTTTTTTAGAGCTTTCAATTTACCCGTAAAAATGAAACTAGGGGTTCCTTGTATCTTATATGAAGTCTACCATTGCCTGACCCTTTTCTCAAAGCCATCCGCCTTCAACCACATATTTTCAAATTTGAAGGACCTACGCCTCCTTTGGACCCCTCTACAATCCAACAAAATAGGCCAATGATCTGAACACAAACGAGGCAATCTCTTTAGCCACACATCCGGCAAATGACATTCCCACTCCGGTGAGATTAGGAATCTGTCTAGTCTAGACCATGTCTGGTTATTAGACCAACTACATGCACCCCCCACTAGTGGTAAATCCACTAGATTCAAATTAAAGATGCACTCCGAAAATTCTGTCATAGCTGGCCTCATTCTTCTATTCTCAAAACACTTAGTTGGGAATCTAATTACATTGAAGTCTCCACCTATACACCATGGAAGGTCCCACCAGCTATGTACTCCAGCCAGTTCTTCCCATAACAATCTTTTCTCATGGTCTAGGTTAGGACCATATACACTTGCAAAAATCCACATAAAATCTTCTGCCACGCTTCTAAAAGAGCAAGCCACAGTATACCTACAAACTCCTCTATTTTCTCCACCACTCTTCTATTCCACATCACTAGAATACCACCTGATGCCGCTTTGGCTGCCAAGTATACCCAATCTACATATGTGCAGCTCCATATACTTCGCACCAAGTTTCTTATTAATAAGTTTCAGCTTTGTCTCCTGTAAACACACTATGTCCGCCTTCCACTCGCGCAAGTGTCTTATTTGTAGACCCTTACTGTCCTCGTTTAACCCGCAGACATTCCATGATACAATTTTTTGTTTCACTTGGAATATGCCAAACTCTTCCCTTTGGTCCTTTCCTTACTTGCACTTCCCTCCGAGTTCATGGACCAATTTAACCTCCTCAGCTCTCTTTGTTTTTTTGACTTTGCTCTTCTATGTTGTTGATGGCCTGTTTCAATTACTGTAAGTAGAGCCATAAATTGCTCTTCATAGCCTTTACACCTCAATCCCACCAAATGCCGAATATCATTTACCGTGTTAAAGACCCAATCTGAAATTCTGGTCTGCTCTGGACTCAAGAAATTTAAAGGTACTAGCTCACTCTCTTCAGCTTGCTCTGCCACAGCTTCCTTGTCTAACTGTACAGGAACCAAGCTGTTCAGGACTGCATCTGTCCCTTGAACTCCTTTGCTATGATAAGTGTCTTCAACCATCGAGACTTCTTCCACCCCAATGATGTCTAAGCAACCCTGGGAATGCCTTAAGAGCATTTCATCATCAGTGAACCCCAACTCCTCACTGTCAGAGCCCAAAGAATACCCATCATCCTTTGCCGACAGCCCAACTGCCTCCAAATACAGATTGGAGTGATTATCCGGCACCTCCACCATTGGAAAGGTCATTATTCCTCCCGTCGGTGAGGTCTGTCCCATTACCGGCGGAAAAAATTCACCCAAGTGCCTCGAAGAGTGCTTAGGGACTTCTAACAAGGATTTTCGGCCACCCCACTCAGGCATTCCGTCGTCGGAGAGCTCCACCGTTGTCATTGGTGGTTTCTGAGTTTCCTTCGACGACTTTCCCTGTGCCGGCGACCGTCGCAGCTGCTCCGACGTTGGGGCACAAGGCTTGGTTCTCTCTCGAGCCGTAAGCCCTTCGGGGCTGGGTATAGGCACCAAGGCCGTGGTCTGGGGGCCCAGATTTCTTTTGGATGGGCCCTGAGAGTGTGGCCCATTCCTTCTCCAGGCTGCTTGAGCCTGAGCCAGGTTTGTGGGCCTTGGGCTGGGGCCTAGTCGCTGGGGGCCTAAGCCCCTTTCGAAAGGGCCTTGAGAGTGTGTCTGGGCCTTGGGCTGGGGCCCAAGGTTTGATCCAGGTACTTGTCTCCATTTAAGCCCATTTTCCATTTGTTCTTTTCCCTTTCCTTTACCAGTGGGCCTCTATTCTTGGCCTGGTCCCTTCCAGCCCATCTCAGCTTTATCCCCTTCCTTATTTCGCCCGACTACCTTTCTCATTTCAGCCATCTCCCTCTGCAATAGCCATACCTGTCTTTGCAACTCTTCTATCTTCCTCCCCACGTCTCTTTCACCCACACTGCTAGCTTCTGAAAATCGTATACCATGAGTGGCTCGAGGCCATCTTCTGTCAGAGTTTTCCACGCCACCTCCCATTCCATCTTGGACCAGCGCCTCCTTGTACGACCTCAACGATGCCACCTTCTTCCATGGTTGAGCACCTCCATGCATGACGGCAGCCCTTCCTGAATAGACTCCCCCAATGCATCCCTCATTCTCCTCCATCCACTTCCCCCTTCTTCTTCTGGAATGATAATGGAACTTTTCTTTCCATCCTCCTGGTACACTGACACCATAATGAAACATTCCTTACCATTGACGCACCTCTGAGCAAGGAAGCGACGGTGCCCCTCCCTGACGGTGCTGTAAACTTTCCTTTGCTCACCACTTAGGCATACTTCCAATCCCTTATGAAGCCACTGTACAGTGTTCTCTTCCACCCATAGCTCTTGTTCATTCTTCCATTTTCTCTCGATAATACGTAGTTCCCTGCCTTCCTTAGCAAGAATAAACAATTTTGATTCGATCACAAGTTCTCTCAAAAATTCCATTTGAGTAACAGTACCTTAATCCATCACCTTAACTCCCCATGGAAGTTACTGTGATGGTGATTTACGCAAGAAATGAATTTTCTCTCAAAGTGTACGGAGAGAAAATTTTAGAGAGAGAAATATGATAAGATATCAAGGGAATTCCCAGGCACCAGAACTTCCCCCTGAAAAAGGTTAAACTTCTCGCTGGAATGGGTTTTCGGTTGTTCTTACTAAGAATCGTTCTGATGTGCATTTGCCTAGGTCAAGAAGATCGGATTTTGAGTTGGAATGTAAGGCTTCAAATTGCTCTTGATATTTCACATGGGATTGAGTACCTTCATGAAGGGGTAAGTTGAATATTACGTTCTCTGTTTTATTATTAATTTTTTATCCAAGTGAATTTTCTTATTGTCCATTCATATGAAAATTCTTGAACAGGCAGTCCCACCTGTAATACATCGTGATTTGAAGTCTGCTAATATATTGTTAGACAGGTCAATGAGAGCCAAGGTAAGCTAGCATGCAAAAACGTTCTATTAAATCCATTTGTATCTGAGATTCATTACTGTACTACCGAGATCAGATTTTATAATTCTTAGTTTTATCAAGAACCTCACCTCAATGCCAATTTTAAGATCGTAAAACTGCAAATGCAAATGCATAGGGAAACACAAAATAGAAAAACAGTAATAAAGAGAAGCAATGCACCACTTTTGTGGTCCTGAGTCTGGCATATATATGCATGGTAGCATTGTGTTTGTTACCATGACTTTTCAGTCTCCTTTCTGTGGTTACCTTCAATTTGTAGGTTGCTGATTTTGGGTTGTCAAAAGAAGAGGTTTTTGATGGCCGGAATTCTGGCTTGAAGGGCACGTATGGGTACATAGATCCAGTGTACTTGTCAACAAACAAGCTCACTATGAAGAGTGATATCTACAGCTTTGGTATTATCATCTTTGAACTCATCACGGCCATTCACCCTCAACAAAACTTGATGGAATATATAAATCTTGTGAGTTGTTAGCCCTTTGGAGTGCTACTTATATCTAATGTTCCGCATTTGCAAACTTTCTAGCCTATAAACCTTTATTCATTTCAATATTTTGTTTTAAGGCCAACATGAGTCCAACTGGTGCGGACGAGATACTCGATAAAAAACTTGTTGGAGAATGCTGCCTTGAGGAAGTGAGAGGCCTCGCCGGTATTGCTCATAAATGTCTGCACAATCTACCAAGAAAGCGACCTGCAATAGCAGAAGTTTCCCAGGCTATTTTGAAGATACGACAGAGGCGCCTTGCTAAGGTAGATACCATGTCTTTTGCGAGCAGAGATTTTTCACGAGCCATGAGCCGAATACAGGATCAACAGCTGGAGTTAAGTAAGATGACTAGCTTGAAGGAGTGAGAGTAACGACGGCGAAATTCATCTTCTTTCTTCTTCTTTTTCCCCTTGCATAATTATCTCCTTTCCCCTCTGTGTGTTTCTTTTGAGTGATGCCAACTGACTCGCCAAACGCAGATGCAGCAATGATTAGTTAAAGAGTCTTCCATCTGCAATATAATTTTTTCAAAACCTCTAAACAAAAATAATATTCAAATATCTAAACAAAAATAATATTCAAATAATTTTATAATAATTTTATTTAATTTTTTTTTTTTCCAAAACTTAAGAAAAATCTTAAATCAAATTATTTCACTATTATTTATAAAATTATGGAATAATTTAAAGGGGTACTTAGAGAATGAGATGATAATTTTATGAATGGTAATAAGATAGTTTATGAATAGTAGTGAGATAATTTGATTTAAGTATTTATTGAGTTTTGAAAAATGAGAGAGAAAAAGTTTAATAAAAAATATTATAAAATTAAAATATTGTTAAAATATGATTTATTTATATTATTTTTGTTTGGAAATTTGAAAAAGTTAAATTTTTTTTTTTTAAGTTTAAAAAAATTATAATAATTAATTTAAAATTATTTATACTCGAATAAGAGGAAATGAGATGGAATAAGAGGAAATGAGATGGAATAAGACGTAAATTATTTCCAAACATCTATCCAAATGAGTTCTAATCTTTGGGTCCACTGTTTTCCGCTTCACCACAAACTGCCAAAAATGCATTCAGCATTCCGCTTTGAAATGTGTTGCGCTATTTATCATCGTTGTTTTGTTTTTATTTTTGTTATTGTTCTCATGCCATTTCATAATGTGGTATTTAATTTATTACATTTTATTTAAAGAAATATTTGAACTATAAATAAAATACACAAAGTAAATTTATAAAATGAAGTATTTTGATATGGTATATTGATTATAAAGTTACTTTTATAACAAAATAGATTTAACGGAGAGTACTGCTATGTAGTTTAATAAAAATTAAAAAATATATATTCAAAATAAAATGATGTTAAAAAATATATATAAAAAAGGGAAGATTAAAACCTTAGGTATAAGGTCGTCTGAGTGATAAGTTTGAGATTGTTAAGTAACATTATTTTCTAACTAATTGTATAAAATTACGTTAATTTGTGAATTTTTTTTTACTCAACACTTCTAAACAAAAATATTTTGAAAAATAATAAATACTAATCATTATTTACAATACTTTATATAACTATGTTTTAAAATAAAATATATTTTTATAAAATAATTTATAAAAAGAATATCACATTACATGTCTTCATTTCAAAATATATATATTAGAAAATATATTATAAAAGAATGGCACTACAGCTATTGCTCCCAGGTACTGCTGGGAGCTACCGTTAGGGTAAATTTGTGTTTTATTTTTCATATATTTTTTAATATTTTTAAATATATTTTAAAAAAATTTTACAACATCATTAAAATTATTTTGTTATATTACAATTATTTTTTTACAGTGGTGGCTCCCAGCGAGAGCTAGGAGTAGGTGACTTAGCATTTTTTTATTATAAAATGTGTTATATAGTTATACTCATTCATACATTGGGAGAAGCTTTTATGGTGCTTGGGCTTTACCGTCCTAATTAACTGTTGGTTAATTTTTATTTTATTTAATAATTAAAGAAATGATTTAAGTGTATTAGTGTATTTTTTTATATTTTTAAAAAATATTTAAATATATTAAAAATTGTGGAAAAAAGTGCCGCCCACCGTTTAGTAGCCCCGATCCTTCTTTCAGACATTTTAGAGCATTAGCATTGGCTTCATCAAAGTCATCTTCAAAATTTGATGAAAAAGTACAAGTTTTTCATAAATCCAAACCTTCCTATTTATAATCCCACATTGGATTAGCCATTTGATTCATCATTATATATTATTTTAATAATAATATAATTTTTTTTTTCATATTTTGCAATTATATGGATATATATATTTTTGCTTTTTATTAACTTATATGAATATATATATTTATTTTTATTAACTTATATGAATATATATATATATATATATATAATTAATGAATTAAAATGCAGTAAAATATTCATTTGATAAGTGTACAGTAGCCCTTCATATTTGAAAGAAATGGGGCAAACACTGTAGCTCAAAGTTATCCATTTATAGGTTTGACTAATCCAATGCAGCCCTTTTTTCATATATTCATTTATTTTTACATTTAGCTTGACTTTTGATGAAACCAATGCCAATGGTCTAAACGTCTAAATTAGTGAGGCGTCCACCCTGCGTGGCAACGCGGACGACCGGGCACGTGGTCAGATCTGGTTCTGTTTAAGATTCGTTGCGTTTTGCGTGGAAACCTGGATTACAGTTCAACCTTGGGTCCTTGAGGGCCTGGGTTAAGATTCAATACGGTTCTGGAAGAAAGACGATGGAAAGTAGCACGAAGAAGAGGGAAGAAAACACCGGAGATTACGAGTACGACAGAGACTTCAAGGTCAAGAAGGCAAGGTTAAACTCGACTCTCGCCGCTCTTCTTGACGATCCCGTACTTGCCGATGTCCCCAAGGATCCGACCCTGTCGGATGTGGACACCCTCATCAGCCTCGAGTTGGGCAGCGCCATGCGCGTCTCCGTCCTTAAGTTGGACGGAAATTCCTTCGGTACCTACTCGCCTCTGCCTACCTCTCCCAGCTTGGCATTTCGACAAGCACGTTCAAGGTTGGTAGTATCCTAATAAATTAGTTGTTGTTGTTTTCTGTTGGTGGTAAAGATGTGGCATTGGTGAATTCGGCGACGGTGAAGGATTTGAAGCTTGCAATAGAGAAGAAAGTGAACGACATGGAGCAATCCTACATGGGTCATCGTCACATTTCATGGTAGCTTAATCATTTCCTCGATTATTGTTTGTTAGAAATCTATTAAGCACTCCGAGTTACTAGTATAGTCTTTGTAGTTTGTGATTAGCTCTATCCTTTACGTTAAGATAAGCCTTCATGGGAAGCATCTTTCTTTGATTTTTTCCGTCTATATCAAAACCCTGAACAGGTGCTTCATATATTTCCCCCTTGCTAAGCAAAACGGTGAATGTTTTAACGATGTACTAGGCTTCTCTGTCATGTATTTGCAGGAAGCATGTGTGGGCGAATTATTCTCTTTCGTACAATAAGGAGAAGCTGCTAGATGATCACTCTGTGCTTCAGGATTTTGGCATACGTAATAATTCTCAGGTTTGGTTCTATGCTTTTGAGTTTTCAACGAAAGTTTGCGTAGTATCATGTCTTCAATTTATCTGCAGATGACGTTTTCTTGCAATTTTTCGTATTTCTTGTTAAGGATTAATTTGCGTGGATTTTGTGCTCCATTTTTATGATCTCATCTACTACCGGGGCATGGATATTCTCATCGGATTCTTATATTTCAATTTTGTCTTATATATCCATAATGATTCCATTTGAATCTACATTCCTACTGGGATTTTTACAGAGTGACAGCCCTCTTAGAAGTGGTGGTAATGTCGAAGCTGTATGTCTGCAATGAAAGCATATAATTTTACCAGGCAATCAGTAGCTATGATAGCTCTCACTTTGATCAATGATTCACGTAGTCTCTACCTTCAAATGTCATGTATAAAGCAATGTAGATCAATTTTGTGAAACATCCAAATCCCCGTTTCTGTATATTATCATCTGATGAAATAAGTACCATATAGCTGAGGAAAAGAAATTAGGACCTCATAGTTGGCACTTCTCATTGTCTTGTAAATTATCTTTATGTTTATGCTAGTACTATCTGATATTCTTGCATTGCTAAAAGAACAAAATGCTATGGCTATAATGGATGGTTGGAGAGTATTACAGCTAATAGAACAAAATGCTATGGCTATAATGGATGGTTGGAGAGTATTCTAGAGGATGCTTTGGTGGTTGGGTGCTGCTGAGTGTTTTGGACAGGGTCTCCATTGTGTGCTGTCTGTGCACTACTTGCTGCATGCTGCATGTCCTGCACATTGTAATGCAGGTGTTGCTTGAGCAGGTTTTGTACCGGCTGCTGGCTGTGCATCATTTGTACGTTGCATGTCAAGGATTGCATAATTTGCATGTGGTGCATAATTAGCTTGAAAAGACCCCCTCAAGTCAAGCGGTAATGAAGACAAGTGCAAACTTGAACATAATTGTTGAAACCTCGAAGTAGACAGAGGTTTTGTGAGGATATTTGCCCACTGATCTTTTCCAGAAATGAAAGCAACTTGCAAAGATTTGTTGACTCTATCCCATACGAAATGAAAATCAATTTCAACATGCTTTGTTCTAGCATGGAAGACAGGATTAGATAATAAATATGTAGCCCTCAAGTTGTCACAGTACAGTACTGGTGCAGTAGTTAGGTTGATGCCGAGATCTCAACACAAATTTAGAACCCAAATGACTTCTGCAGTGGCATTGGCTACTGATTTAAACTTAGCCTCAGTGGATGACCTTGCTATGGTTTGCTGCTTCTTTGAGGACCATGAGATCAGATTGCAACCAGAGAAAACATAGTATGCACTTATGGATCTTCTGTAATCTGGGCACCCAACCCAATCTGAATCTGAAAAGGCAGTGAGATTCATTGAGGGAGAATGGGAGAAGCTTAAACCAAGCTGGGACATGTTCTTTAGATACCTAAGTATCCTTTTTACTGCTTGCCAGTGAGGGACTCTTGGAGAGTGCATGTACTAGCAGACCTTACTTACTACAAAGGCTAAGTCTGGCCTTGTGAATGACAAATATTGGAGAGACCCTACTGTACTTCGATAGAGAGAGGCATCTTCAAATAAATTCCCTTAATGAATACTAAGCTTTGTGGAAGTAGCCATTGGGGTCTTGACAGGTTTTGCTAGTGTCATTTTTGTTCTGTCCAACAAGTCGGCAATGTATTTCTTTTGTGTGAGTAAAATTGAGCAATCTGAGTTGTGTATTGCTTCAATTCCTAAAAAGAAATGAAGCATGCCGAGATCTGTTATTGGAAAATCTGACAGTAAGGCATGAATGAGATCATTATTGAGCTGCATGTTGGATCCTGTAACAAGGAGATCATCTACATAGACTAGCACATAGAGACATGCAGAACCATTAATTCGAATAAATAAAGAACTATTGGCAAATGAAATATTAAAGCCAAGATCACTAAGTTTCTGACTTAACCGAGAGTACCAAGCTCTTGGTGACTGCTTCAGGCCATAGATGGCTTTCCTTAGCTTGCAAACATGATGGGGAAATTGTGGATGTGAGAAACCAGGTGGTTGATTAAAGGTCCATGAAGGAAAGCATTTTGGACATCATACTGTTGGACATGCCATCCATTTTTCACAACAAAAGCTAGAACAAGTCTAATGGTAGTTGCTTTGACCATGGGACTGAAGGTTCGATCATAATCCAAACCAAATTGTTGAAGAAATCCTTTTGCCACTAAACGTGCCTTACGCCTTTCAATGGTACCATCGGCAAGTTCTTTTGTACGAAAGACCCATTTACACGACACTAAATTTTGAGCTTCAGAGGCTGGTACAAGTGACCAAGTATTGTTTGCTAGGAGTGCATTAAACTCCTTTGACATGGCTTCTCTCCATTCCTTAAATTGTTGTGCAATCGAAAAGCAGGTGGGTGTTTCTAGGATTGGCGAGTTGATTGAGACATTGACTTGGGGAGGTGGCCACCGAATGGTGCCATTGGTGAACTGACGTGGGTGGGACAAAGTAGTTCTTGAGCGAGTTGCCATGGAATGTGCTGGCTGAGCATGAAATGGTGCAGGTGGTTGTGATGGACGCTGTGAGGAAGAAAGAGTTGGCATTGAGCCTAAGATGCTTTGGGCTTGTCAAGTGGAATCTGGAGAAGAAATGAAAATGGGAAGAACAACCTTAGAGGACTCGAGAAGTGTTGGTGTGGTGGACCTGAAGGAGTCTTGAAATGGGAAGTGGGCTTCATTGTGTTTAATGTCTTTGGAAATGTAAATTCTTTTTGAAGGGATATGATAACATATTGAGCCTTTGTGGGCTGGGCTTAGTCCCAGATACACACACTCCATGGCCCTATAATCAAGCTTATGTTTATTATAGGGCCTGGTTAAAGGCCAACAGGCCAAGCCAAAGACAAACAAGGCTTTGTAGTTTGGGTCCTTTTTATGAAGAATGGAAAATGGTGAGGCATGATTGAGAGAAGTGGATGGCAACATGTTGATTAATTGCACAGCATGTTGAAATGCATATGGCCAAAATGTTAAAGGAATTGATGCACGTGCAAGTAATGCAAGACCAAAGTCTACAATGTGTCTATGTTTTCTTTCCTCAATGCCATCTTGAGTGTGAGTGTGAGGACATCTTACACGATGAATAATGCCCTAGGTGGAAAGAATATCAGTGAATGTTTTGAATTCCCCACCCCAGTCCGTTTGAAGTTGCTTAATTTTAGTGTTGAATTGTAACTCAATATAAGACTTGGAACTTTAGAAAAATAGACAAAGCTTGAGACTTTTTTTGAAGAGGAAATAACCATGTATATCTAGAATGATCATTTACAAAAGAAATATAAAATCTAAAACCATGAGGATAAACATATGGTGCAGGACCCCACAAGTCACTATAAACCAGATTAAACGGAGAATGAGACTTAGCATTTCTAGTATATGCTAGTAGACAATGGTGCTTGACCATAGCACAAGCATTACAGGAATACATTGAAGACATTTTCTCAAAAGGTAGACCATGCTAACCATGCGAACAACTTTGAAGGAAGGGTGGCTGAGACGTGAATGCCATAATGGGACAAAAGAGAGTGAGCTTGAGTTGGCTTGAGGGGCTTGAGATGAGAGAGTGTAGAGACCATTAATTGTTGTCCCTTGGAGCAGTGTGTTCCCCGTGATGCAATCCTTTACATGAAAATGATCAGAAAAGAATTGGAAAAAGACATTATTATCAGAACAGAACTAATTGGAGGTTTTTACTAAAGGATGGAACTGATTAAAATAAAATATGATGAAAAGTGTGGAAGAAGGGCTGAACCAGTATGAGAAATTGGGATGGATGATCCATCACCAACTTGGAGTTGATCTGCACCAGTGTATTCAGCAGATTGAAGGTTGAGATTAGCAAGCTTGCTTGTGATATGGTTTGTTGCCGCCGTGTCAGGATACCAAGTGGCATCGGTAGGATAGGTAGAGGCACTGTAATGGGCTGAGACAGGAGCTACTGAGGTGTATACTTGGTTGAATCTGTATATGCATGTGAGGGCTGTATGTCCTACTCTGTTGCATACTTGACATACAGGTCTTGAGTCAGTTTGAGAGGAAAAAGGAGTAGAGGGGGGTATACCTGTAAAACCATTAGGAGAAGAGGACCCTCGGCCCCGATTGTTGTGACGAGCTCCACGACCTCTATTGAAGTTATTGCGGCCACCAAAGCCACGAGCTCGTGTAAATGAAGTACCGCGAGCAATGAAGTTGGCTTCAGGGGAGAAAATTGCTGCATTGGATGCATGATGTTGCAGCCTAGCCTCATGTGCAAGAAGATGTCCTAATAATGTTTCAGTGGATATAGGATCAAGCCATGTAGTGACTGATGAGACCAAAGCATCATAGTCAAGTCCAAGACCAGCTAAAAGATATGGAACAAATTCAGATGAGGGTAATGGACGTCCAGCTGCTGCCATTGTATTAGCTAGCAGTTTGGCATGTTGAAAGTAAACAGAAATAGAGTCTATTCCTTTCTTCAGTGAGGCAAGCTGCAACTGTGTTTGAACAAGTCGAGCTTGAGAGGAAGACACATAGGTAGAGGCCAAAGATAACCATACCTCACGAGCAGATGCACAGCCTATTACTTGTGCAATAATGGGTTCAGATAAGGAGGATATGAGTGCAGACATTACAAGTTGATTGTGTTGAGCCCAGGTTTCATACTCTAGGTTAGATGAGCCATAGGAGATGGAGGGGCTAAATAGGAACCATCAACTACTTGTATAAACATTGGCCTCGTAAATAAGGAACAAGTTGCACTTTCCAGATAAGGTAGTTCTCGGGAGTTAGTTTTACTCAAAGTATATGAGAGAAATTGGGTAAAGGGAGGGAGGGAAAGGAAGAAGGTGATGATGAAGAAAGAGTGCCTGTGGATTTAGACATGGTGATGGAGAAGGTGAATGGACGATTAGTCCTTGGTATACTCTGATACCATGCTAAAAACAAAGGTTTCTTGTATATTGATTTGTGTAACTTTACAATGAGGCAGTGCCTCTGTATTTATACTAGTACAATTGGTACAAAAGGAATATTCTTCACAGTAGAAATATTACAGCTAATAAATCAAAATGCTACGGCTATAATGGATGGTTGGAGAGTATTCTGGAGAATGCTTTGGCTATTGGGTGCTGCTGAGTATTTTGGACAGGGTCTCCATTGTGTGCTGTCTGCGCACTACTTGCTGCATGCTGCGTGTCCTGCATATTGTAATGCAGGTGTTGCTTGAGTAGATTTCATACCAGCTGCTGGCTGTGCATCATTTGTACGTTGCATGTCAAGGATTGCATAATTTGCATGTGGTGCATAATTAGCTCAAACATGCATGAAGTATTAGGCTCTCTTATCTGTGTAAGTAAACGGTGATATGTTGTGCCTATCTAGGTACATTTTATCCCCTATGTGATGTCAAAGGGTTCTCAACGGCATTCAAAGAGGAGAAAGCATCGTTTCTTTCATGGTCTGAACAAGCGTGGATGAATAATCAATCATGTTGCATGGTCGCCCGGTGCTGCACAGGTTCTGGCTCTTTGTTGTTGATAGTTTTCTACGAATGTAGCCAAGAATGGCACAAGTCCCTGTTACGATGAATTTATACCACGTTATATATAACTTCATATAATATGGTATAAATTTATACCACATTACTTTAAAAAAAAAACAATGAATTTATACCAATTGTTTTCGGCACTTTTCTCTTTTTTTTGGGGTGCCTAAAGTTCTACTTCATTTAATTTTCTTTCAAGAATATTACATATGTTTGTATATCAACTCTGGATGTCCCCCGTGCTTGGTAAACCTAAATACTTGGAAGACCAAGAATGTACTAAGACTAGGGCCATGGAAGGGGTTCGGGTTTATTGCCATTGAATACTGCTTTATTCTGTAATGCTGATGCTAAAATTCTTTAAAATTTCAGGACGGGTCCTTTATGTTTTGAAGCAGCGTTGAGGAGAATTAATTTTCAGTAAATTTGAAGTTGGGATGGGGAGGTTGAAGGGGCTGTAAAGTTTTGGCTAGCATTTTTGGTTGTAGGGTGGGCATTCATCCTATGAACTATTTTGGTATGCCATTGGGTTTATCTTTCAGGGTGATTGCATTGTGAAATAAAGTTGCGCAGAGGATGGAGATCGAGCGGTGTGGAAGAAATTCTCCGTTTTTGGCGCATGATCATTTTGATTATGCCAGAAGATTTTGGTGCAAGGGGCGGCCCAATTTAAATTGAAGCCCAAGGCTAACACTTTAGAAGGCCTTTTTTAATTTTGTTACAATAATATAATAAATTATCAAGTTGAATACAAATACTATAACTTTTTATACTAAATGCAAATACTATTAATGTCAGTATAATTTCTTAGAGAATTTAAGGATTTTTTAATTCTTAATAGAGGACATTAATATATTAATATTTTTTAAGAATCATTAAAGATTAGGAAAGAAAAATGATATTTGCAGTCGTAGAGTGTGCTAGTATTGCGCACTCCTTTAAAAAAAAGTGAGTAAATATATATTTACTTGAAAAAATTAATTTTTTAATAGTAAACTTTACTCTTTTTTAAAAGAAGTGTGTAGTACTTATATAACTTATGAGTGTATCTAGTATTTATTCGTACTCTAGTTTTATTTTTTAACAGATCTGTAAAGTACACTTTTCATGCCGTTGATATGAAAAGATTGATTTGTAAGAGATTTAAATTTTAAATTTCTCCTTTAAATCAAGTTTTGTAATGTCAATTGATTTACACAGCAACGTACAAATATAAATTAATTAATTTATTTCTTTTTACAAGCCACCAAAAACAACAAGAACACGTTTTCTAGCTAGATTTTCTGTTTTCGTGCAAAATTTGATGGAGGCAAATAGTTCAAAATATTAAGGTGTTCCTCTTTGTCAAATCAACATCTCATCTTGCATTAAAATACCATGTGTTATTAAAAGGCAATTAATAACACAGGTTTGTGCTTACTTTTGTCTTGAAAAGCTTTACCATCATAACAAAGAAAGTTTCCTTCTTTTCTTTTCATTGTCATGGGAAATTGAAAATCCCATTCATAATAATCAACCAAGGATATATGCTTAGCAAAAATATGGGTTTTGGTTACAAAATTAAGAACAGCGCTATGACTTTCGTTGAGTTCAATTGGAGAAAGGCGTACCATTTCAATTACAAGCGTCTTGATCTCACGTGTTTAATCCTTTTTTTGAACGCTACATGCATACTTGTAGAGCAGGGCTGTCTCTAGGACTGTTCATTCGGGCCGGATTTTTATCCGGCCTGGTTCGGAATCCGGAAAACCGGATTCCGGTTATGGGTTTCGGCCCGGATTAAATCCGGGCCGAAATCCGAATTTCATAAACCGGACCTACACGGTCCGGATCCGGATAAAAACACCTGGGTTCCGATTTAAATATGGGTTCCGGATTTCTATAAATACAAAATAAAATCTGAAGGCTGAAGCCCTAATTCTTTCGCCATCCTCTCTCTCTCTCTCTCTCTCTCTCTCTCTCTCTCTCCCCCTCCCTCCCTCTCCTAAGTCCAAACCTTCGAACCGTTCCTCCTAATACCACGACTTCTCTACTGCCATTCTCTTCCTGTGACCTCGAAGACGACTGACCACAAGACTGCTCCTCCGGTCAAAGAAAGTGAGTGACCCCTCTCTCTCTCTCTCTCACTCTCTCTCTCTCTCTTTGGTTCCTGAGAAAACGGAGCGAGAAAGTGGATGTTTTAACAAATATTTTTGTTTTATACTAAGTTGGGTGGAGGTTTTTCGTTTTCTCCGATTTGCATTTTGTGGAAAAATGCATTTGAGCTTTTGAGTTTCTTTCTTATATCTCTGCTTGTTTGTAGCGAATGGAGCCCTAGTGTTAGTCATCAGTTCTAAGTTTTGTCTCTAAATCCCAATATTTTGTTGTGCGAGTTTGATAAATCAGATGTTGCAGATCCTCCTGTTGAGAAAAGTTTGGGGGTTTTTTTACTTTATTGATTTGGGTCTGTTTTGATGACAATGTTTAAATGAAAGAATCTTTGAGGAATATTTTTTGGGGTTGGATCTGGATTTATAGAATCTTTGAGGAGTAGAGGGTCTTAGTATTTGTAAGGGAGACAAATTATTGAAAAATCTGTTGTTAGTGATTTTATATTGTTGTTGGAAGGAATCGTTGAATGCAGTACTTTAGTGAGAGTACATTTCTCTCTTGTGATCATCTTTACAATGCCGCATCAACAGCACTAAATGATCATCTTTTCTCTCTTGTGAGAGTACATTTCTCTCCTACAATTTGGACAAAGACCATAGATAATCAAAATAAACAAACCCAAAAAACAAGATAAGTGCCATAGCCATAAAAAGGAAAAAATAAAAAAAAAACACAGCAGAATCCATGTCCGCAATGTTCTCACTACTACTTGAATATGAGAAAATTCACATCCCTCTATTCTTAAAAGCAAAATGATGATCTAAATCTGTAAAGTAGTTTCAATGTACTACAAACAGCAAAATACCTCCTTTAGATACAATAAAAGATTACACTTCCAGAACTATATCAGAAAAATAGATTACACTATAACCCAATGCCAAAGCTACATCATCAAAGCAGCTCTAGTGATGCTCATCAACTGAAAATTTAAATTTCTCAAGCAACACAATTTGTGGAGAAGCACATCATGTTCACAAAACACATAATACATGCTCGGAATATTTTTTGGGGTTGGATCTGGATTTCTCAATGCCTTTGAATGTTGTTTTAATTGAATTCTATTTTGAAAATTCATCTAAAATATTCATCTTTTCTTTTTAATTCCAAGCTGATTCCTAAATACATATCAAAAATCAAGAAGGTGAAATAATTTAATATATAATGCATATAAATTTTTTAGTCTTTGGCCTTACTTTCTAAGTCATCGGTCAAGGTCTTCTCATTAATGTTGAGGTGTTTATATAAACTCTTTAAGAACAACTTCGCTTAGACACCTAAACGTGAAATGGAGTTTGGAGTTTTTGGGTGGTGACTACTGTTGGCTGCGTTGTTTCAATTATCTTCTATTCATGGGTGTTTGAGAGGAGAGAGTAGCTCTTTTGCGATTCAAAGCTTCCCTGAACTCCTCGTATGATTACTTGACATCTTGGAACTCATCTAATGAGGAGAGTAATTGTTGCGATTGGGAATATGTTGTGTGCGACAACACTACAGGGCGTGTAATCGAGCTTCATCTTGATTCTGTGAGGAGCTATTCCAATATTGATGAAGTTTGGTATGTGAATGCCTCTCTGTTTCTTCCCTTTCAAGAGCTTAAGTACCTGGATTTGAGTTATAATGGAATATTCCTGAATGAAGGTATGTTTATATTGTTCTGTCTTTCATTTTCCGTTTAAATATTTCTTTCTTTCTTATTGTTTGAATTATGCAATAGAAATCAGTTTATACTTTGTCTAAATTGTAGGTTTTGAAAGATTATCCAGATTGAGCAAGCTAGAGGTGCTTGACTTGAGTTTGAATTACATCAACGAAAGCTTCCTGTCATCCCTTGGTCAGATTTTGTCACTCAAGAAACTATATTTGGAATACAACTATCTCTTAGGCGATCGACCAATGAATATCCCAATCTCAGGTAATTAGTCACCAAGGTTAGATCGAGTACTAATATACATCCATTTAATACTTCATGCTATACACTATTGAATACTTCATGCTATATCATATTGAACACATTTTAATAATTTTCTTATGTTGCTGCTTTGTTTGGGGTTGGCTGTGCTTCTTGTTAAAGTTATTGTTAATCCCGTCTCCCGCTAGTGGATATGAGATTTGTGATTAAAAACATTTCTTGGCCTATGCTTTCTAATTTGTTTTCTGTGAAATTGGCCTTCGTCAGAATTAAAAAAACATATAAAAATAGAAATTCACACTAACTCATGCGAAAGAGTATAATGAAACGTTTGGGACACTCTGCATAAGTCAGTGAAATTATATTAAAAATAAAAATAAAATTATTACACAAAAATTACTTATAATAATTATTCTGTTTGAATCTTCTATCCTGTGTAGTTGGGTTGCACCCCTCTGCTTGTTTGATAAAATTGCATTACTTACAAAAAAAAATAATGATTTGATCCCCCTGCATTCGGTAGCTTTATACTCATGGCACTCTTGGGCAACAGCTAGTTATATCTAAAAACTTTATTGTGTTTGCCGTTGCTGAGAGGGTTTAGGTGTTGAACAGGATTCTGAAATCACTGACCCAAGCGCTGCAATCTTCCGGAGTTGATTTGTCACAAGCCTGCATCTCAGTGCAGATAGCAGGCTGAATGGTGTAGCATCTAATTCAAAGCTTTGTTTTTAATTGGAAGCCCTTTCTTACTATCCCTGATGCTACTGTTGCTATGAAAATGATTCCCAAATGAATATTATGGGGATATTTGTTGTATTGATACCCCTTTTCCAAATGGACCTGAGATAATCACAAACCTTTCTGTTGAATTCATCTTGTAGAGAAGCTTGGATCAACAAAGATTGTTATGAGACAGGAAATTCATCAGAAACTAAATTCAATTGTGGAGGAATGCATTGATTTGATTGCATGAAGCAAACATATTATGTAGTGGTGGCTCTATGTAATCCACTTTTGATATGTAATTTCATATATTGTAATTTGAGTTTTGTAATGTATAAATACCAAATAATGAAATATGTAGTGATTGTATTATGTTTTTTTAAATGCATTTAGTTAAAAAGGCAATTAGTTTTATATATGAAAGAATTTGCTTTGCAACATTTTTTTTTGAAAAATTTATAATAGAATATAGGCTCTTAGATTTAAAAGAAAAATGCTTCTGGAAAGAGATTAAATAATATAGGTTTTTGTTAAAAAAAAAAAAAAAAAAAAACCCGGGTCCAGTCCGGAACCCGGATTCTGGGTTTTAAAAAATCCGGATTCACCCAGGTTCCGACCCAACTTGTAACCCGCTTATATTGGGCCGAAAACCGGCCTGGATTTTAAATCCGGGTTCCGGGTCAGGTATATCCGGATATTCGGTCCGAAACCCGGATGAACAGCCCTATCTGTCTCCAATAAAATGGATACTCGAAAACTTGCTTTGAAATTAATGAATCTAATTCTCTGAAGGTGGGTTGGGTGCATGGGTATTTCGCTAATTTCTCCAACTCCACATATTTGAAGTCCAAGCTGTGTATATGATTCTCATTCAAAAATTTGATGTTTATCCTATGCTTTGGAATCTCTTTTCAAGGATGTACATACTGAGCTCATCCAGCACAAAAGGTCTTGGATGATAAAACGTGGGACTGTTGAAGAGAAGTTTTCGATGAATTCAGCTAAGCGGCACCTTGGTGGTTCTTGTCCACTGATGCCGGAAGAGGTAAGAGATTGTCTATAGATTAAAAGATTGGTTAAATAAATGCCAATATTTAGGATTTTTGCTTCCTGATAACCTCCAAAACTTATGCTTTAAAGCATGGTTCTACATATCAAACGTAAAGTGATTTGAAGGGCTTGAGGATGCTTCTGTCACTCCACTTAGTTTTCACTGGCGAACGACTGGACAAAGTCTCAGTACTGTAGAAAATAGCTGTTGGGTAATAGGCCAACCTGTGTTTTGAGCCCTCACTATGAAAATGGCTGATCAACTTTTACACTCTTTGAATAAATAGAGTTGTCTATCTAAGGGATAATTTTGAAAGTCTATGTAAGTGAGAAGTTGATATACATATCTGTATTTCTACAGGTTGGTATTCTTCTTCGTGCATATGGATAGTCATGGGACACAATAATATATGTCTCTGGTGGCCAAAGGACATTGCTTCCTCTTCATGTTATGTTCGAAAACTTCCCTTACCACTCCTTGGGAGGTCAGTAGGCTTTATGGTTGTGAGGTTAACCATATTAGCAGTTATCCTAAAAACGCACCTCCAATTGAGAAAAAGATATAGTATTAATCTTGGAAACTGCGGGGCCAAGTCCTGGCCCACTCCCACCACCTCTGGCTAGGCAGAAAATGTATAACGTTGAAGATTGGTGGGGTTGGGTGGCTGAGAGTAATAATGAGCCCAAGAGTATATTGATTTGCAAGATCCACTGAGATGAGGGTTCGGGGTGGTGAGGGACACCTCTAATGCCTAAATTAGAATAATCTTTATGCGTGGAGAGAGAGTTGGGAGAAAGTGTTTATCCCCTTTTACCTGAACCCTGGACGTGTCTATATACCTGGTCGTGGTGGTCCCCGCCCACTGCAAGCAGATCGTGCTAGAGCGTACCAAGCGTTGTACTGGTTATAGGTTCCCCTCTGTCATGTTAGTTGTTACTTTATCATATTGTTTGTGAATTTTCAGTTTTGTTCCTTGTCGCATGTGAAGGGGAGGTGTGTACATTGTTGCAATTACAGGGATGAGTAGACATCTTGCCTTGTCGTTGTGTGTTGGCCCCTATGGAAATTTAATGCAGTGTGCTCATTGTTTGGCAGTGTGAATTGCAATATGAACAAGTGACATGACTAGTCTTCGTATCTAATGGGCCTGGTCCAGCTTGGCTCTTTGACCCTCATTGCCTCTATCCTAGACTATTTATTGGTTGTCTTGGGCCTTGAAGGAAACAAAACCATACACGATCCGAGATTGAAAATAAACTTCATTCTTAAATACATTCAAATACAGTCTTCTATTACTATGTGTCATTTTATGGAGTGCCATAATTTTGCTCTTGGGAGAATAACAGATTTCAAGGTTGAACCATGACAATTTCATTTTTAGTAAATAATGAAACATATAACCTAAATATAACAATTATTTAAAAGAATCTGAAATACTAATAATTAAAATAATGATAGATATTACTCATTATAATTTGGGCAGACTCAAGCCCATATTATCGAAAATTAATTTAGCTGGGCTAGGAGCTAGGACCGTTCTTTATTTATCTATATGGCCCACTAAAAAATCGGAGCTCTGAGTCCGAAACCAAGCAGCGCTAGAGGTGTCAAATCGTGTTAACGGGCCGTGTTCGTGTCGTGTCAAAGCATATATATTATACTATATAGGTCAACTCTAACTCGACCCGTTAAGCTTATCGTGTCAAAATCTCAAATCCTAACACGACCCATTAACATAACGGGTCGTGTCGTGTAAACTCGTTTTGACCCATTAATGAATATTACGAAATATGTTTTTTTTTTATAAGTAAACAAAAAANGTGCTAGAGCGTACCAAGTGTTGTATTGGTTGTAGGTTCCCCTCTATCACGTTACCTTGTTGTATTGTTTGTTAGTTTTCAGTTTTGTCCCTTGTCGCAGGTGAAGGGGATGTGCGCACAGGGATGAGTAGACATCTTGCCTTGTCGTTGTGTGTTGGCCCCTATGGAAATTTAATGCAGTGTGCTCATTGTTTGGTGGTGTGAAATGCAATATGAACAAGTGACATGACTAGTCATCATATTTGATGGGCCTTCTTGGGCCCAGCTTGGCTCTCTACCCTCATTGCCTCTATCCTGGACTATTTATTGGTTGTCTTGGGCCTTGAAGGAAACAAAACCATATACAACCCGAGATTGAAAATAAACTTCATTCTTAAATGCATTCAAATACAGTCTTCTATTACTATGTGTCATTTTATGTGAGTGCCATAATTTTGCTCTTGGGAGAATAACAGATTTGAAGGTTGAACCATGACAATTTCATTTTCAGGAAATAATGAAACATATAACCTAAATATAACAATTATTTAAAAGAATCTGAAAAATTAATAATTAAAAGAATGATAGATAACCTTACTCATAATAATTTGGGCAGACTCAAGCCCATATTATCGAAAAATTAATTTAGCTGGGCTAGGAGCTAGGACCGTTCTTTCTGTATCTATATGGCCCACTAAAAAACCGGAGCTCCGAGTCCGAAACCAAGCACCGCCGAAACGTTAAAAAGCCGAAAACAAAAAAATGTCACCTGACGATAGCAATTGGGTCTCACCAGTGCACCACTTCAGGGGGCCCCACCTAATTGGGCTACTTTGATGCCCAAAACCAACCCCGCGCACGTTAGCACAGACCACTTAAAATTTTTAAGAAAATAAAATAAAAATCGAATTTTAGTTGGGGTAAGTAGGGCTTCGTCTTCCGCGGTGTGCGTTGCCAGTGCTCAACTGGGACAGAAATGGTGAAGTCACCTAAGAGCCACGACCTCGACCACGACCAAGACGAGTTCGAAGAATGCGACGTCGTTGGCAGAAACGGCTCCTGTTCTCGCAGCGGTAACCGCTTTCTTCTTTGTATTCCTTATTATCTGTAGTTGTTTATTTTTCCTTTTCCTTTTTTCCTCTTGCTTAGAGTTTGAATTCTTGCTGTGCATTGACAGGGGATGGGAAGAGCAAGGATCAGAAATCGACGGCGCATCGGTCCAAGCATTCCGAGACCGAGCAGCGGAGGAGGAGCAAGATTAACGAAAGGCAAGATTATTTTGTTAATTTGTTTCCTTGTGCATGTGAATTCCCCGGCTTAGTAACAGTCTTAGAATTAAGCTTTCAAGTTATCTTCTTATATAATATATACATATGTATAGAAAATATGGAAATTACATTTTTTAGCCTTGTTTGTTTTTGCAAGAGATAAAGTTGAGATTAAAGTTAAAAGTTGAATGAAATATTATTAGAATATATTTTTTTAATATTATTTTTGTTTTAGAATTTGAAAAAGATGAATTGTTTATTTTATTTTGTACGACGATTTGGAAAAGTTGTAATGATGAGATAAGTTGAGATGGTGAAAACAAACCAGGTAAAATACGGAAATTCAGAAGAAAATGACTAACGATATAGATTTGTAAAAGCTCATAATTGCTGCAGTATTCTACCAATTGGGATGCTTGTATGTGAAAGGATAATCGTCTATGAGCTAATTGCTCGTTGAGTGGCACCCAGTGTATAAGATATTCGTTTATTGTTAGTGGAATTTTAAAATGAACATAAATAAAAGCAATTTATTTATTTATTTTCCTCTTTTTCTATGCATATTCTTCCCCAATTTCTTGGCTAGTGCATTCTACTCCATTGGATGTCCAATTTGAGCTTTTTAACTAGATGGCAAAGACATCACATTTGATACCTCGAGTTTATTTGATGTCTTTTTCTTTAGCTTTCTAATGTTAGTGTCATCTTTTGCTTTGATTCCTCTTTGGACTCATAAAATAAAATTCCTCCCCCCTGCCCCACTGTTCATGTTGCTTCTATGTGAATACTGATTTCCGTTTTTAATGTTTTTTCGTATTCTTTTGCCATGTTAATCTTTCCTTGTAGTTATTAAGCTTTCTGGTAAATGTTTGTTCACCTGAAAAATTTATTGTTGAGGCAGATTTCAGATTTTGAGAGATATCATACCGCAGAATGATCAAAAACGAGACAAGGCTTCGTTTTTGTTGGAGGTATGCCCATTGACTATGTTCTTTTTTTATGACTTTATTTTGGAAATTAGTTCTAATGACTCATAATTGACAATTTTTCATATTTATTTGCAGGTTATCGAGTACATTCAGTTTTTACATGATAAATTAAATATGTACGAAGGACAATACCATGGGTGGAGTCCAGAGCCAAAAAAATTGATACCATGGGTAAGATACTGATGGTAGACATCTGTATCTCTGTTTTTTAGCTTTAACCTGTTAATTGTTTTGGAGTATTATTTGCTTTTGCATGGCATTCTTAGTTTGTCTTCAGTTTGGAGCTTTGTGTTTTTGGGCTCTGTGAATATAAGTTAAATGGGTTGATCACAGCAGCCTGCACAACATGGTTATGTGTATCACATATATATGCTTGCTTGACCAGTGCCAAGCAGATGTTTTCAACATGGTCCTTTGTCTGTAGAAGTTGCAACAGAAAATTATGTAGTGTGCTCCTTTAGTACATGAAAATGACAGAGAGGCCACTAGGCTGATGTTTTGTTTCACACTGGGGTATGTTTGAATAACAAACTTGGAAAAGTTTGAAATTTGGCCTTTTCCTGTACCCCAAGCATTTGGAGGGCAGATGGACCCTAACTCTAGTCACAACCCTGCCATTGAAACGTGCTGGTGTACCAAAGTCCATGTAACGTAGAATGGTTTCTTGTGACTGGGAAATAAATGTTCAGGTTTTGTATATTTTGTATATTAGACTTTCTGTTTTATGATGTGACAAAATTTGAACCAGAACCAAGACTTTAAAGTGGCATGCTAAATTCAAGTTGCAACATCAATTTTTTGCCAATGAGTGTATACTGTTCACTAATTAATTATATTATATTTTTTTATACGAGAAGTGTTAATTCTGAATTTTATATGCTTGTGTTGTTTCTCTATATTGAAATTGTAAATTGCAAAGATGACAAGAATTATAAGAATTCTGCGCTTTTATTTACAGAGTCTGTTTAAAGGAAACTTGTTTATTGTGTCTTGCATTTGCTTGTAACAGAGAAATAATTGTGGGCCTGCAGAGAGCATTGTTGATCATTTTCAAGTTATAAAGAATGGATTTGGCCTTGAGAATAATGTTGCCCCACCAGCTTTGCTTACAAATGCACAGAACACACCGGAATCTGAATTGTGCACAGCTGCAGCTTACAAAGCACTGAATCACCCCACTGGTTCAGCTACTCCAGCCGTTCCTTCAAATTTGCAAATGAAGCCAAACATATTTGATCCTGTTGTTGGGGGAGGTGTGCCTGCTTGGTCTTTGCAGGAATCAATTTCTGATGCTGAAAACATGCCCTCCCAGCCCCAGTCCCAATGGTGGCATGCTAGACCTTACCCAACTGAGGATGCTGCTCCAAATAATATGAGGGAACATGAGTTGGCTGTTGATAGTGGATCAGTTAGCATCTCAAGTGCCTATTCCCAAGAGTGAGCAGACCTTTAATTGTTTATTTTCACTGTTGCACTGGTTGCCAAACATAGATTTTAAGGAAATTCATTGGATTGGCATAAATTTGTTTATATCTAGTTTTTACTGTAATGCTCACGTGTTTGGCCATAATCTGCAAATTGCAATGCAATATTTAGTGTAAAGAAATTATGTTCTTATTCATTTATTCATCTCTATATTGACTTGTTAAGTGCACAATTTAGTAAGTTGTCTTGCTTGGTTATATGTGGCAACCATTCTTATCTGAGCTTGAAGGTCTGAAACCAGAAACTTGGAACAAGAATGTGTAGTTACTCGAGTACCTGCTCCAATAAGAAGGGTTTAGGTCAGCAAATAATGTGTATACATTATTGGTGATAACCTGGTCAATGAGATTTATCGAATTTTGGGTTTCATTTCCTCCTAGAAGATTTTCGAGATTTTTCCATAATTGCAGTACTGCTTAGATTTCTGGGCTTATACCTGGAAGGTAGGCAGGTGTTATTGTTGCCTGGCTATCTGTTTTGATCTCCCCTAACTTCTGCACTCACCTTTGATGGTAGGGTTTAATACCAAAAGGACGTTATTTTTAACTAGGTATTGTTTTTAAACCCCACCACAACCACCCCAAAAAAAAAAAAAAAAAACCATATTTTGGGAACTAGGAATACACGGGGTACTGTTTGGAAAAGTTTGCTATGATTAGTTATTTAGGTTAATAGTATTGTGTATGTTGCTGAGTGGGTTTCTTTTTCCGTCTTGAACAGGATATTGAATTCTCTGACCCAAGAGCTTCAATCTTCAGGTGTTGATTTGTCACAAGCCAACATTTCAGTACAAATTAATGTTGGTAAATCTGCAAATAGCGGACTGAGTGCCATAGCATCTAATTCAAAGGTTTGTTTTCGATTAGAAATCCCTTTGTTGCTAGCTCTGATATTATTGTTGCCTTGAAAATGATTCACAAATCTATCATATGGGGACATTTGGCATACTGATGCGCATTTTTCCAAATGGGTTCCTTATGATGTTGGTGGGTGACATACTTTTCCATTTTTATTATGTCATTGAGTCCAGATGCTCACTTCTGTTTTTCTATGCTATACAATAATCTGTATCCTTCTTTAAATAAAAGATTCTCCTTCAGGATGGCAAGAAACAGTCTTTGAACGATCAGGTGATGGCACATACGGCAGTTGGTAGCTGCCATAATGAGTCTGGATTAGCTCATAAGAGGCTCAGAACAGAAGAAAGCTAGTGTATTATTCTGGTTTCCATTTTCTCCTTCTGATTTAATTTTTTTCCTTTTCTTTTTTGGTTTTTTATTTTTTGCCCGGTATATGAGTGGGGATGGTGTTGGTCATTTTTGCCATGTCATGGTCTCCAGAGAAATAGAGGGCTCTCAGATCAATTGTACATGTTGATGCTCTTTGGTTTGCCAGGTTGCATGGACCATCTTAGAGACGTATTTTAGTAAATTATTTTGTTGTACTTTTGAGTTCAGGTCGATGATTCCATGCATATACAATGGGAAGCTACTTTCATTTTTCATTGATTCATTTTTACATGTGAATTTTGCTTTCCAAATTCTCGCTTCTGTATCTTTTTATTGTGATGCAAACGTCTTTTTGACTATCAAATCTGATACATCTTCATGTTAAGAAGGCACTTTATTTTTTGGTAAGTCTCTTGACATGTGAATCGCATTGAGTAATGACTATGGTGGGGTAACCTTCTTGGCTTCTTGCTTGTACCTTTTGTCTATGTGAAATATTTCGTGGAATGGTACATTTGGTGTCCTGGAATCCCTTAAGAGTAATGTAAAAAGAATGTGTTCTAGGATGGCATCTATAGTTGAGAAAGTTTTCGCAACACGCAAGAATTTGCACATGGATTATGTGGCTGTACAATGAGTATAGAATGAAGTTGACTGAAACTTGAATATGTACAAGAAACAATCCAGACAATGCTGGTGATCATCTTCGAAGCATCTTGTGTATTGGGGCTATGCCTATTATTATTAATACTACCGTTTACTTATAAAAAAAAAATCATCTTCGAAGCTTTCTCATTGCAATTCTATTGTTATTTTCATGTTTTTAGCGTGGTTTTTGCTCACTGTTTACACAGACTGGTCTGGTTTATTTGCATGTGATTAACTTGGAAAATCCAAGAGCTTCTTTGTTGCTTCCTTGATTGAGCGAAAAGAAACATTTTATGGTTATTTGGGTTTCTACTTTCTAGTCACACGACTTAAGAAGTTGGAGCAAAAACAAAAACTGATAATTTTGTTTGCATCTTCATTTTTCTTTGGTAAGATTTAGGTCCGTTTGGAACTTTTAATTCAACCCAGTCTAATTTTAAGCTGAGTATAACATCTAAATATCAAATTCTCAAATTACTAAATTCATATTAATTCAAAATCTCTTTATACGTGAGATCTATAACTTTTTTTAACTAAACACATCTTTATACGTGAGATCTATAATCTTTTTCAACTTTTCATATATACGTCTAAACTCATTTTAACATTAAAACACATTTAAACTCACATTAGTCAGGTTTTACAAAATATACTTGATCATCTCAATTTATTACTATTTATAAAGAGTTTAATTCATCTAAATTCAACTCAACATTCAAATAGAATCTTGAGAACTTTCACCTGGACTTGCCTTCGCATGGAGTTGGTAAGTAATTGCAAAGAAGTTGGCAATTGTAACAGCTTTGCTTGTGTGCTTATGACAAGCTTTTCCTTGGCAGAACTTGTTCTTTTCCATGTACCCCAAAAGGAACTCCATTGTCTCGTAGAATCGACGCCTGGTCTGCACCAAAAATAGACCCGACCCCATTTATGCACACAATGTTTTACTTTCATTATATTAATCCCTAGAAAAGAATTATATTTGCAATCAGTTAGGATAAGAAAATATTTAAATCTTCTTGGTGCAAAGAGAGAGATTATATAATCCTGAATAAAAATTGTATGTTTACCTACTAATGATTCCATTGAAATTATACTCAAGCAGCTAATCTGCTTGTTTGGCACTGGTTTAGTGGTGCGAAAGATATAGTTGAAGTGCATTAACAACCGCCCGATATCACTTTAGTCATCAATTATCTATGACAAAAGTACAGTGAATCACGCACAAACTTGAACATCTTTTTGGATTAGAATAATCAATTCTTCTTCCCCTTGCTTCTCAATTCTCATCTCATATCCTCTCTCTCTCTCTCTCTCTCTCTGTGTGTGAATGTTTATGCTAATAACAAGAAGCCTTTGGTTAAACATTTTGGGATAAAATCATGGTTGTGTACAGTTTTTGTTGTTGTTGTGATGAGTTACAACTAATCCAAAAAGTAACAAAGACTCCTAACTACAACAGAAACTGATAGGATTAGCTAGCCAAACCCACAATGCTCATTCTCCCCACCTTTGCTCTAGTTTTCACGTCTTTAGTACATGGTGTATGCCCGGCTCAAGCAGAGCAATAAAATCGTGAGTATTCAGAATTCGTGGTTGCTGATTAGGTCTTCTTACTTACTCTACTATAACCACTTTTCTTCCATGATAATGAACTCATTCCACTGATGCATCCCACCAAGAACACATGCTCAGAGACAGTATAGAACCTGAATCTTTTATTAAAAAGTACTTATGGCTCATAAATGTACAAGAATATGAAAATATCTGGGGAGGAATGGTTGTAACCAGTCCAAAAGCTACTTACTGCCCTTGTAGGAAAATTTCTGCTTTTTACAATCTAGCTGAGATTTAACATCAGCCCTAAAATGGCAGGTATTTCACTCTATACATAAAATTGACCGTTCAAAGCAAATATCCCGAGGAGCACATTTCCAAAGTTCACTCCAAGCTGCTGAATTTTATGTGCAGAAGTTAATCCCTTCTCTAGTTCTCTGTCTTTGAACCATTGTGAAAGAATTAAGATAACCATCTGTGATTAAGTACATAAGAATGGGGTGAAAACATGAAGAAGACGATCATGTCCTTCTCAAGGTTCATCTAGCAGTTGCAAGCACTCATATGGGTTGGCATAGAAATAATCTTCCTCCTTTGGTTTAGACGGAACGATTACTCGTTTCTTTGGGCTTCCCATCCGATTGGCATGAGTTTGCTTTACAACAGAAGAGAAGTCATCCCAGTTCAATGACCCATTGTTGTACTGATCTATTAAGCCAACGAGAAGTTTTCTGTCCAATAGAATAGTCTTTTTGAATCCTAAAAACCTGAAATGAGAAATAATCACATGTTTAATAACAAAAATAATAATCAGGACTGGCAGCCTGCAAATATTACCTGCGATGGCCTTCAACTACTTTTGCCATGTTTCCATCATATGTAGGAACAAATAGATCACTTTCCAGAGAAACAAGATAATCCAATGCTGCCATTTGGGATGAGCGATTCTTGAAATAACTCAACTCCGAGGGATCCAGCAGGGTAGCTTTTGAGACCTGGAGCGTTTAAAAGTAAAATCAAAGTGTTATGGCATCTCCATGTAAAAAACATATTGGAAGGTTGCTTCTGCTGAGCTACATACTCACCACATTAGGAAAAGCTGCCACCAAGTCAGCCATCCTTCTTTCCCCACCATATATTTCTCCAGCAGCAACATAAATCTGAACATTGCGATCAATGCCGAGTGCACTCAAAACCAATGCAGTTTCCTCGGGCGTCAAAGGGCACAAACCTTGTTGCCTTTTCAACGTGGAGTTTATTACTTTTTCCTTCCACCAGGGGTATGCATATCTAATGATGTGTTGAGTTGCCACAAGTCCATAAAAGAAAAAAATTATAATTTTGGGGAACGAAGATATGTCACTATATCTAACTAAAGAGAGTTTTAACAGAAATAGAAAAAGAACCTCATCCTTGTGAGATCTTCGGCCTCATAACTGTTGCAACCCTGAGTACAGCCAGAGAAAGCCAACATGTCCATTTCGTATCTGAGATGAAGGACTAGAAAGGGGCCCTTCTCCCTCAAAATCCCGACAACTCTTCTACCTAACTCCTCTATCTGGGATGTATACCTCAAAGCATTGAAGTTTACTCGGCAACGCAACTTCTGAATCTCTAGAGGTAATCCGTTATTAGCCAATCGAGCATCCGTTCTATTTAAATGCACAACTTTGTGCCTTTTCACCAGTGGAAGAATCTGTTGGTAAAGACTTTGTAAGATTAGTGGAAATTGAGTCACAAGCCTAATTAAGGAAAAGGTTTGATGCCAGCAGTACGTGTTCATGAACCAACCTGGTTATGGTAGTAGGACATGTTAGACCAACTAATGGGTGGCAACGAATATAGCATTCGCTTTCCAACTCTTCTCTTGAGCCTTGGTGGCAATTCCTTCAATATCCGAACCTCATCTCTCAATGAGGTGACGAAATGATCCACATCAAATATGTCATGGAAGTCACTGCCACGTTTACAGGACACGCTTAGAATTGATGGCAGTCCTAATTGAGAAATCTAGACGTTTATGAAAAGATAATTTATCCACGTCTCGAAGGACTGTCAACCTACCTTGGATCGGCCCAAAAGGAGGTTTTATCCAGTTCTGGAACAATAAGTGTGACATTTAAGTATCTGGCGATTGTAACCATGTCGCATATCTGCAGAGAAGATCCAACCCAGATTTATAATATCTTCATCGTATTTATCTAAATCAGAATTCTATTGTTGTCATTTTTTTTAACTTCATTTCATTCACGGTAGCCCCCTCAATGATACAACGCAGAGAAAAGAAACTTAACACTGATTGAGATTGCAATGAAAGTAGCAGAAAACTCACTGCTGCTCGCATTTGATTTAGTCCTCCATTGCAGGAAACCCTAAGATAACCATTGTTCTTATAAGCCCCTGCAAATAAGATTTATCAAATTCAGAAATGATAGATGACATTAAAAAATCCCAAAGTTTGTACCAAAAACAGAAAGAAACAAAGCTCATAATGGTCAGCGAGGAACGGGCTAAAAAATCAACTGCACTATAACATAAATCTGAATCAACTAGAAAACTGTCTTGCGGACCCAAGTTATTTTACTGATGAACTGTATAAAGGTTGTTATGGGAACGGGAGACAAAGCAATTGAAGATTTACAAGAATTCGGTACTTATCTTGTCTAGAATCTGCATCCCCATGAACAAGTAAAAGACACAAAGGGCTTGAACCTAAAAACTCATGCATTTAAAAGTTATAAGCAAAAATTTTACATAGAAGATGCAATGACAGAGTTCATAGAAAGAGATTGAACTGTGAAAACCGAAAACAACAGACATGAGAGGTAGTTAAAACCCCAAATTTTATTCAGTAGCATATTAGAACTTCGATCCTATGGCAATCAAAAGACTTTTCCTTGTCTAAGTTATAAAAGTAAAGAAAGCAACTGAGATTATATTGCCAAACCCAAAACTTACTTTTTGGTGGGGAAGCAACTTTGTACGGAGCAGAAGGCAATTCGCCAGGCAGAGGCAATCCTGACGGACTGAAACAAGAAGGCCAACCCTTGAACATTCTTGGCCCCCACATCTCTCCCAGTGTTATCAACTGAGCAACAGAAGCACAAATAAACATAATCGTTATCACCCGAATTACGAAAAGCTTTATTCGAGGTCTCAATACCCTCGAATTCTTTAACTTTTCAACCTTCACCCCACTCAAAAACTTGAATCCCATCTCACACTCCTCCCCATGACTACACTTCCCATCATTGCTCGTCATTCTACACATTGTAACAGTATTCTCTCCTCCAATTCAAACTCCCCACTAGTTCGCACAAACTTTTATCTCTTCAATGTTATAGCAACCATGAATTCTGTAAATGCTTCATCCCCCGGCCCCAAAAAAATAACTTTAACACAATGGTATGAGCTTGTCGATCAAATTTGTGTTCTAAAATGCCGAAAATAAAGATGGTGCAAAACTTCGAAGTTGGAACCAATTGTGACTCTAAGCACGGGGTAAATGTTATCTTCTCACGAGATTCTCCAAACTTGATTGACATAAATAACCAAACCCACCTCTTATATAACCATTTTCTTGTTCTTTAATGCACCTAACTGTGTCACCATCTCCTACAGTCTCACCGCACTGAGTCACCGACCATGAAAAACTAAACCAAACCCAGAAAAAAAAGGAAAAAAAAAAAAAGAATATGATTTGGACTCAACTAAAACTTCACCGAGAAATTGCAACTTGCTCGTTCTTTATATATTCCAAAAAAGAAGGCAGCAGATTGCCCGCGAATATCTCCAAGCGGTTCATCCAAGATTCGCCTGAGAACAGGTCGAAGGTTGTTGAAAGAAGAGACGTAACAGAGATGGAGATAGAGTCCTGAGGTTTTAAACCTCAGAACTGAAACCCAAAATCCTGTAATTGAGGCGCTAAAAGTGTTCCTTATACATATACGTCGCCGAGAGACGTAAAGGGTTTAACAGTACCATTCGACAAAGTGGTAAGCTTTTTTTCCCAAATTCCAACTTTATTTTTTCACCCTTTTTCTTTTGATTATCCATTATTTTACCTTCCTTTTCTTTCTCTTTAATTCCCTTAGAAAAATGGGCAGTAAAGGATTTTTCATCATCCAAAAGAAACACTGCAATTACAGATACAGAGGGTTTCTTCTAAAAAGCCATTATTTTGACAAGGTTTACATCCTCCTCTCCAACGTATACTGATCCGATTTTGACAATGCAATCTTATCCAATTACTGAAAGCTTTATCCTACTAATGTAATGAGCTATTCCTAGAATACATATTGATCTCCAATCCTTTGTCTGCATTAGTCTTATTCGATCTGATTACTAAAAGCTTTATACTACTAATTTAATTAGTTACATGTAGAACATGCCACATAGATTGATCTCCAATACTCAGTTGGAATTGGATAGTCCAATTAAAAAAAAAAAAAAAAAATATATATATATATATATATAGCTCTAAAAGTCTCTATATATGGAATTCACAGTGAGTAAAGTTCTCACACTGATATCATTAAATGATGTCGTGCCTACTCATTACTTTTATCTATTTTCAACTTGGGTAATCCTATAATTTGAGAAAATCTCCATCCTTGAAACATAATCCTAGAAAAATAAATACAACTTATTACTCATTAAATAGCCACATTTAAAAAAGGAAAAATACTAAATGTAATTAAAAAAAACTTATATAAAATTTACTTCTCCACATCTTAATTATTGATATGTTAAAAATCATGAAATTTGAAAAATTTCAAAAGAAAACTAATAAAATAATTCTTGTAAGTAAAATTATAAATACATATAGCACTACTCTTTAAAAAAATAAGGATGATGTAAAAACATAAACATTTAATAAATACTAATTACGTCAGTAAACCATTTAGTTCTTAAGCTTGGTAGTTCGGAGAAAACATCTTAAATTTTGCCAAATGAGCCTTGCGACCAACAAATGCAATACATGAATATTCTCATGTTATTCAATCGAATATGGTGCAGTTTGAAATAATTTTAGATGAAAATTGAATAAAATATTATTAGTATATTAATTTTTAATATTAATATTATTGATTTGAAATCTGAAAAAGATAATTTTTTTATTATATATTGTGTGAACATTAAGAAAAATTATAATGATAATATGACATGAGACGATAATCTTTTACTATTCAAATGGGGCCTATGTCTTTCGACCGAGTTTAGGCTTCAACACACTTCCATAAACTAATCTTATAAAGAAACCATTACAGTATGATAAAGTACCTAATCGTTCCCATGCGTCGCGTAGATCTATACGACTAGCTATGTTAAGAAATAGATGAAACGTCTTATATGAGTTGGTGAGTTTGACACGATGGCACTGACTCTCTAATCTCCATAATAGAGATCAAGCGCTAGAAAAGATGCAATAACATGCATGCATGGATAGACAAATATGAATTATGAGATTCTTATTCTAAAGTTTTGGAATGGGGATTACTGGGGCTTTAGTACTGATGCATGCATTTAAAGTTTAAACTCGGACAGTATATCTCCCTGCAGTGAATTTGTCTTCTTACGTAAAAAGTTTTACGCCACAACTAGAATGAGTTGCATTAATTCCCACTGTATTAAAAGAAATTAAAAAAAAAAAAACCCCGTAAAAAGTAAATGTTTCAATATTACAATCACAACAACAGAGAAAGATAACAAGTCAGGAAGATTCGTCACTATTAGTGCGAAATGGGATCATCACAGCTTTCTAATCCATTCTCTTTTCATGATCAATCTGTGTTCGATGGTGGGTTTCGAATGTGACATTATTGATCGATTCATCATCTATCATAGTACACTTTTTCACCTAAAAAATCCGCAGCTTTTTGTAATTTTTTTTTAATAAAATTTCAACAGTGATTGAGAAACTGAGACGAATTTAGAAACCCAATGTATATTTACTCAGGGAAAGGTGGATTATCGAGCAAAAAGTACACGTTTCAATTCAGCCAGTACAGGCTTTGTTTCTGCACCCAGAACAAAAGAAAAAGAGTCGCAAGAAATGGAGTCTGGACAAAGGAAACACTCCGGAACATGCAACACTGATCAGAAAGGAAAATAAAACTAATTAACAATCTTTCCAAGGCATAAAATTATATATTTAGTATGTTTAAAACTTGTTTGCTTTGCCAAATTTGCATGCAAAATCAACCCTTTTTCAAGATTTGGGTATACAAAAATCCGTTTTATTCTTTAATAATTTACATAGATATAAAGGTATTATTTTATCATATAGTTATATATATATAATTTCTGTCAGTGCTTTCAAATTAATGACTGATATTTGAGAATATCATGTGGGCTATGTTTCACTTCTATGTTACTGATCTTGATTGACACTAACAATATAGCTTTATTCGATCGTAAAGTACATTACAGACCGAAAGCACTTTGGAGCATACAATGGTGACAAAATCACATGGATTATTTTCCTCATGGCTATCGCTGCACTCTGCGTCATGAAATAGCATATTTTTCATAAGGGTTTGAACTCTGAAGACTAATGCCACTTAAAAACCCTACATATTTTTAGCTGACGGGGGTATCAGTAGTATTATCTTGTTTTTATTACCGTGAGTCAAGATTTTCTTGGAGGTTTTCTTTGAAATTTAAGATCATTTCGGACAAGATGAAAGGAGATAAATATATGTACAAGTGTGTGTTTTCTAGACATTATTAAATGTTCAATAAATATTATAAGATTCATTTTATTAGTTTATCTCTTACATTTATTTATACTTTAGGGTTGCACAAAATTTTTAGAGAATCTATATCATACAATCTTGAGTTCTTCTATTTTACTGATATGACAAGACTTGATTTATAGTAGATTTTATTTTTATATTTTTCTAATATTAAAGTAGATCTTGTCATGTCAATAATATAAAGAGTGCGGCTACTATGCCGCATTGTACCGCCCAGCGTTAAATTTTTTTTTTCATTTTTTTAATCACTTTCTTAATCATGAAGTAAAAAAAAAATACATCAATACATTTTAAATCACTTTCTTAATCACTAAGTAAAAAAATATATATATATTTTTTTCCCGAGCGGTACATTTGAGCGATAACATTCGGGCGGCACATTAGCTTTATTCTGATATAAATGGTATGCATTGCACGCATACTAATAGAATTTTTCTACTTTACGTCTTATCAAAAATTAAAAATCATGATATTATAAGATAAATTTTTAAATTTAAATTAATTTTATAAATTATATTATATTATGCGAATAGTATGTAAGGTAAAATAATCTAGATTGCTGTATATTGAACCATCGATTGAACTAAAACCCACATTCCAATTAACATTATGCAACTTTAGAGCGTTTATCAAGCAATGGTGAGTTTAAAAAGACAAATCTGTAATGAGTGTCACAGGAGTTTAGAACATGATTTAATTAGGAAAGTGCAAGCTAGCTAGCCAGGGCTCTCTCTGTTTTTATTTTTTTACAGCACAGCTAACATGGAATTCCCTTAAAATTGAGAGCATTTCAGCAGTGAAAATGAGTGATGGCAGTGACACGTATTGGCCATACAACAACACTCTCGATAAGAGTCGTGATCGATGGACCAGCTTATCTATATCTGATACCATAGTTAATGCCAATTTTGCAGGCCTAGCCTCTTTCTACTCTCTCACCTGACGCGTTTTCTGTTTTCTTCCATAATTTTCATGCATTTTTCCGCTGTTGATGGGGAAATCTCGTGCTGTTCACAGCTGTCATTCATCTTAAAATGCACACACATTCACACATTTTTACAAGTTTAAATGCCAGAAGAAATCATCTTTTTTGTTATTCTTGATGTCGCCAGAATCTCATGATATTGTAAATAAATTATTATAAAATCATAGAAAATTCGAAATTTATTTATTTTCTCTTTTTTTTTTTAAGACGACAATGTTTATTTTTTTTTTTTTGGAAAAAAAAAATATTTTTAGCTTTGTTCGAACAGTACAATAGTTTAGCAACCCTCCCAACTGACTGACAATAGCCACACTACACATGGCTTAGAAGAAAAAAAAAGGTCTACATGCATAAAAAATACTCCGCAAATATCCAACAACGTATAATATTCTAACATATCATGATTTATATAAAACAGGTTACCAACATGCGAAAGGTGTACGTTATTTTAGTTTGTAAACGGAGAAATTCTGATCAGTCAAGGAGAAGCTGGCTTCGAAGAAGCAGCGGCCGGAACGCCAGGAATGCGAGGGGAAGTTGGGACTGGAGAAAATGGAGGGGAAGGAAATGGCTGAGATTGTGGAGGTGGCGATGGAGTTCTAAAACCTGGTATTGGTGGAAAAGGAATCGATGGTGCTGGTGACGGCGGGAATGGCTTCGGGATAAGTGGAGATGGCTTAAATGGATTTGATGGGAGAAGTCGTGGAAAGAAAAGTTCCGGTTGGCCTACCTTTTGATCTTGTAACTGACTTGTCTTCAAGGATTCAGAAGATTTTGAATTTGTAGTCTTTCCTGGTGTGGGTGGAAATGGAATTCCTAGAAGAGGGGGAAGTTGTGGCAATGGTGGAAGCTCGGGCAATCTTGGAAGAGGAGGGAGTTGTGGCAAATGTGGAAGCTCGGGCAGGCTTGGAAGAGGGGGAAGATAGTTACGATTTGTCGGAAGAAGATCCGGGACTCTTGGATCCTGACTTGAAGGTGATGGAAATCCTAAATAATTTGTTGGAGAAATTGAGACTACTTTCTTGTAAAAGAGTTGCTTGGGATTTTGAATGCTTTGTTTTTTGTCACACAGGATTGGCTGCTTTAATGGCTTGAAGGAGAAAAGTCCGGCAGAAAAGATGGGAGTCCCTTCCTTTCTAGACTTGAGATGGAGTGCAGATGAAGTTGCTGTTGAGGCCACAGCACAGTAAGGCTCACTGCTGTTGATCAATTTGACCCGACATCCCTCAATTCTTTTGACATGTTTGCTTACAGAGAAAGGCAAATGGACTTCGAATTCTCCATGCTTATCTGTTCTCACTTCCTTCCGGAAACTTGGTTTTGAGGTCCCGTATTTGCATTCCACAGCAACAGATGCACCTGCATACACAACCCAGAAATAATTTCCCTAGCCTCTGAATTAAGTGGATGAATACACGCAGACACACACACACAACTTCTTTAATGAAGTTATTGAGACGAACCTGAAATGAAATGGCTGTTCTGAGTGAAATCCTGTTCGAAGCATGTGTCACAGTAGACAGTCCCGACAACAACTGCAGATGAAAGCAGCTTCGTCTCATGCCTAGTAGCCTCGGAAAGATTAGTAATTGCGATACCGAGGAAGAGTATGACTAAAAGGCAAGACATTAGATTGTCTTGGAAGAAAATGAGCTACGCACGATCGAGTTGGGTTTAATGAGAATTGCTGATCAGGAGGCCTATTACTAATGTAATATACTCTCTGTGAATTGTATTGTTTGTTTGATCATCATATTCTAGCTAGCTAGCTGCCTTCTTGAGGTATAGATTTAGGGTCCGAACGTACAATTCTTATAAACTGTCAAAGTTCACCAAGTTGCCTTTTTAGTTATGTCGTTCATGCAAAAACCAGTCAACCACAAACTAAAGATAGTAAAGATGGTATAGTTGGGTCCCTGTTGGTTCACGAGACATGTCAGGTAGCCATAAATTTCATCAGTCCTTGAATCGATGACCAATTATATAACAAATTTGTGGAAATGTAGGTGGGACAGTACCATTCTTATGGAAACTGCATGGCGAATGCCGAATGTCCATCCATTTATGTGCTGCAAAGGCTATATATATATATATTATGTAAGAATGTCCAGAGTTTGCAAGCCCTGTTCAAACTTCAAACACTTTTATCAGTTGTGCATATATAGTAATATGCCATGTGGATTTTGTCACCTCGATCATTAATTTCAATTCTTCTATAGAGATTTCCCTGAATTAACATTGCTAAATATGATAAGACAAGAAATTAAATGATAAATATTTGAATTTTAAAACAATGAATGTTTATTTGGGAGAATCACTTTGATGAATAGGACGTCCCTTGAAAACATTAGATGAATTTGATCAGTCATAACTAAATTAAAGTTTGGGTTAATTGCAAAATTAATATTTGAGTTTTCACCTTTTGCAAAATTAATACCTAAAATTTTAAGAAACTTGCAATTTAGTACATCTGTACGTACCTATTTGGAAAAAAAAAATTCTTTGAAGTTCAAGTATTAATTTGACAAAATTAAAAACTGAGATCCAATTGAAAACACGTAGAAAAATTCATGTACTAGTTTTACCTTTAAACCTTAAAGTTCTCAATGCCAGGCTTGTTTATGTGACCTTGAAGAAAGTATAGAGTATAAACGACTTTGGTGCCATTGTGCAGCAAACTGCTCACAATTAACGATAAATTAACCAGAAACTATAGTACTATAAAGAAGTTTCTTTTTATTGACTCCGGGTGTTGTAGAATAACATCCCAACTAATTCCGAGGGTAAACATGCTCTTAGTAAGGAGTTTCTTGCAGGTACACTTGAGTAATTCAAGAAAAAAAATCTCAGTCCAATGACTCTGAAGATTGTTTGCTCCCAATGGAAGTATAAAGAAGTAGTGCTGTTAATATCTTTATGCATTCCACTTCAACTATAGCCATGTCAAACAATCAATTACAAACACATATCGCTAAGATTAAGATTACATGGCACTAATCAAGCCCCCGAAAAGGGATAATAAACCACCCGAGAACCAACACTATTGAATAGCCTATAATACAAAAAAAAAAAAAATGATCTCCCGGAGGAGGAGGGCCATCATGTACAAAATTAGATTGGCCTAGCCGTATGTCAAACTACAAATGAGGCCCCAACTGTTCCATCTTAGCCTAAAAAATTCACTCACAAGAGCTCCTTATCATAAAACGCAAGAAGCTACTGCTTAACGTGATTATGCCAAGCAGCAACATTTTGGCCATCCACCGTGACCCAGTCAACAACAGTTGACGCTGGCTGCTCCCACCACTCATCAAGCGGCAGTGTCATGTCATAAAACAAAAAATAAAAAAAACTAATAATAAGGAAAATAAAATAAAATAACCCAGAAAGGAAAAATAAAATTAAAAAATCAAGGATTTATATGACCACCCGTTGGCACCGTGATGATAGCTCTAGTACAACATACTAACATCTGGAACATAAAAATAATAATTTTCTTTTCCTTCTTAAAGGTTACTCATGCACACATACGAGACTGATCCTGTGATATTTTGCTCAACCCATTGCGTATCTAGTGTGGAGATGCCACTTTTACCGAAGAAGCATTGACCTAGACTACCAGTCTAGCAAATCACTTGTAAAAAATACAAACTAAGCTTATTTTCCGGCAAAGATATAGGCATCAAGCTTCAGAAAACATGTGGGGACTTGGATAGTTAGTGGTTACCTGAAACCCAGACTCAGGAATGTTGATCTGGCATGTATCATTTGAAGTGCTTAAGGAAGATATAGTTGCATATGAGGCCTCAAGAGAAAGAAGGCTCCAAAACAGTATTCTCAGTAATTTACCAGGATGAACAGGAATGCTAACTATTTGAATTTGAGATTATTGTACTTGGAATTAATCATTTTTTCTCTTGCCTTAACAATTTGAAAAACAGCCATTCTCATTAAGATCTATCTATGACCTGTCATCCAAAAAATCAACAGAAAACAGGATTGGCGCATGGACCAGATGCAATTAAATAATAATGTTCTGAGTTCAAACAAACTCCTAGGAAAAGCAATCAGATACTCTTGAAACAGCATGCCTAGAGATTTGAATATCACAAAAAACTTAAACTTAGGATGGAGCACATATGTTGTCTAAAACTTTGAGTAGTTCATAACTCGATATCCTTTCGTCTACAACCAACATGTTATTTGAGAATTTATCAATAATAGTATCTATTACGCCACCCAACCCAACCCCTATACCAAAGCTAACATTATCTTTTATCTTTTATCTTCTTTTTTTTTTTTTGGGGGGGGGTGGGGGGAGCGGTGCAAATAGAAAGTGTTTGCTAGAGTTGATTAACTTTAGTCATGATGAAAAGCGATTTGCTTACCAATCCCCTAGCGTATTTACAATCTTCCAAGGACTTTTGAGCATTCAAAACTGCAGTCTTAAGCTCAGGCAACCATTTCTCCGTGACAGTTTTTTCTTGTTCAGCAGCCATATTCAAACAATAACTTGTTGATCTGCATAATGTAGTCAATAGTTCTGAAACAAATCATTCACAAAACTTAGAAAAACTATATAAATAAGAAACTCAACCAACATGTTTATTTACATTCGGGAGTGGTGAAAGGAAGGGGAAGGGGGAGAGAGAGAGAGAGAGAGAGAGAGAAGTCAAGTCACAGGTACTACAATGCACATGTGATCCTTCCTGAGTGGCATAGCTCAATAATGCAGATCGATTTCCAAAATGGCACAAGAGCTATGTACGCCTGGTACATGTAAGATGAAGAAAAGGCAAAGAACTAAGACTAGAAAGACCTTAAACGCATCTCCTAAAAGATGCACAGTCAGCAAAAGGTTGAAGCAGCAACACAAATGAAACACAGCAGATCAGTAAAAGATGTTGCTTGGTCATTGGTGGTTCAAACGATATGCAATATCATTTTTGATTGGCACTAGGTATCCGTCCAAGACCAGCGTCTCGACTAATCCCGGAGGTACACAAGCCCTTGGCAAAGAGTTTCCCACAAGTGGGCCTCGAGTAATTCAAGGGGAAAATCTCCTAGTCCAATGGCCCTAGGAATTGTTTGCACCCAAGAGTATTTGAACCTTAGACCTGGAGGGAGCATACTAAAAAGAACAAGGCCTTGACCACTTAAGCCAACCCCTACGGGCTGATATGCAATATGATTGAGAAGACTAACTTCCATGAGGGAGAAACTGACAGGAAAATAATAATAATAATAATAATAATAATAGCATTTATCAGCTAGAAGAACATTTCAGGTTCACCTTTCATATTCTTGTTGAGCACGGTAAGCATGGTTCAGCAATGCATGACCACTTTGAACAAGTTCTTGCCGTATACGAACTAAATTTATTGCCTTTGCCAAGTCTTCCAACACACTAGCCTCAGAACCACGAAGTTTCAAACAGAACTCAAGAGACTCCAATACTGATGATAAACTAGCATCTGAACCCCCCCAAGCCTAATTATAGAGCACAAGTTATTAGTTGGTGATAAAAACAAGAATTAGGTAGGGACCGAAAATACACCTATCACGTGGGCATTCCACCCCATACGAATAATCTCTTTCTTTGTTAGTATGCCACACAACTAATCTAAGGAATACGAGTTGAAAAACACAAACATAGCAGGTCGCACACCCATTATTTCAATGAAAACCTAAGTGGGGTTTTACTTCCATTAAGATTGGTTTTTCAGGGCTAGTAGGTTTGGGCTATACATAAGATCAAGTGACTGAAATCAATTTTATCTGCCCTAAAATAATTTATTTAAATAGCGTGTAAGACTTTAAATGATCAGGAACTCATTTACCATGGTTGAAAGGAAGTATTTTTCTTTTCGTTTTTGGTTTTCTCCATTTTCAGGATAAAAATAAATAATCAAAGAACCAAAACACCCAAGGAGGCAATTGGTCTTTTTATGTACTCCATGGCGTTAGCATTCTATATCGATGGTCAAAAACTCACCAGAATGATATTGAAGCGCAGCAGAAATCCGGCATATTGATGGGATTACTGATAGATCCCTGGCACCAGCTTTTGCAGTCAGAAGAGCAGCATTCTTTTCGGCAGCAGCGACGGCTTCAGGTCCAGTGGATCCATTGGCACCCATGGATTCCAAGAGGGCCTGATGCAAAATTACTGGAAAATAAGTCCTACAGGTTATAGATGCAAGCAGCAGAGAAATATTTTCATGACCTCTAAAGTAGAAAAAATTTTAAACCCAAGAAAAAAAGCAGTTGCAAACATGATAAGCACACTAGGAGGCTGGGCTATTTCAGACAATGATGCCATAAGGGATATCTTAGTGCCCAGATCTGTCTGATTAGTTATCAGGAAATCCATTTACATTAGGCGGCGACATCATTATCAACATCCAACTTGAGTCTCCGTGGATCAAATAATTGACTGTCTATATGGAATTGAACCCTGTAAAACTTTATTGGTGAGATCCAGTGAATAATGGGTTTCAATTTTCAAGAAGACTACAAAAGAAACAGGCAATTACTGCACTGCAGACAATAGGTCGGAAAAAGTTCAAAACATCAGTTCCTTGGACATACCTCATCAATCATCCATGAAAATATCAATCCTAGATTTGTCAAGTCATCGTTACAAAGGGGTCATGCTAAGCGTCTTTGTGTCATTCCAATTTCAGCAGGTGTCACCAATTCGAAGTGAGGCTCAAAACTTTACCCTTGTAATTTAGTATTTAGCAGGTAAAGGAGTTCTGATAATAAATTATTGTTAGAGATGAGTCCTAGAAAACATCAAGATGTGTATTTGGTATAGCATTACTAAGTAGTTCGGCTTCTTTGCCTACTAGTTAGAAACTTAAGTTGGATACAAGTCATGGTACTGTTTCATGACATAATGTGAGAGAGAGAGAGAGAGAGAGAGAGGGGGGGGGGGGGGTTAGTGTTCATGTCATAAAGCTTGAAAGACAAATTGGTTCACTTCCTAACAGCTTAAAGCTTTTGGGATAGCTAGTTTTCATCATTTCCAACATGGGATGAGGTGCATTTTGTTTGAGTTGGGGGCAGAAGTCATGGAACTGTTTCATGACATTATGTGAAGGGGGGGGGGGAGTCAGGGGGGTTGGTGTTAGGCCTTGTTTGTGTAACAAGGTATTCTTAGATATTTCCTTCCCAAACATCACTCAAACACAAAACACTTTTCCAATTTCAAATCTTTCAACTTTTTCATCTAATCAATTACAACTTTCCCAAACTTCCAAACAATACAAAATTTTCAAACTTCAAACCAAAAATTATGTTCAAACAATTTTTAACTTTATAATATATTTATTCAACTTTCTCTCTCTCCTTTCCCAAAACCCAATAAAACATTTTTAACTCAAACCATTTCACTACTGTTCACAAACCATTTCACTACTATTTATAGATATTCTTTTTTTTTTATAAGTAAAAGATTTATTGATCCTCGTAAATAGGCAAAGCCTGAGTACACAGGGGGTATACAAAGAGAACCTAGTTACAAACTAGTGTTACAAATAGTAGCATAAAAGTCTTGAAGACTTGCACCGTTCAGTACAATAGAAGATGCCCAAAGTAAAAGTGTATGAAAGAAGAAAGCCCTGAAACCATACAGATATTCTGAGATTTTCTAATCATCCAAACAAGTGTTCATGTCATAAAGCTTGAAAGACAAATTGGTTCACTTCCCAAAAGCTTTATCCCAACAGCTTAAAGCTTTTGCGATTGCTAGTTTTCATCATTTTCAACATGGGATGAGGTGCATTTTGTTTAATAATGTTTATGTCAAGTAGCATTTGCAATAACTCGTGCTAAGATGGCAATCAGAAACATAGATAGCACCATACAGACACACCTGCCTTAACATGCAGCACCTCTTAATGCACATTCCTTTATGCACAAAACACTAGTTATAATTATAATATTGCATATTTAAATGAATGCACAAAAGGTACAATAATAAACAAATATTATTGATCCTTAAGCTCATGTGACAAGCAATCGATTTTTCAACAAAAGCTAGCTCCCTTAACTTCCATCAGATTCCAGCAGTTGGTCATCAAAAATAGATTCCAACAGTCGATTCTCTCCCCCCAAAATCATATGAGCCAATTCAACTATCGTGAAAGGAACAATGAAAAAAATCAAACTAGTAATTAGCAAAATCTAAGACTGCCAACAGACTCCCTATAATACTTAAATAAATCACATGATAACATTACATAGCTGACATACCTGTGGGGTCGATGGAAGCATGTAGATACTATTATCTGGACTTTGTTAGAAAGCAGAAACTTCTTTATCAGTAAGATCTTTTGCACTATTTGAAATGTCCATCACGACTGTGCATGCTGGAATTATAGTGCTTGATGCATACTCCCTTGCAGCTAGTGGTTGATGATTCCAGAATGCAGCAGCATCCTACAAGATTAATGAAATCACCTGAAGAATCTTATGAAGAAAAAAATTATTCACTTTGTCACTTAACTTGTGGAAACAACAGCCATAAATTCCAAATTAAATCCATATTCTACTTTCACTACATGAATATATTGCCTAAGATACTAAACATGTTGGCTTTAATTTCTCAAACAGAATGCACTTACTTTTATCCCTTCCTGCCTTCTTCCAGCATCAGTTAAAACTATAATTTACCAATAGATCCATCACCAAAGATGTGCCATTGGCCATTACACAATTATGGAAAGTGGAAGTGTGGTATCCCATTTAATAATTAAATTGTGCTTCAAATGGCAGTTCCATTGTCAGCGTATATTTTCTCTGATCACCCCATTTAAAAGGAAAACAAATTCTTAAATGCTATTCAAAAGTAAAGTAGATCCTCCAACTTTTATAAGACAACAAAAATATTCCCTAAAACTAAAAGTGCCTAAAAAAAGGACTGGTTTTACCAGAAATTTGACATATGTTACCATGTTAGCCTTTAGAAGAGCAGTATGTATCATTTCGAGTTCAGATCCATGAGCATCAAATTCTTCTATCTTCTTCCATTTCTTTTTCAAAGAATCTTCCACTTCTTTCCTTTCTGCACGTAATTTATTCAAGTGCAGTACTTCAGCCATTAGTGTATTGAAACTTGCCCTCAACCCAGCAACTTCCTGTTCCTTTGACCAAACCTCAAACTGTACCAACCCACAGATAATAGAATGGCCCAATGATTCAGAGTGATATAACTCAAGTTGACAAATCGTGAAGAAGGATATGTTGAATTAGAAGGCAGAAGAGAGCATCTTTTAGATAGGATAGAACGTAGCATAGAATAAATGTGGCCAACTCCAATCACTTGATGAGGACTCACAGAGCTAACCTGAAGCTAATTGGGACTAAAGGCTTTGTTGAACTGAGTTGAGTTGAGTAAAATACATTATTCTAAACAAGAAAATAAGGAAGAACAAAGATGAGTAAATAACCTCTAACCATGGCAATGATCCATCCATATTATTGTTGAACAGAAACTGAAACCCATAAGATCTACCAGCTTACCTCGAATTGCCTAAGACTACCCATATTCTGTGGGTACCTCCAACACTAAATGAATGTGAAGAAACTGCATCACTACTTCCATGCAAACATTTTACAAGTTTTTGAATTGAGTCCCTAGCTTCAGCAGCTTTAGTCAGTGCATCTTCAGTAGCCAAAAATTGTTGAACATGAGCGTTCTATGAACAACCAAAAAACCAGAATGAGTTAAACTTCCCAACAACATTAACTGAACAGAAATCAGAAAACGAAAAGAACAAAAAGTTAGTTCGCACATAGTTGAATGATTGAATCAAAACCGTCTTTAGGAAAAGGTGCCAGTGTCTAGCTCTAAAAGCCCATTTGGCATGGAGGAAAAAAAGGGAGCTTACACTCGATAGATTAAAAAAATTAAAAAAACGTTTATCATTGGAAATAAACTCAAATGATTTTTTTTTTTTTAATCAGTAAATAAGGATTTTATTGATGAGAACTAGGCATAGGCCAGGTACACGGGAGTTCAAATGAATATTAGAAAATAAGGGGGAGAGAATTAAACTTGATAAGATTAGATAAAGGAACATGACTACTTACATTATTAGGTGACCCGTAGAAGATAAATATAAAAAGTCAAAGTCCGAAGAGAGGAAAACAAAGAAGTTTACAGGTCCACCAGATAAGAAAGATCTAATATGTTAATTATGCAGAAAAAATAAAATAAAATTAAAATGAAAACTCAAAAAGAAACCTGTCTTTCAAGAAGTTGATTTTGAGTTCCTCTAGAATGTACATCTCCTCCAATGGTTCCATTACCATAAAGCTGATAGTGTAATGGTGAGTTCACATCAGTAGAAGATGTATCCATAACTGTATTGTTCTCATATTAAGCAATAAAAACGTATTGGCCCATTAAAAGGTGATTACACATTGACAAAAAATACCATGAATTCCACCACAAGAATTTTGAAAATCATAATACCAGTGAAACATCTATTTAATCTGAAGATTCAGGGAAAACAAGGAAGCATCACTATCGGACAAAAGGAAACAAAGGCAAAACAAGTCAAATAAAGTAACAAATCATGCCAGAACAATTAAATATCGCAAATCAATAAACATGCCACTTTAAACATATCCCCATGACGGCAACTTCTTCTCTCTCTCTCTCTCTCTCACACACACACACACAAGCACATCACTATATGTGTGTTTGGCTCTTAAACTTGATAATTTAAGAGCCAAAAATGCCAAAAAGACATCATAGACTAAAATCAAGCTTGAATTTGTATAATTGGGATAACTTTTCAACCAGGCTCATAAATACCATTTTTGTTTTTAACCCCTTCTTCAGTAGTAATCTAAACCCATTGCAAATAATGAAAACTACAGGCAAAAATAAAATCCTTTATCAAAAAATAAAAGCAATAATTGGAATAATTTTATAACAGGCAGGTTGACTTCCTTGTATCTCTAAACTAAGCACGCTTAGGCGTTGCTCTTGTATATGTCCCGTATACTTGGACTTTTGCCTATTCTTTTGATCAATAAAATCTTGTTTATCGACTCAAAAAAAATAAAAAAAAATGCATGTTGACAAAAAATAGACCCTGTGTCTCACAAAAGAGTAACGAATGGAAGATACAAGTCCTAGGGTGTTAAAAATTGGATTAAGACCCACAAAGCTAATTATTGGCCAAAGAAAATAATAAATCCAGTTAAGGACCTTCAACCAATGAACATACTTCAAAGAGCCTTGAGTTGACATTGTTGCCAAAGTAATAACTTCTAAAACATCAACTCCGGATATAATAATAGCCGTAGCCCAAGTACACGGAACAACATCATCTAATATGCATTCAAGCTCTCAAAACCGGCTCCAAGCATTGCGGTAAAGGGTGGTGGCTTATAGTAAAACATAGAAATGATGGTATAGGACCAACTAGGCTTGGTCATCTATTTAAAACTGAAACACGTAAGTTCTTTTCTCAAACAAGGTTTCCAAATAACAAGCCAACCAATATATCTATATCACAAGCACCATAAATGACCGTTCAAGAAGACCCTGAGCGAATTATTTTCTAACGGAAATGGTTAAAATCTATGGTAGAAAAATAACAGAAATGGTTAAAATCGATGGTAGAAAAATATTGCAAGTAACAATCTCGTCACAGACATTTGTCTGTTTAGTTATATACCCGACTGAACAACTATAGTCGAACATTGACAAAGTAGAACAAAGAGTTGGTTGAGTCACAGAAGTACAAATGCAAAACAGGAAAGCATAAAAATACCTTAAAGTTTCTGCATCAGCTCTAATATCAATTTTCTCATTTTCTCTAGAAATCAAAGTTTTCAACCGTAGAGTGTATGCAGTAACTGTTTGAAGCATTTGAGGAGGACTCTTCATGTAATTTTCTATAACAGTTCTAATCACATCGGGTATTTCACCATCAAAATCAAAGCCTAGCTTGGCTGCTTCCAATTGAGGATTCAAATGAATACCACTTCCTTCGTAAGCAGGAAAAGAATTGCGTACTTTTTCAATCATATGCGCTGCAAGAGATTCACATGCCTTGCGGATATTTCTTTCACAATTCTTCTCAATAAGAATCACGTCATCTGCAGACTTGTTTCCCTTAACAGTTGAATTAACAGCTTCCTTTTCACTGTTTGCACTAAAGCTGTTACTTATTTCATCTGAAGAGTCATCACTCAGCCTCTGATCATTCCTTGCTTGATTGACATGGTAATGAAGACGTTTGTGATATTCTGCAAATATGTTTGTGGCTTCGTCACACTGTTGCTCATAAGCCTTCAACAATACTTCCTTGTGCCTGCCTTATGTGTAAACCACTATATGCTCTAGCAGTCTTGTCATAATATCAACCCTCATGCAAAATCTGTTCACGATGTAAAGGCCACGAGTTTCATAGATCAATGCAATCCACATCATTGAATGTATATATCCAAAAAGATTTATTCTTGAGAATGTAGCCATCAAACTTAGTCATTTCTAAGCATCTAGAATCAAGACTCAATAAATACAAGTAAAATTATAAATAAATACAAAGATGATGGCTAGCCTAAAAAGGGCCACTAGAATTGATATCTTCATAATGTGTTTTTTTAATAAAGTTACCAAGAAGAAGATCAATTGCTTGTAGAGTAAGTGTAAAAAGGAAATGAAGCCGATCCCAGATAGTTTCAGTATAAGGCTTTGTTAAAATTGAGGTTAATTAACAAATGATGAAAAGACAATGACAAGAAATAAGGCTCTTTTTCCTCTCTATACCATTGGATGGCAGCTTTCTTTAGTTTCTTCCAGTTTTTGTTTTCTGATTTTTTTTTTTTTTTAATCTTCTTACACTTTATAATTAGAGGTTTCTAATGTATACTCCACGTGTGCTTCGATAACACCGTTTGATTTTAAAAACTATCTTACTTGGTAAAAATATACAATGACAAAAAATCATCCTGCTATATCATTAACGCACTTCCCGAGAAAAGACCTATGCAATGCCATGTAGGGTATTCATCCTTATGCTGCTCATCTATTCAATAAACTTTGTACTTTCTAGCAACCAAGTTTTGGCCTTTAAAACATGAAAAATATGGGTACTAGCATAAACTTTGCAATGTGCATGACCCTTAAATAAAAAGGACAAATACAATTCAGGTACAATTTCTTCAGCTACATCCACATTAAAACACCAGATCCTAATATCCAATTCACATTTCTTTCCACAATTTCGTCTAGAACTAATACAGCGTAAATCGCAGAAAGTCAACAAACAGATAGAGAATTAAACATTGTCATCGGTTTTACGAGTGACTGAACCTGTAATTGGCACGCTCGTCAAGCATCCTCTTGCGCTCGGCCTCCTCTCTCGAAACCTCAAGCATCTTGGCCCTCAAGCCCTTCCTCTGTCTCCTCGCGATTTGCCTCAACCTCTCCACCTCCTTGGCCGCCGATTCCCTCTCTTGCAACGCTGCCTCCCTCGTATCCGCCACACCGAATCCCTCTTCCACGGGCACCTTCTCCTTCCTCCTCCCTCTACCCCTAACCTCCTCTTTGCCACTGCCGCTACCGCTATCACTACCGCCACCGCCATGAGCCGTAATGTTCCTACGAATGTTCTCCGCCGTCTTCGCCGACTTCACGCAGGCTATCAAGAAATTCCAGACCGGGATCATATTCCCGCGGCAAATCCTGCGAAGCGAGTCTATTGAGGGCAACTGTGACTTGCCGCTCGAGTCGCTGTACGGACCCAAGGGTCGGTAACCCGTCTCCTTTTGGAGCCACCCCAGTATGGCCTCCGGTTGGGCCACCGAGCCGGAAGAGATCTGCATTTCTTTGGGGAAAACAAAACAACCGAGAGTTGCACCGAATTGGGCTGAAGTGAGATCTATGTATAGATAGAGAGAGGGTAGGGGAAGACGGGTGTGAGCGGCCGGCGAAGGCAGGAGAGTATGTAAGGAACTGAAATGAAATGAACCAATCGTCTTTATTCCCACCATTGTCTGCTATCTGTTACAACGTGCAAAATTCAAATCGTTAGCTACGTTTTTAGTTGTTATCGTGTGAAGTATACGTAAGAGTAGTCGTTTGGGATAGCTGATGTAAAGTGCTCGTTTGGGAGTTAGATTCATATTCAAATCTAAACTATTTTTCATCGTTATTATAATTTTTATATAAAATATAATAAATAATTTAATTTTTTTAATTTAAAATAAAATAATATTATAAAATTATATTATAATAATATTTTATTCAAATTTTAATAAAAACATCTTGTCTTAATTATGTAACTAAACGAGACACGTCCGATTTGGATTCGTAAAGTATTTTACTCATCTTACCTCATCATTACAATTTTTCAAAATTTACATATAAAATATAATAAACAATTCAATTTTTTTAAATCATAAAATAATAATAATATTAAAAAAAGAATATTTTAATAATATTTTATTCAACTTTAATCTTTTATCAAAAACCGTCTCATATCATCTCATCTCTTCTCTTCTATAATGAAATAGTAATAAGATAGTTTGTGAATACTAATGTGATAGTTTAAGTTGAGTATTTTTTAACTTTGAGAAATGAGAGAAAAAAGTTTAATAAAAAATATTATAAAATTAAAATATTGTTAGAATATAGTTTTATAATATTATTTTCATTTAGGGATTTAAAAAAATTGAATTGTTTTTATTTTTTATTTGAAAGTTTGGAAAAGTTGTAATGATTAGTTTGAAAAAATTGTAATGATTAGTTTAAAGATTTTGTATTTGAATCGTATTAGGGAAAGAGATGAGATAGAATTTTGAAATAAGATCTATTTCCAAAATTGTATTAGGGAAGGAGATGAGATAGAATTTTGAAATCAGATCTATTTCCAAAAATATCTTAAGTGTTCCACAATGTTTTTTAAAAGAGTTTTGCTATTTATGAGCTTGATATACCACACACAACACAATTTTTTATTTTTAAAATTTTTTTGAGTTTTATTCTTCTTAAAATAATTGAATTCTTCTACTTATCATTTATATACTACATATTTGGTAAGGAAAAAAAATTAAAAAAAATAACAAAAAGAGTGGTGTGTGGTGTATAGAGATGATAATTAGAAAATTAAAAAATAATTATGTAAATTTTATATTTACTTAATGTTTTAAAAAAGAATACATAATACTTATACGTTCTATAATTACAAATATCATTTATCTCTACATAAAGGGTTTAGGCAATAAAAGAGAATAGAGATGATAATTAGAGGTGATTTGTCCACTTCAAACTATAGTAGCATTTTATCAACTGAAAACCGGGCATAGGAGATTGGAAGAAGCTCTTGGTGGGAGTGGAGGCATTCATTCGTTAGTAATATTAGATGCAGTTTTAAGATATATAAATATAGGGCTGGCTCTTTTTTTAGGTAAGTTAGGCAATTGCCTAACGCCCTAGTAGAAGAAGGCTTAAAAACAAAAAATTTAAATATAATTTTTTAAAAAGAAAAAAACTTAATTAAAAAAATTAATTAACTCAATGAGAGAATATCAAAAGTATTAAATATATATTATATCATTATTAGTTTAAAAAGTATCACACATAATAATTATTTTAGGTACTCTCATTCTAAGAATATACTTCTCTTTTGTCATTAGTAATTTAATATATAATGTAAAAATTATAAATAGCAAAATCTAATTTTTGAGTGTTCATAAAATTTGTAGTATAATCATTTAAAGAGGCAATGACCCACTTTTTCTCAAATGTATAGGTTGTTTATAGAACTTTATTGACAATAATGATAATAATTATTTTTAAGACTTATTAATTGGATACTAAGAATATTTCAAAATATCTGTAAATAGTAGTGAAATAGTTTGAGTTAAGATATTTTATTGGATTTTGTCAAATGAGAGAAAAAAAGTTAAATTTGAGAATAGTTGAGAATATCTAAGAAGAGTTGTGTTCCCTAACAAGCTCTAAGAGTCTAAAACACGTATTGTAAAACTAATTTTGATAAAATATTCTCTAAATAAAAAATTTTATAATAAAGTTAGTTATTAGTTGAAAATGTGGTATAAAATCTTAATCAATAATTTTACTTTACAAAACTATAGGTATTATTTTTAAATAAAAATGTAATGTAAAAATAAAAATAAATTTATTTAATTTTGTTTTTTAAAATAATTAAAGAAAACCTCATTCAAAATTTTAGCCTTTAAGTCCCAAAAAGTATTGAGCCAGTCCTGTATAAATATCACATATTTTTTTTAAAAAAAAATTGAAATTCACAAATTATTTAAATTTTATATACAGTGAATAATAACCCTACAGTTGGATGAATAAATAAAATTTACAATCTCTTCCCCTCCATCCAAGGTTGGTACGTATGGATGGAAAAAGATTTTCAAACGCATTCTATAATTTTTCGTATAAATATTATATTAATATTTGAATTTAGAACTTGTGACAAAAGAGAAGCCGAATACCGTTAATAATAGTTTTCTGATTATAATACAAGATAACCCCAAATGTGCCCACTTCCTCTACGTACTAACACGTTAGAACAATAGAACCGTATGCCAACTGCCAAGCCTGAATTCAAATCTCTATCTCTATGTGAAAAAGCATGTCAGATTAAAGTTAAAAAAAAAAAAAAAAATTCTTTTAAATATTAATTTAGTAAAGTTGGATTAGATTCCTCGTAATTGTCCAACCACCGGCAGGGATAGAGATAGAGAAAAACATATGAGAGCTTTATTCCGCGCTTTCACAGGTCTTCTCGCACGCACAAAATGGCACGAAACCCATTTTTAGTATCAGATTTTCGTAGCACCTAATCCGAGCCCAATCAACAAGTAAAACTAGATAAAGATAACATCTTTCTTCTCCCTCCAGTCAGCTTCCTGAAGGTAAATTGATTGACTTTTTCTTTCATCGATTTATTTCTACCTCTATTACTTGTGATTTTCTATTTCATTCTTCCTGTTTTTGGTTCTTTGGTTTTGATAATCTCCAATGGGTTTATCTTTTTTGAAACTTTTGTCGTGTTTCTCTGGGTCGATCATTTTCTTCTGATAGGATTTATCCTTTTTCCAAAAGTCGGTGTCTTTTCATATAATACATGTGTTTTGCCTTAATTGCATGTCGTCCGATTGTGCAATAAGCATAATAATCGTCTTTGTTTTTGTGTGACCTTTCCTATTGGACGATGTGGTATCATTCCTAGCAACGAAAGGCAGAATTTTTGGTTAAATTGAAGGGAAACACTAAAAAAGTGGAAACTTGGACGGCAAAAAGTTTTCTCGTATTTCCCCCCTTGATCTATAAATTTTGCACCGATTGTTGGTTTGTGGCAATACAGCTACAATCGAACACCAAAAAATACTTTATCATCTGTGCATGTATATTGAAGTAAAACAGATTGTGATGGCAAATGTTTGATTATACTACGAACTGTGAGAGCTCCGATTGCATTATTAGAGATTGGCTTCTAGGTTCTGTAAATGGAATTATACTTATTTCGGTTTTCAATTTGGTTTGAGGACATCGTTTTCAGCTCTTTCTCATTTCTATGGTTCGCATAATTGTTTAATGCTATTATTTTCTTTTTCTGCAGGTTATAAAATCTATCCATAAGCAAGCCAGAAAAACCTCTGAGGCATTCGTATTTTTAAATTGAAGAGGGAGGGTACTGGTTTGCGGGGGATGTGGGACTTCTGCAAGCTGAGCGTCCTTTCTCGTTCTTCATTTATCAAAGTAGAAGAATTACTGCTATAAGATCATTTTGAGCTTGACATATATGCATATGACAATTGGTATCTGTTGATGAGATTGGGGGGTTGCTGTGGAGGGTTTTAAGTAAAAGAAAGAGATTGCAGCTGGCATAATGGGTGCTGTCTGTTGCTGTTTGAGTTCCGACAGTTTTGAAGAATATGTGAATTCAAATAGTCCTGTCTATAGGAACTGTATGTGTCTCAGTTGCTTTGTTCAGAACCTTTTAAATGCGGTATGTATCTAAGGTTCCCTTTTTTTTTTTGGGTGAATTCTCTATTTGCTGTAAGTTGAGTTACAAAATTTATGTTCAAAACCTGCAGCTACGACTCTGTTACTTAATTGAGAGCTTTTCCTCCATTGCTATGTGCTGCTGTTGGGGTCTTTTAGTTTGTTTTCATGTTGTCAAAACCTAAAACTTTTATGTGCAAATAGGTGTCTACATTCCATTTTCTTTTTACAAACAATTCGGCATGTCTACATGTGGAAAGTTTTTCTTTAACTGCATTAGTCTTGGCGTGCACTTGTATGCTTGAACCACAAATACATGTTAAAGTGTCTTCTCATTTTTGGAATTTTCACTAGCATTTGTTAATCTGGGTTTGAAGGTCAAGCTTGTTTTAGCACTAGTACACTGACGCAAATTTTAGTCCTAAATCACTCAAAAATATTTTAACATTAAATAATGAGAATATTCCTTAACTGCCTAAGCATATATTTTCTTTAACTTTTTGTTTTTGTCTTTTGTATGTAGTACACATCACTGTTTAGAAGAGGGGAAGTGCATTCCATTACTTCATCTATTCAGGGGGCAGCGTCTATGACTTCTGCAGCGTCTCTTGACAACTCTCTATCTGACATGTATCGCTCTCCTCCAAGGCCCCTACCTTACGATGCCGACCCCAGATATTTCTGCTTGCAGCGGGATGGACTGCTTTCAAGACGTGATAAGAGCTCAAGTCATTCACATGAGGAGACTGAACCTCTAAGAAGTGATGTTGATGCAGATCATACGGACTCTTTCAATTCAGGAGACAAATGGAATGGATCTGCTTGTGAAGATGGATCCAAAGAATATCTTTCTAGGTCCTCACTCAAACTCTCACAGGCAAATACTAATATTGGAGTGGGGAGCTTTTTTACATCAGCAGAAGATGAGGACGTCTGTCCTACATGTCTTGAAGGTATTTTTTTTTTCAATTCTTATTATTTTTTATTACGTGAAACATCACCAAAGTAGGACCTTTCAAGCCCACTCCTGGGGAGCAAACCCCAAATATAGAACCATGTGTCAGGTACTTGAGGGAACTCATAGTGCGGGATCAAATTCAGGATGTTTGAATATACAGCTCATCCCAAGCCCACCTTTTTATCATTAGGCTGCACCCTGACGGGTCTTAATTTATTTTGATATTCGCATTCAGATTGTGGAAAACCTATAATTATGGTGTCTTTCCTGTTAACACAGAGACGTCCTAAAATATGCTAAAGCTAGATTGGGCAGTAAATGATTTTATTTTATTTTATTTTTTATTTTTCCATTTTCTTGTACACCTTTCTGCAGAACCAGAAGACTGTGGGGTTCACTGCCTGGTTTGGATTCAGAGATAAGATGAGATGAGATGAGATAGTTTTAGATGAAAGATAAAAGTTAAATAAAATGTTATTATTGTTGTTTTGGGATTAGAAAAAGTTGAATTGTTTATTATATTTTGTATAAGAATTTGGAAAAATTGTAATGATGAGATAAGATAAAATGAGATAAGTTGAGATGAGGTGAAATCACCTCCCAATCCAAACCAGTCATGTTTACTTTTCAAAAGGGTATCCGTGTTCTGTCAAACAATATTTAGAATTGGCAAAGTCAGAATTTCTTCAGCAGCCTGACAAAAAAGGGTAAATTTCTGTAAGCTGGAAACTGAGGCATACTGAACGAATGGTTTCATGCAGTTTACATCTCACTTGACAATTTTCATCTTTTTACTTAATTGGGCTTGAAGGATGGAGGCAAAGATTTGTTGATTGCAAAGAAATATCAATACAGAGTGCTACTTTTTTTATAAGATCAACACAGAGTTCTACCTTAGCAAGGACACAGGGCATATAAGCCAATCTGGAAATCCTAAGCAACGTTTTGTGGATTTGTGCTTGTTATATTCAACAGGCCAGTTATCTTTGAAAATGTATTCTTATGAAGCGCATCTTTTGATGTATAGAATTTCATGGTTTTAACTTTTAAACTTACATTTGGTGCGCAGAATATACTCAAGAGAACCCTAAGATAATGACCAAGTGCTGTCATCATTTTCACCTGGGTTGCATATATGAATGGATGGAGAGAAGTGAAAGCTGTCCAGTTTGTGGCAAGGTACAATTTCTTCTCTTTGTTTGTCCATTGCATTCATAGATACATAGTTTTTTTATTAATTCGTAGATATATAGTCATACATACGTTCATACATATATGCATGCATACACATCACTATATGTGTGGGTTTGGCTCTTCAACTTGATAATTTAAGAGCCAAAAATGAGAGAGACAGAGAGACAAAATAGATGGTGATTTGTGGCCATAAACTGTAATTTCCCAAAAAAAAAAATTGTTTGTCCTGGAAAAATAGAAATGAAACAAATTATGCTGCCTGAATCTCAATTCATTCTGACTTGCCATTTATTGGATCGGCTTTCATTAGGTGATGGTATTCCATGAAACAACATGATCTTGATTGAAAGGTCTGCGTTGTGGAGGAAGCAAGCAGCACAACGAGAGGAAACCAAAAAGTGTACTCATTGTGAATACTGCACACTGAAGTGTTTGTTGTCCATAGTATAAATATAACAATTGTTTTCATATCCTTTGTTGTGAGCACATTCTGTTCCAAATGTTGATGGATCCGGAAAAACACTTCAAAGTATGGTTGAAATACGGCCGTGTTTTCGTAAAATAGCCTTGTACAGTCTTGTGAATGAACCGTGGAGAAGCGAAGCTTTTGGACCAGTTTTTAATACCGTTTGGGTTGAGACACTGGAGTCTGGAATGAACTATTTCAGTATTGATACCGATTTAGAATAGTCTATATATATATATATATAAACTAGAGGGATTCTATTCATTGTCTCACAACACATAATTTATATATTTTAATATTATTTTTATTTTTTATTTGATTTATTCTTGTTAAACTAATTAAGTTGTTCTATTTATTATCCATACAACACATATTTGTTACAGGATGAATAAAAAAAAAATTAAAATAGCTATGGTTGTGGTGTGTGGAGAAGATAAGTAAAATTATTCTATAGACTATATTTCAAAATAGAGTTTTGCTACTAATCATTTCCACACACCATACACTATAATTATTTTTATTTTATTTTATTTTTTAGTTTTATTCTTTATAAACTAATTAATTTCTTCTATGTATCATTTATATATCAAATATTTTGTAAGATGAAAAAATGATGTATGGTAAATGGTGCGAAGATAATGAGTAGAATTTTTTATATATAAAATTTAATAATTCTTCTAGATAATTGATAAATTTATCTCACTCTGATGTTACTAAGATCATGATAGTTACCATATCTGCTCAGAGTTGACAGACAGTCCAATGTGTTGGGGTTGCTTGTGCACTTTTATAAGATTATTCTTTTATAAGATCCGAGGAAGATCTAAAGAAGAATTCTGCGAGAGAGTTGGCGCCGGACGGAAAGGATTTTAAAAAAAATTGAAAAACCAAAAACGTCCCTTAGGCTTTGAGTTTCGGAAAAGCATATTTACTAAAAGTCCTTTGAGTTCACTCTTAATTACTAAATTGCCATTCACTTTTAATTAACCTTCCCAAGTGATTTCTCTTAGACCGGCGAAATTCGAAAATCGGCTGGTATTGTCTGGTATTGACCAAAATGACCGATATTTGACCCGATATGAAATATCCTCTTCCACAGTACTGTTCTGACACGATAAATTTTAACCGTATCAATCAAAATGGCTTTTAAAACTTTGGTTTGGACTCCCGCCGGTTGTATAGTTTGTGCAGTACTTCGTTACATTGCATTGTCGGTTCTATCAAAATTAGCTGGGATAGGGATTCGCTTCATTTTTATAATTATTATTATTTCTCTCGGCGGTAAGGATCATTGACTTTATTATTTATCTAGGGATTGGTTTTTGAGAAATAATATTTATAGTAATTGAGTGTTTAAATATCGTGTAATCTTTTTTTTTTAAAAGAGTAAATATAAGATCTATATAAAATTTTTTAAAAATGATTGTGTTGTATTTATGCACTTCACGACTATATGTAATAATAACTTATTGGTTTCTCTCTGGTTAGAAACTTTTGGGACGTACGATTACGAAATATGGGAAAAGAATTAGTAACTACTAACTATGGAGATATATCTTCCAAGGATAATGACACTGTTAAATTCCAAACAGAAGTGTCAAATTTCATTTCCCAATATTCATTAATAGGATACCTGCAATATATATATATATATATGGTACTGCAAACAAATGCAGAAAGTATCGAACGATCGATGGCTGTGTAATCTACATTTAATGAAGAAAAAAACCTTCAGTGATGATGTTAATTAGAAGAATCGAATCAAGATCCTTAAGAATTTGAAGCCGCCATTAAGAAGAAGAGAGATAGAGGGAGAAATGAGATGTATCTGCAATATTTATGGAGTATTAAATATTGCTAAGATGTATCCGTTATTTTCGAAAATTGGAATGCATGGAATCGTTGCCATTTTTTTATGCAAGTAGAAAACCAACACAACGAGCCTGGCCGCGCGCTGCTTTCCATCTCCTACCTCGCTGGTAGTGGACTTCTTCGACATTTTTTAGAACTTCCAGTATGCTGCTACGCTTTTGGAGGAAGAAAAAAGCAAGTGTAAAATCAACTAATTAAATTATATCCAATGAACCTCTCATGTTGCCATCAAGAAATCGTAGGAAACTGGAAGGAAAATCTAAATATTCTAGTAGATCCGACGCCACCTAATTATAACAATCCAAAAAACTTCTAGTGGTCTAGCTGTTAATTTGTTTGGGACAACTTCCAAAAAGAGGTCGGTTGTGACCATGTTAACTAGATTAAGAACAAAGCATGCATGGTTGAGGTTCAGCTATGCAAAGTACGTACGTAGCAAATACTGTCAAAATTATTTGTTCAGTCCATGGCTTGCTTGGTAGCCACGCTCATATGTAGTACTTTGAGCTCTTAGGCTTAAAACTACAATTTGTTGATTCGATAAGGTGAAGTCCAGATCTCGAAATACTTCTCAATGTCCGAAACAGAGAGATGGGGTTGAAGCGGAACAACGTCATATTGAACTTTTCAATTAGGAATGCTAGAACTGTCATGTGTTCCACTTCCAAAGCTGGCCAATGGGCCGGTGCCTCGCGAAGAGTCTCTATAACCATTCATGACATGGTGAAGCATCCAAGGTGGCATGAGGGTAGTAGTATTTCTAGGCTGATCAGTCTGATCAGCTCCAGCATCTTCATCCATTGCCGTTGCCCGGAAAGTCCCTCTGCATATATAATTTATTTAAGAAAATCTACGTATTAGATCAGCTAATAATTAAGAGTTGTTGAATAATGAGAGATCGAACTAGCCTAGCTAATTAATGTGGCCTACGTGGAGGTTGCTTCAACCCATTATTGGTACTGCCTACTCGTGGATGGAACCCAATAGTATCTTATCCACAGCCGTGCTAGCTAGCTGTTTGAGAGAGCTGTGAAAGAGAGAGTACCCGATTGTTAAAGGTGGAAGTGCTAGCTGCGTCGATGGTGGTGGCTGATCTCGGCCGTGTGCATGCTCGCTTAGTACTGTCTTTCCATTTTCCTCGAGCTATTTTTCATAAAAATAAATGTTTGTAAACATGAGGTTAGTTTTAGGTGTAGAAGTGGATACATGAAATCCTAATGAAAATATTATGCGACGGCCCTAGTCCTAGATCAGAGTAGATTAATTTACCTGTTTAACTAGCAAGTTGTTTTGCTCTTGCAAGGCTTTTTCCTGTCACAAACGGCCACAACTAACTAGCTCAGTTTACGTCCACAACATCTGAATAGAAAAATTCTATATACTACGCCGTCATTTTAATTTTATCTCATTATGATGAGATGACACTCTCCATTCATCTTTGAAAATTTTAAAAAAAAATTGTCAAGAAATGATCCAATAGCGATTAAAAGTACTGCTACAGTTATAAAGTAGAATAAGATCACACTAGTGTATAGCAATATATGCTTGTCCAAATATATATATGCCTAGCTTGCGAAATCCTAAAAAGAGTTATGCTACAAGAATGGGCACAAACAAAAGTAAATTAAACAAGGAGTACCAGTACTCACAGTTTTATTACTGTTCATCCCATTGTATTAATGAATGATGAATCAGCTGCCACACAGCAAGAACAAAATCGAGAGAGCAACACCACTACATTAGCTGCCACACAAAAGGAGCAGGACAGAGAGCGCAACACCACCACATGCCCAATAGATTCTCAACAGAATGGATAGTGATATTTTGGGTTGTACACGATTGGGGGCATTATTGTACATTTGTTTATTTTTCATGTATAGCTGGTTATTATTTCTCTTGTATTAATAGATTACTGTACAGTTTACGGAAAGGACTGGAATACAAAAATAGAGTATTTTCTCTTTATCACCATTGTTGTTTTGCTACTCTTCTTCAAGTAAACCAGACCTTCACTAAATCTTACATGGCATCAGAGCCTCCTCCTCAACCTACCCCTCAACCTCTCACCCTCAACCTTACCGATCTCAGCAATCCAAACAATCCATACAGACTAGAAACCTCTGATAATCCCAATACTCTTCTGGTCAAGGAACCTCTCACTACCGAAAATTACTCCACTTGGTCCAGATCCATTCAACGAGCTCTTAGGGCAAAGAATAAACTCGGATTTATTAATGGAACCATTGACAAACCTACCTCTACCTCTCCAATACTCCTCTCATTGTGGGAATGATGCAACGATATGCTTGTGTCTTGGCTTCAAAACGCTATCAGCCTATCCCTTTGTCAGTCGGTGGCACTTGTTGATGATGCATGAGAATTATGGCTTGAACTGCAAGACTGTTTCTCCCCTCAAAATGGTCCTCGCATCTATGAATTGAAGAAAACTCTTGCCAATCTGTCGCAAGAAACCGATGCGGTCAGTACCTACTATGGAAAACTTAAATCCCTCTGGGATGAACTCTCCCTCTATGACCCTCTACCTGTTTGCTCCTGTGCCTCAACCAAAGTCATTTCTGATCGATACCAACGAGACTGTGTAATTCAATTTTTGATGGGTCTCCATGATTCGTTCACAAATGTTCGTGACTAGATTATGTTGCTTGAACCTCTACCACTTGTCAACAAGGTATTTTTCTACATTCAACAACAAGAGCGGCATCATCTCATCACTTCCGTTGCTCCTCCAGTTGATACTATTGCATTAGCTGCCCGTAGACCATTTTCTTTTTCTCCCAAGCGAGACAAACCTTACTGCACTCATTGTAAAATCATAGGCCATACTTTGGCTCAATGCTTCAAATCTGGAAATGCCATAGCCCCTGTTTGTACACATTGTGAAATGACTGGACACACTGCCGACCGTTGCTACAAACTTCACGGCTATCCACCTAGACACAAGTATCACAAGCCACGTCTCAATGCTATCTCCATTGAAGCACCAACTTCAGCAACCAACAATGACTCAAACATGGTGTTCACTAAAGAGCAATATCAAGAACTTGTAGCCTTGCTACACAACAAGAACTCGACTGCTTCTCCATCTACAAACCAACTCCAAACAGTTTCTCCAACTCAATACCATATTTCATCAGCCGCTGATATCTCTTTGTGTTTATCCTCTTTTTACTCTAAACCTTGGATCATTGACACGGGGGCTACAGATCATATGATCTGCAGCCTCTCCTTTTTCACCACAATAACATCCACTATGTCCAATGTTGTTAAACTCCCAAATGGTGAAGTAGCTACTGTTACTCACATTGGTATTGTGCAAGTAACAACAACTCTTCTCCTTCATGATGTTTTATGTGTTCCCAATTTCCATTTTAATTTGTTGTCTGCAGCTAAACTTGCCAAACAAGTGAATTGTTGTCTCACTTTTTTCTCTGATGTTTAGTTTATACAGGGCCTTTCTCCCTGGACAACGATTGGGAAGGGTAGCTTGCTACATGGTCTCTATCATTTACACACAGAAGATATTTCGCCTCAAGCTTTAGTCCATACTTTTTTACAGCATTTTACTATTCCAAATTCCATTTCAGCCTCGGTTCAACCTCTCGACAGTGCTCATAATTTATGGCATTGTCGATTAGGTCAACCCTCTCATTCTCGCATGTTACACATCCATGATATCAATGTAACCACTCATATGAATATCAATGAAAATTTAACTTGTCTTACTTGTCCTCTTGCCAAACAAACACGGCTCCCATTTCCTTCTCGCACTAATTCAACTTCTACTTGCTTTGACATTGTTCACTGTGATTTATGGGGACCACACCACATTTCAGATCACAATGGTTCTCAATTTTTCCTCACAATTGTTGATGACTTCTCTCGCTGCACTTGGGTGTATATTCTGAAAAATAAATCTGATGCGCATTCTTGTTTGAAATCATTTTGTAATCTAGTTGTCACTCAATTTAATACAAGAATTAAAACCTTGCGTAGTGATAATGGCCTGGAATTTTCCGTGACTGAATTCTACTCTGAACATGGCATAATTCATCAAACCTCTTGTGTCGAGACCCCCCAACAAAATGGCGTGGTCGAAAGAAAACATCGTCATCTTCTTCAAGTGGCTCGTGCATTGCGTTTCCAATCTGGAATACTATTAGAATTCTGGTCTGCTTGTATTCTTACAGCCACCTACTTAATAAATCGTATTCCTACTCCTCTTCTTCACAACAAAACTCGATATGAAGTCCTATTCAATAAACGTCCCTCCTACTCACATCTTCGTGTCTTCGGGTGCCTTGCATTTGCTTCCACCTCCTCTCATCATCGTCATAAATTTGATCCTCGTAGTTGACGTTGTGCCTTTATTGGCTATCCTTTTGGTGTGAAAGGGTATCGGCTACTTGACCTTAACACTCATAAAATTTTCATTTCGAGGGACGTTATCTTTCATGAAACTCTATTTCCTTTCCAAACTCCACCTTTGCTTCCCACATTATCCACTCCCTCCCTTTCTTCCTTTTTCCCCAATTTTCAATTACCCGATCCAGACTCCATACCGCCACACTCAGCAACACATAGCCACTCATACACCAGCTTCACCTCCCATTAACACATCCACAACACCCCCTCCTCCTTTAGTCCGTAGGTCTATTCGCTCTCGTTGCCCTCCCTCTCATTTAAGTGACTTTATATGCTCCCCACCAATGGTCCCTCCACCTTCTCAAACAATGCAGCTTAACCCAGTGTTAGAGACGTGTAACCATGCTGCTTCCTCATCTTTGTCCACGGCAAGGCCCTACAACTCAGGTGAACCATTTCCACTCTCATCTTCTATTTCCTTTCATAAAATTTCTTCTTCTTATCATGCTTTTATCTCTACTTTGTCTGCCACATTTGAACCTCCATCTTATGGAGAAGCTGTCAAGTATCCTCATTGGTGTGAGGCTATGAATTCTGAAATATCTGCTCTTGAACTCAACCACACTTGGTCACTCGTTGATTTACCACCTGGAAAGCATGCCATTGGCTCCAAATGGATTTTTAAAGTCAAGCATAATTCTGATGGGAGCATTGAGTGCTACAAAGCTCGTCTTGTCGCCAAAGGCTTTACACAACAAGAAGGACTTGACTACAACGAAACCTTTGCTTTGGTAGCCAAACTTGTTACTGTTCGGACTTTGTTAGTAGTTGCCTCCATCAAAGGCTGGTTTCTTAGGCAATTTGATGTTCAAAATGCCTTCCTCCACGGCGACTTGGAAGAGGAAGTTTTCATGCGCAAACCCCCTGGTTATTTCAAAGGATCCCCAAATCAGGTGTGCCGCTTTCACAAGAGTCTTTATGGCTTAAAACAAGCCCCGCGACAATGGTATTCCAAGTTTTCTCAGACCTTGTTCACTTTCGGATTTCAGCAATCTCAAGCTGATCACAGCCTCTTTACTCGGTTACAAAATGGCTCTTTCATGGCACTTATCGTCTATGTTGATGACATCATTATGGCCAGATCAAACATGGACTCTTGCTGCTCTTCAGTCATTTCTCAGTGAGCATTTTTGAATTAAATGTCTTGGTAATCTTCGCTATTTCCTTGGCATTAAAGTAGCTCGTTCTTCCAAGGGTATATCTATTTGTCAACGACAGTATACTCTTGATATATTATCTGATGCTGGTGCTCTCGGTACTCGACCCCTCAAGTTGTCAATGGAACAAAATTTAAAGCTCCGAATGGATGATGGATAGCCTCTCTTGGATCCTCTCCCTTATCGCCGGTTGATTGGTCGATTAATTTATCTCACAATTACTCGTCCAGATATAAGCTACGCTGTCCATGTTTTAAGTCAATTTATGACTTCTCCTACTTCCTCACATCAACATGCAGCTTACCAGGTTCTTCGCTATCTCAAGAATGCACCTGGCCAAGGACTCCTTTTTCCATCCAGCTCCTCACTTCATCTCTGAGGATACACTGACTCAGATTGGGCCTCTTGCCCCGATTCTAGCCGCTCCATCATGGGTTTTTGTATCTTCCTTGGCTCCTCATTAATCTCATAGCGTTCAAAGAAGCAAACTGTGGTCTCTCGATCCTCTGCTGAAGTCGAGTATCGAGTCATGGCAACTACTTCTTGTGAACTACAATGGCTCTCTTACATTTTACAGGACTTGTACATCTCGGTCTCACTTCCAGCTGATCTTTACTGCGATAATTAAGCTTCCATACATATTGCAGCAAATCTGGTGTTTCATGAGCGCACGAAACACATCGAGATAGATTGCCACCTCATTCGAGATAAAATTCAATCTGGTTTTTTGCGTACTAGCCATGTTCGTTCTTCACTCCAGCTTGCGGATGTCTTCACCAAGGCACTTCCTTCCACTCAACTTGGCTTTCTTTTATCCAAGATGGGAATAGAAAACATCTATTCTCCATCTTGCGGGGGGATATTAATGAATAATGAATCAGCTGCCACACAACAAGAACAAAACCGAGAGAGTAACACCACTACATCAGCTGCCACACAAAAGGAGCAGGACAGAGAGCACAACACCACTACATGCCCAACAGATTCTCAACAGAATGGATAGTGATATTTTGGGCTGTACACGCTTGGGGGCATTATTGTACATTCATTTATTTTTCATGTATAGTTGGTTATTATTTCTCTTGTATAAATAGATTATTGTACAGTTTACGGAAAGGACTGGAATACAAAAACAGAGTATTTTCTCTTCATCACCATTGTTGTTCTGCTACTCTTCTTCAAGTAAACCAGACCTTCACTAAATCTTACACATTGTTCCCCCTTTTACCTATGATTTTCCCATTAAATAGTATAGTTGCTGTTGAAGTTCTATTATGTACACTTCATGGCCTACCCATATTATATACAATTGGATTTAGTCCAAACTAGCCTCCATATGCATTCCCTCAAAATCGATCTCCAGTTTATTCCAGTAATCATAGACTTCTAATGTTGAGTATTAAAAACTTTAAATTTCAATCCAAAACAAATACCAAAACCTCATCAAAATTAACTTTTTAAAGACTATTTTTCACACTCGAAGCCGCCCCCCCCCCCCCAAAAAAAAAAGTAACCTATACAATACTTACACATGACATAAATATATATATATATATATATGTATTTATGTATGTATGTAACCATCTTTAATTACCTTCTTCTGCAGCTCCATAATAGATTCATGGATAAGTTTGTTCTGCATAAGCCAAATTGATCATGTCATATGTTGAGTACGTATAAATCTAAATCAATCGATCAAGTTTGCAAGTTTCTTGAAATGATGCCATGCAAAGAGACTCAAAAGCAGCTATGTTCACCTTTCTTGTTCGTATGCGCTTCAGACCTGTATCAAGCTGTTGCTCAATATTACGGAGCTCCCTTACACTTAAGGGATCCAGATCTGCTCCCAAGAAGTTCCTGATCACTCAATTTATAAGATGTCTCATGAATCTGATCACGATCAAGACCTGGCCTCTTGATTGTTGGCCAACGCCTTTCGCAAATCATGATGCATATATGTAATCACATGGATTTATCAATTTATGTGCCTGCAGGGCCGTGGTACTGTACACAATTTGTATGATTCCCAACATTAATTTGATTAAACGAACTTATTAACAGACTAACTTTGCGAAAATCCCTTGGACTTAAAAGCATTCTTCCGGTGATCATTATATATAAATATAGATATTATATACATATTTTGATCATATAGCTAGAAAATCGATTCTCCTTAAAATAATTAATTCATTGTGTAAGATATCATAATTTCAGGTGAATCCTCTTGCTGTAAATTAATCTGATCCTCTAAATTATACTCATCCGAAGGCATTAGTTGCCGACTCTTCATGATCATGACTGCTATGCTAGCTAGGGGCGACTCATGTTTTTCTACATTCAATGGATATGGTACGAAAACTGATCATCAGATGATCATTACCTTATGTTCCTTTGTAAAACTTCATTTCTAGCAAAAAGCCTGGGGAATTCCAGAGACCTGCAGCTTCCCTGGACATTATTCGAATTAGGGTTATATAAATCACTGCTTATAACAAACAATAATAATATTGCAGCAAAAGATCGTGGTCAGTTGATGGATCACAGAGCTAGCTGCCAACCAGAGCATTGATATATATTTAATAAAGCTCTTATATATATGTACACTTAAGACGCTGAAATGTAAATTAGTGGCCAATAGTCGTTGTACGTATAACGCAAATTTCAAACACATGCAATATTATGATGATCAGATGTGAACTTGTTGAATACATGAGCAAAAAATTACTTGCGAAAAATTAGAAAACAAAAACCCGGAAAAGCCACATGCAAGATCTTGGGTTGAATGGACACAAAATATTAGTTAATACCATATATATAAGCCATATTATATGCATCATGTTGTCTAGCTTGTTTAAATTAGGACATATATGTTTCGCATAGATATTGGCCATGCATGAGATATATACGTACCTGTGCCGCTTCAGAATCATGATCAGTTGCGACAAGCGCCGGCCGTTCAGCATGTGAATTCCTTTCATATCGTTCCAGGATCCTCTCCATGCTGTCAAAAAACAATGTATTAAGTTTAAATAGATTAAAGCTAGCCTTTTCAGATCAGCTATAAGTTAGAACCTTAAAAATAAATAGAGTACTGCATAATACTTAATTATAATAAACAATTCAAAATAGCCGCTGAAAATGTTTAGAGCTAGCTAGCTAGGTTGATCATGATCGACTAGGAAAGTATTCATATTAAGGTAAAAGTTTAACTACTTTACATGCATCCTAGTTAGGATTTTGATCACAGATCAGATCAACAACAAGATTATAAGATGAGGTTCAAAATTAAAACTTGATTAAAAAAAAGTATATATATACAAGTAACCAAGTGAATACACTATTAACATATAATTAATTATAACTTTGATTTTATTTTTCAGACCTAGTTTTAAGTACTTATTGATCAACAGACGACCTCCATGAGTTTTCATATTTTATAACTTTTTAATTGCGAATGGTCTTGAATATATAACATTCTCAAAACTAATGCTACTGGTGACTTTTTTCTTTAATATTAATTACTGTTGTGACTTGATGAACTCATGACATGATCCCTAATTGTAACTATATATTTATAATATCTATATGCTATTTACTATCAAAGATTAAAAAAAAAAATCATATGGACAAGTATCAATAATTTAGTAGTTAATTGTTTTTATCTATAGATGCGGCCAGTTGATATTGTCTACACACTACAACATTTGTTGGTTTTTGCCGCATGGGTATTTTGTCGGAAAAACTAGTCATAGTGGCAATGTACGAAAACTACATTGAGTGGTAGTGATCATCAGAATCAAAATATAAAGAGAAATTATATTTGCAATTGTGGAGCTAAGTTTTCGGGTTTGTACATATGAGTTTAATTTAACAATTGATATTGATAGGAGTTTTTTTTTGTTGTTGAAGAAAATACCTATTCATTGAGCTAAATTATCACTACAAGACTTATCCTTGACTATAATACTCCTTATACAACCTGGAGCATCCCCTATCTAAACAATTTCAAAATGAAAATGTAAAGCCTCTTTTGCTAACACATGTGCAGCCTCATTTACCTCTCTATACACAAAGTTCACACTCCACTTGTCTCTACCCTTTAACAATCTCTTTACATCTTCAATGACACTGTCATACCTGGTCAAGTCCTCATTTCCTGTATTTGCAGCATTCACTATGACTTGGGCATCACCTTCAAATATAATATTGTTAAAATTGAGGTCACGAGACACTTCCATAGCCTTCCATAGAGCAAGACTCTTGGCTATTGCTGCATGTGTCACATGCCTCTTTTGTTCACCAACAGCTACCAAGACCTCCCTTTCCTCATCCCTGATTACCACCCCAAGACCCACCTTTCTATCTTTTTTATTAATAGCCGTATTCCAGTTTGTCTTAACATAGAACTCTTTTGGTTTGCTCCACAACAAAGCCCTCCTTTCTGAACTTGTATCATCACCTTGCCTTACATTCTGTTGAACTTGTTGGAATACTCTTAAATCATCTCTGGTTGCTTTTATTACTTGGCTTGGACTTCTAAAATTCCCTTCGAAAATGAACTCATTCCTTCTCAGCCAGATACCTCTCATCACCATAACAATCTCCTCTAGCTCTTCTTTGCTAACCCTCTCCATCATCCTTTCCCATTAGACTAATAGATCAGTTTCATTGGATCTCCATTTTTGTATTGCATTTATTTATAGTTAAGTTCACTTAACTATAGGAGCTAAGTTCACTTATAGTTAAGAATATTTCCCAAGTGTGATTATAGGCTTGAATTTTAGAGGATAGATCGCAAGCTGAAAACTTTAACATCACCATCCTAGCTATTTTGATAAATGCAGAATATATGCATTTTTTTATTATCGGTAAGTCATATTGGGGATGCTACTATGAAGATCAATATATGCATGCTAGTACTTTTAATTTGTTGAAATCAATAGATGGAAGGTTATGGGTACGTAGTTGGAAACAAAGGATGGAAGAGTAGTACTGTTGATGGTGCATGTAGATCATAATCCCAATTAAAGATATTAGTAGATCGAAGATCCAAAGATGAGATTAGTGAATCATGTAAGGTGTAAATAGAATAGTAAAAGTATAGATGAAATTATATTATCGGTAGTAATAGCGAAACAATAGAATAGTAAAATTCTAAGGGGTTGTTTGGGAAGTTATAAGATGATATACATGTCAAAACTTTCTATAATTTCCTTTTCAAATATTATTCAAATACAAGACATTTTTCAATCTTAAATTTTCAACATTTTCATCTAATCATCACCTAATTATTATAAATTTTCCAAACTTCCAAACCAAATACAAAAATAATACAACTTTTTCAAAATAAAAATAATATTCAAAATTTTAACTTTATAATATTTTTGTTCAAGTTTTTCTTTTTCATTTTTTAAAATTTAATAAAATATCTTAATTCAAACAATTTCACTACTATTATCAAAATCCTCATATTATATCTTTATCCAAACATAGGTAAAGATAGTACTGGACTGCCTCAAGAAGGTAGAGTAGCACAAAAAGGGCAAAAAAATGTGAAGATTGCTCAGATTTGGACAATATTGCACACATGTCGATGTTAGTATTTAGTTATAACTTTAGTTATGGATATCAAAATCGCGCATATGATCCCAATTCAAAAAACAATTTTCGGCGCGCATGTCATGGTCACAATGTTGAGCCTAATGGTTCCCGGTTTGACCCCTAAATTAGTCATTTTCCCTTTCGAATCGTCGATTTAATTTCTTTTTTTCTTTTATAGTAATATTTCATTGTTACTTTTAGATATGACTCTTAGTCCGGTTTGGGCTAGATTTTTGGTGAAACCCTTACATTATTACATATTTTATTTTTACGCAATAAATGAGATTTTGCCTTTGTAAAATCTTGGATTTTCTTAGCTATTTAAGCTCAACTTGTGGGCTTTAGAACCAGTTTCGACTTTTATGAATGAACCCTAATCTTATAGTTTTCTCTATTTTTTGTATCATTTCTCAATCTTAATCTCTAGTTTATGTTGATTAACTAGTCGTTAGAATAATTATTATTAATCTGCCTTGCATCAAGTCTTCCGGAATCTATTATGTATCAAGATTGAGTGACTCACTCAATGAATCTACAATATGACGCTTAAGTGTACAAAAATAAAAATTGAGGCTAGATTTGGATACAAAAATCATCTCAATTTATCTAATCATTACAATTTCTTTTAAATTTTTACACAAAATATAATAAATAATTCAATTTTTTCAAATTCCAAAACAAGAATAATTTTAAAAAATAATATTTTAATAATATTTTATTCAACTTTCAATTTTCATTTCAACTTACCATCCAAACCTCCCTGCAGAGAAATGATATATATAAGTCTCAAATACATAAGCCTCACACAAGCCCATTATAAAAAAAGTGAACCACACCAAAACTCACTTTAAAAAAATGTGAAAAACTCACTTTTTTTAAAAAAAATATTTTTATGGGACCCATAGTTTTACAAAAAGTTTATACATTTATGACTTGTATCTAATATTACTCTTTTCAATACCGCACGTGCAATTTCTCTTGAAATGTACAGAATGTTAATTAGAAAACATTACATCTATTTGACTGTACATATCGTAGTTAGACTTGGATTTTTTAAAAAGCTAGAAGGGATTCCTTGCTAGAATTTCTTTCCATTACACTAATTGTTTGGAAAAAGTTTCCATCCCAAAATTTACATCTCAATATCTCATTCAATCTATTTCTTAAACATCACTCAAATACAAATACTTTCAAACTAATTATTACAATTTTTTTAAACTAATCATTACAACTTTCTCAAACTTTCAAAAAAAATTCAAACTTTTGAAATCTTCAAATAAAAATAATATTAAAAAACTGTATTATAACAATATTTTAACTTTATAATATTTTTTGTTCAACTTTTTCTCTTATTTTTCAAAACTCAAAATATACTTAACTCAAACTATCTCACTAATATTTACAAATCATATTACTATTAGTAAAAATATTTTTATCTCATCTCGTTCTCCAAAAATGAAAACAAAAACAAAAACAAAAAATTCACAAAAAATTAAAGCAATGATCAAACAGAAAAAGGTTACAAGAACTACGTACATCTCAAACACAGTAGCCTAGCTAGCTAGCTAAGTACTAATAGTTTATAAGTGTCCTCGTCCTTATATATATTCATATATTTATTACACATAGAAGCTTTTAAAATAATAAAGCTAGCGATCGAATGCATGTATTTTTCAAAGAACCTTCCCCAGCTGCAGCAATATATATATACTTCTGATCCGCACTTTGACTATTCAATCAAACGAATTCATGATGATCAGTAGCTTTCAGAACTGATCTTCAATGTTCCTTTCCATGAAATAACTGTGAATTCCGGCCATTACCAATTGGAAAATCATGGAGATACAGCCTTAGCCCTTTTTTTTTTAATCATCTGTATACAATTATGTTTTAAATGAATGACAATTTTATAAAATAACATTATTTTTTTATATAAAGATGATCATTTTAAGATATAGATGTATAAAGAATTATAAAACAAAAATATACATTTATCATTACTATCTAGTCTTCTTATTTCTATTGGGACTCGTTAATTCTTATATATGTGACAGGCCATGCAAGATCAGTAATCTTGCTCCCAGAATTGTTAAATCACGGGTACGTATAACGTACGTACGTAGTCGGTAGTAATTAGTCTCCAACGCTGAGCAATAATAAATGCTCTACGTACGTACGTATTGCATGCGTACTTCTAATTAACCTCCGAATTGATCTGAATTTAAGTAGTTTTTACGACCTTTATCATGAATGACTTGAAAATATCAATCCCGGCCAGAAGCAAATTAGTAAGCCCATTAATGGATAGGCCGATACTAATATTTACTCGTGTTCGAATTTTTTTATTTATTTTTTAAATAAGGAAGTTTGAAGCTCCTAAGAACGAAAAATCCTAACTAAGATTAGATATATATATATATATATATATATATTGTGGAGCTTTCCTAACTTTGACAAAAAAATAAGAAAACTTCATACAATGAATCAAAGACATATAAATATTCTAGCAGGTGTACGAATAAAACTTATATATATGTCATGACCATGTCAAGGCTAGCTAGCTTCATGCAGGTTTGATCTGAATGAAAAAGGATTATATGGGTTGATCAAGATCTTAATGGAGATGTTAAATAAACGCACGAACTTTTCATAAGCAGCCGTTTCCACGAATAAAATCATTGAGAAGGCCTCCTCCTCCTTTGTGCACCACCCACATTGGGTACTAGCTAGCCAATACATACATACATACATACATATACATATATATATATTATACTAGGTTTTAAAACCGAGAACAAAAAAAGAGAAAAAACACCACGCCTCGTGACACACAGCTCAAGGTATGTGTTTGTATATATATATATAGTTAGTAATTAAAATGCCTAGCTAATATCCACTTCTTGTCTGACACAGTGGATGCATTGTGGAACTGTCTGTGAAACATGCATGATCAGTACTGATCAGTATGGAAATAAATTAAAGATCAATCTATATATATTTACTAGCATATATATATATAGTTCCTTCTTCTTTATTTTTCTTAGGACATAATAATTCTCTCTCTTTTGGACTGAACTAATTAACACGATTAATTTTCCGTTTTACAAATCTCAGACAGACATATTAATTTTACACATGCATTTTCCAATTAACTTCTTTCGGGTTACAGGCTTTGTCTTGATAAGTAAGGTTTGTTTTTTGGTTCCTTCGTTGAAGCTGCGCGCCAGAAGAAATATATATATATATATATAAAAAATTAAAAAAAAAAAGATCAGACTTTATTATTAAGTTATATAAAACTCATTCAGCAGGCTGCAGTACTTTCAAGTTTGTGCTCGAGAACACTAGGAAAAAGAAAGAGAGAAAGATCAACTAGCTTAATAATTTTCAAATACAACTAGATCAATATTGTAATTTCGGATGATCTAAATTGATGATATTGATTATGAATATGCAGGCCGCCATGACAAACAAACACACATGATCCCTCGGGGATGACCTAGATTTTGACAATTACATTGCGATACCAAGTGACAAAATAGTCAAAAGATAAAAGAAAATTCAGAAGAAATACTGTAAAATTAATGTTGTAACAAACACATAAAGCACCCAAAAAAAGAAAATTCAGAAGAAAACTGTAAAATTAATGTTGTAACAAACACATAAAGCACCCAAAAAAGAAGATGAAGATTAAACTATAAAGTGTAGATCGAAAGTACGAACCTCGAATTGGAGGAAAGCTCAAAGAGCTTTCCTTTGGTGGAGAACACGATCAGAGCTAACTCAACATCGCATAGCACCGAGATCTCATGAGCTTTCTTGAGCAACCCGGTCCGCCGCTTCGAGAACGTCACTTGCCGGCTGATCTTGTTCTCGATTCGCTTGAGCTGAACCCTACCTCTCCCCATTCTTTTGTGAAACCTTTTTATTTTTTCTCTCACTCTCTCTCCCTCTTGAAAAGAAAATCGGAAGTAAGAGGAAAATCGGAAGTAAGAGGAAAGGACTTACAAAGAAACAAAGCCAGCACAAGGTTTTCCCAGAAAAAACCCTAAAGTGGGTTCACGATTTCAGGAGATAAAAAAGGAAAGCATATGATGAAGGTGACGATAATGACAGTGGGTGGGCCTCTCAGAGTGGTATCTTTCTGTATTTATGTTTATGAAGGGCTTTCCGGATATATTATGGAGCAAAAGCTCCTCTATGTTATATATATATATATATATATAGAGAGAGAGAGAGAGAGAGGAAAAATAACAGGATCCAATGTCTTTCCTTCTACCACGGTACACGTAATCGGTGGCATGTATTTCTCCAATCAATGTAAATTGTTCAAAAGTTGGCAGTGAGAAGAAGATGATAGAAATGAACGATTATATGTGTATAAATGTCATGTAATCTCTTTAAAGTAAATAAATATGAGATTTATATTAAAAAATTAATTTTTTTAATAATTGATATTGTTTACCAAAAGAAGCTTTCGACACTTGCAGAACTTATTACTGTATCAACATTAATCAGAACATATTAAGTTGAGAGAGAGAATATATTAAAACGTGAGTGAAGGGTTGGGCGGGGGTGGTCCACGGCCCCCCACCCCACCCCACCTCATTTAGGGTAGTTGGGAGCCGGTGGCGGGGCTAAGCTTGGTCGGGTGCTGCCCTACCCACATATATATGAATATATATTATACATATATATTTAAAAAAATCTTGTAATAAAATGACAAAGAGTTATCTTAAATTTTATTTAATTTCTTTAATAACATGACGTCGATTTATCTTAAATTTTGTTTTATTTTAAAAATAAAATGACGTAAACGATGTTATTTCAGGATTAGGTTCTAAAGATAACCTTGAAATGATGTCGTTTCAGGGGTTATCTTTCTTTCCATTCTCTCTCTCTCCCTCTTTCTCTTTCCTCTTTCAGGGCAGGTTTGGTAAGTGGAATGAGATATAAAATTCTCATCTCATTATTATAATTTTTTCAAATTCACACACAAAATATAATAAACAATTTAACTTTTTCAAATTACAAAACAATAATAATATTAAAAAATAACATTTTAAACTTTAATTTCAAATAAAAAATTCTCATATTACTATTCAAACCTATCAATCTCTCATACCTCTCTTCCCCCCATCGTTGTTTGTCTCTCTCCTACTCGCCAACATGGCCTCTCTTGAGTTTCCTCTCCTCTTCTTCTTCTCCTCCTCCTCCTCCACATTTTTTTGATCTCCTCCTTCTTGAAGTCATGAATGGTTGAATCTTTGTTCAGATCTATAACGTGAAAAAAAGGAATTATTTTTCTTAGATTTGTTGTTGTTAATTTGTTTTGGTTGTTTTTAAATTTTTTTTGTTATTGTTCAATTTGTTATGGATGGATATGTGATTATGTAGATTTCTTGTTTTTATCGGTTATTTTATATATTTTTTCATATATATTTTGACTATTTTTCACCGGCGGGCAGTGGACGGAATGGGACCGACGGGGGTGGGACAATGGCACCCTGTCCGGGGTACGGATCCCTAAATAAACAATGTTATATGTGGAGACCGGAGTGGGTAATGAGAGAAAAAAAAGGAGAGCAGTTGGGGGAATGCGTTATCGAGCAGTGATTGGTGGGGAGTGGGCCACAGCCATATTGTCTCTATTTTGAGCCACGGATTTGAGGCAGTCCGTACAGAGACATATATCGAGTCTCAGCTAAAGCTCTGCGGGATCCGAAGGGGACATGCATGCATCCATTGCCCATCTTTTTTACTGCCCTTTATTTTTGTGTCTCCTGGTGACTGACCGCGGCGCCTCGCTCATCCAGTTCCGGCAATATTTCCTCTGCATCTGTTCCTATTCTCACAAAAAGACACAGAATATTTAGTGGTAAACTCCCCGTGCAGATTTCTAACTAGCTCTTTATATGTGCCCACTGCAAAAGCATTAAGAATTTGCCATTCATCATGTCTTCATGGATTGTATCTTAGCTAATTCTGAAGTACTGTGGCAATTCTTTTCTTCCTCTTTTGGCTGCTCCCATATTGTCTTCCATGGCTGGATAGATAAAAAGCTATATCGTTGGTGGTCCGTTTACAATATTGCCACCAATCAATTTCAAACGATTGCTCAGCTGGTTCCTCCCATTATTTTTTGGGATGAGTTCTGGTTGGTCAGAAACAAGGAAAATTTTGATCTAATCGAGGGTCAGGTTGTTATCCATAACATCCCAAGATGGGTTAGAGATCTTGGTTCTTTATTAAAACCAAGTCACCTCACTAGTAGTTCTAATCATGCCCAAATCCTCAAAATATTCAACATCGTTACCCTGGCCATTAAACTGAGAAAACCCCGTTTGATCAAATGGTTTCCCCTTACCCTAGGAAAACTCAAATTCTATATATATAGATGGTGTTTCGAGAGAGAATCCAGGGCTGGCATGTTGTGGTGTCCTCTTGAGGACACCAAAAAGCTAGCTCATGTTCTTTCATTATTGGTTTCTCTCACCACCTTGGTGTGTTGGCACTAACAATATTCTTGCTAGGGTTTCTGCCCTTAAAATAGGGCTTCTCATTTGTTATCAGTTCAGTGCGGAGAACTCATCATTGAATATGATTCTCTCTTGGTGATGAATTAGCTGAACAACAAATCTCAACTCCCTTGGAAATACCTAGCTAGACATATGGAATGATGTTTTGCAAATTCAAAAGCGTTTTCCAGCTTTCAGCTTGACTCATATTTATGGAGAAGAATGCTTTATAAGTTGACAACCTAGCTTTTAACACATGATGGAGCTTTGGGTAGTACAAACTATATACTTCACTACTCTTTCTCAACTCCCAAAGCATATGATATATATATGCATCCATTACAATGATAAAGCAGATCATAAATCTACGTGCTTGCTTTTTTATTACAAAACTCAAGTTTTTAAAACAAATTGTCGTGCAAGAAAATAACTTTCTCTTTGGGTGTAGCGAGAAAGTTCTAATTTTTCATAAGTCGATCGATTAATTGAATTATGGGAAGGCCAATATGCATGCAGAACATAATATATTAATGATAAAATGTGTAATAAATTGTTTCTAACAAAGTGTTCTTTTTATTTTATTTTAAAAAAAACATATAATATATATATGATCTTTCAGAATCAAAATAATTAATACGTGCAATTTCCGTACGTGTCTGAACATGATGATATAAATTATATATATATATATATATATATGACGTGAGTATTAATTTCTCATAATGACTAGATCATCTGCCTGCAGGAATCTAGCTATTACTTCTCTTGCCAGTGATCAATGTACGTACTTTTATATATATATATATATATATAGATCACTTTATCATTTCGATCCGGTCAAGTAATTAATACTAATTCCCCAAAGACCAACGGCAAATCATTTGAGTGCCGCTCGAACCAATTGCCTGCAACCACATTAATTTCGGTACAATACACACAGTACTCGTCGAGATTCATCCAATAGTAAGGCTCGTTTTTCTAAGAATCCCTCAACAAGCATAGAACCTTGCATTGCTAGCTACTTAAATATTGTATATATTAAATTTCTACCAAAAGGATTATATATGCTCATGAATCATGCATACTCGCAACAATACAAAACCAAAACATGACTCATGCATGCATGCATTTCCTAAAATCAATAGTGAAAAAGTAGTGGTTATACACAACACTACATCTAGAGGGGGGGTGAATAGGTGTAATCAGATTTTTCTGGTCTTTTTTAAAAAAGATTGTTAGACAACAATAAAACAAAGGAATAAAACACAAAAATAATCAACACAAGATATTGATCACGGAGTGGAAACTCATTTGAAGAACGTCTTCAAAATCTAAAACCACTCCGGGTGTAAGACACCACCTCAAATCCACTATAGAAATTTTAGTTTGTTACAACCAATTTAGAGACACTCACAAAACCTTTGTAGTAGCTAAACTTGGCTTGCAATACCACGAGCGACCCACTCGATCTCTACACACATGTAGTGTCGGAACTCCGACCTTTCTATAGCTTCCCACGAGAACCTCTCGATCTCTGCATCACCAGCAGCTCCGGACTCCTCCGGCCAATGAACTCGTCCACTCCAATGGACTTATATGAATATTGATGTTGAATGTAGTGTGGTGGAGATGTGTTTATCCAAGAGAGAATCAATCAAGTGGGGGAGAGATTGCTCTAAATGTTCTTGGAGGCCCTTAGGGTTTTTGCTCTGATTCTCCACACCAGAACAGCATAGAAGCTGTTCTATTTATAGTACCACTCAAATGAGGCGCATGAAAACCCTAGGTTTTAAGTCATCTGGAACATTCGCTCGAGCGCAGTGTCGAGCGAAGGTCGAGCGCCGAAATCTGTCTGAGTTCGCTCGAGCCAAGTGTCGAGCGAGAGTCGAGCGGTCCAATCTGCTTGAGTTCGCTCGAGCGCCCTGTCGAGCGAGTGTCGAGCGGTGACACCTGTTTTGACCATTGATCAGCACACTTCAATCCTTTTCACTTCAACACTTGTTACAACACTATTTTACACAGGTTTTCACAAGAATATGCCAATCAACTCATTTTTGCCTCAACAATCTCCCCCTTTGGCATTTCTGTGACAAAACCTCTAACCTATACATATGACCTAATCCTAGCACACCCATCACTAGATTCATATTCTTGAACACGATGAAATATTTCTGCACATACTTAGCAAACGGTTAAACATATCGCATAAAGAATTGTTTGCAAATCACAAACCACAATTCATGAAAAGATATGACAAGTACAGGCTTTAGAAACAAAATATTTCATTAAACAATTAATCAGAAAAAGAGTTCAAGAACAAATAGTCACACAGCAGCAGTAAACAAGAGATATAAAATCAAAAGATAAAAACCAAAAACTAGCTGTTGTTCCCAAAACACAAGTGTTGCTACCAACTAACACTCCCCCTGAGTTAGTATCTACAACTCCCCCTTAATCAGTACTCCCCCTTTTTGTCACAGGCTGACAAAGGGTCTCAATCATCTGCAGGACTGGCACCATCTTCATCATCTTCATTAAGAAGCTCTTCAATGTCATGGAAGCGTTGGGTCACATGCTGCTGCAGGCTGTCAAACCGGGTGTCCAACGTATCAAACCGTGCATGAACGGTAGCATCTAGAGTATCAAACCGGGCGTCAAGGCGGGCTAAATACTCAAGAACCTGCTGAAAACTGGACTCGGTCGAGCCGGGTGCCGAAGGAGATGGGGCCGAGCCAGACGGTTGAGAAGTAGATGGCCGAGAGCTGGATGGCTGAGAGCTGGAAGGCCGAGAGTTCGAAGGCTGAGAGGAAGGTGCGGGAGGATGCTTAACACGGATAGGATGCGGGGTGGTGTGAGCACGACTAAGCTGCACCGTCCTACGACCAATGGGAGCCTTAAGTGCTATTCTAGGCTCTTGAGGGAGAAAAGCAACAGACTGAGAGAGGGCTATACGGGTGATGAGACAAGCAAACGGTAAACCAGTCCGTTTCTTGGAGGACTGAAACGCCTCAATTATGACCCGACACAGAAGAGACCCTAGATCAAGAGGGACATCATTGATCAAGGCATAAAGAAGAATGGCGCGGTCAAGACCCACGTCACTCTGATGACCCGTAGGATATAGATTTGTAAGAACAATCCTACTCATAATGAGGTTGTCAGGCGTAAAAAGAATAGTTTGGAGAGGGCTCTTCCCTTCCCAATGACTGATCCCACCACAAAGACAGCTAGCAATAGTTTGTGGAGTAGGAGGAGACGTCTGTGTATATGGATAGTCAGGATAAGGCACACGAGGGGCATTCAGCAAGTGTGCTATTATGCCCGGAGTCACCCGAAAGGTAATGTTCCGGAGACTCACGTCAAAGGAGTCATCAATGGAAATACCCCGTATGTTGGAGTAAAACTCCCGAACCATCTCCACAGAAGGAGTGGGATGACCAGTGGTCAAGGCCTGCCACTGGCGAGACTCAAAGATGTGAGGGATTATGGTCTCAGAAAGCTCACCGAGGGAGACATCACGCTCAACAATGGGTGTACGTTGAGAAAAATTCTGAGTGTACAGCTCCTGAGCTTGTGCACTATGGAAATGAGCGTGAGCGGGTGCAGGAGGGTTGTTGCGAGGATGGACACGTCGAGACGACATGGCTTTTGGCTGTAGATAGAGTCAGTGACGTTAGACAAGGCTAAAGGTGATGTGACAACTTGATGGATGCATGGCTAAAATGTCAAATGCATGATATGATGATAAAACTCAAAACCTTGACCTTCATGCCCAACCATGATAAAACACCAATGCCAAACATGCCAATCCCAACTAACCATGTGATGAACATGCTAACACGACAATGCCAATCATGCCAATCCTAACTAACCATGTGATAAACATGCTAACACAACAATGCCAATCATGCCGACCATGATAAACCTCAAACCAAATGCAAATTCAATTCAAGTGACCCAATGCCCTTTCTAACATAAAACCCAATGCAATTCCAAGTCAAATGACTACCCAACATTTGGATATGCATGAAATAGGTATATGAACAATTCTATGCCAATGCATGATGAAAAAGAGTAAATAAACTTCATTGGGGCATTTTATCAAACACTTGGAGTGCATCCAAGTGAACAATACGGGCAACATCCCATGGGAGGTTCAAAAACCTCCTTAATACAACCACAAAACCAACAAACAACTCCATAGGAGTTTCAACCAACCAAAAACAATGGAGATTTTTCAAGAAAAACTCTCCAAATGACCCAAACCGAAACCAACGAAAACTAACCAAGAAAAACCCAAAAAAAATGCAAGAATCCGAAATAAAACTCAAGAGAAGAGTTTTTACCTTGATTTGAAATGATTTCGGTAGAGAAAATGGTTGAAAATGAAGAGATTTGAGTGAGGGAGAGAAGAAACGCACGGGAGGAGTGTTTGGGAGAAAACTGTGCATTTCAGCTCGAGCGGCGCTGGGCTTTATACCAGACATTCGCTCGAGCGAACTTAAACCCTCGAGCGAACTGTCGAGCGAAGTTCGCTCGAGCGGAGTCGAGCTGAGTGTCGAGCAAGACCTCCAGATTTTGCAATTTTGCCCAGTTTTGAAATACACACCACTCACAAGACTCACATGACTTTGACAAACACTAGGGAAGTCAATTTTCAACCCAAGAATACATATAAAATGCAGAGAAGTATCATATTCTCACAAAACACGCAGGTAAAAACAAAGTATCTCAAGTAATGTAGACATGCGTGTTTAACCGGTCCTTACTCAATCAAGAAATTTCAACCGATAAGCGTGAGCGGGGTTGGGCTGAACAAGAAATCATAAATGCTTGGGAAGCTCTTCCAAGACACAAAAAGTCAAACCCAATGCTGCTAGGACCTAAATCCTTCTGTTTGAGTACTTGTTTCAGCATATTCTGTTTTTCACCCCCTTTTTTT